>BCLG01000076.1:99615-144805 GCA_001602295.1 Zoysia matrella
AGGTGAATTTTCTTTTATGTTATGGTTGTTGAACACGTAGTTGGCGCGAGCGAAGTTGTGGTGGTGGCGCTAGTCATCTTGGCGTGAGCGAGGTGGTGATGGTAGTCGGTATATCGGGAGCGAGGTGGTGGTGGTGGTAGTTGCTATGTCGCGAGCGAGGTGGTGGTGGTGGTGGTGGTCGCCATGACGAGCGTGGTGATGGTGGTGGTGGTAGACTCTATGGTCGCTATGGCGCGAGCGAGGTGGTGGTGGTGGTGGAAAGGGTGGAGCAGTTGTGAAAGATAATGTATTAGATGCTCAACATTGACGCTATTATTTTCCTTTTTTTTGCAGGAGAGACTTAATTGCATCGTTCTCGGCTTGTCACTTTGCAGGACAGCAAGGTGAGACATAAAAGATATTTTTATCGTACCATGTTCATAGATCACGTAACCTTGTTAGACGTCTCCCGTTCGAAACAGATACGGTTGGAAATATGCAGATCTTTGCATATCTATAACCGTAGCTGTTTCGAATTGTCCACATTTTTTGGACAGTTTGAGGATGCGTAGATGGGGTTAGTTTCCATGGTCTACTCCTATTCGAGACAGAGTTTCGGCATCACCTCCTTGTTATGACCAGATACACAATCTCCCTTACAGGACGTGTATTCTGGTCACAGTTGGGAGGTGCTGCCGAAATTCTGTCTCGGATAAAAGTAGAGCATGAAAACTAACCTCATCTACGCATCCTCGGGTGGGATTAGGGCCGACCTTCACCTATTAGATAGTACAAACATCGTCTAGATGCAATTGGTTTTTATATCACTCGCTGATATGTCAGAGGATGGACGATCGTGAGTGGATGTACACGGGCCGCTCAAGTCAGGGTTCGTTGATCGATGAATAGATTAAGAAGACCGATGCTTTCCTTGAACTAGCATTTGCCAAGGTTAAAGGAGCGCCTGCCACTTGTGTTCTTGCAGCAGATGTGGTAACATGCGTCGATAAACAAAGGTGGTCATGGGTAAACATCTTTGCAAGAATGGATTTTCGGTAGATTACACCCGGTGGATCTATCATGGTGAATCAGATCGTATGAGAGACGAGGTCGTGAGACAACGTGTCGAGGATTATGATGCTGATGGCGGAGTAGAAGACATGTTAAATGACTATCATGAAGCATACTTCACTGAAGGAGGTAGGGAGGAGGAGCCAGAGGCAACCGCAAAGGCGTATTACGACATGTTGACTGCGGCACAGAAACCCCTTCACGGCTGGACAAATGTTTCTCAACTGGATGCCATTGGACGCCTAATGGCCGTAAAGTCCCAGTTTAGCCTGAGTCGAGACGCGTTCGATGTTATGTTGACAGTTTTTGGCAGCATGCTTCCTGAAGATCACATTCTGCCAAATAACATGTATCAGGCACAGAAAATCCTTCGTGCACTTAAGATGCCATATGAGCAGATACATGCTTGTCCGAAGGGGTGCATCTTATTTAGGAAAGAACACGCGAAAGCAATGTATTGTGCAAAGTGTGGATCCTCTAGGTTCCCGGAGGTAGACTCTGGTGATGGTCATAAGAGGCAGCTCGCGATACCCGTGAAAATCTTACGGTACCTTCCGTTCATATCGAAGATCCAACGGCTATACATGACAGAGGAATCCGCGAAACAAATGACGTGGCATAAAAATGGACGTCGATACAATCCTGAGAAACTAGTACATCCTTCTGATAGTGAAGCATGGACTCATTTTGATGTGATTCGTCGCGACAAAGCTTTAGAGGCTCGAAATGTACGTATTGCGTTGCCAACAGATGGGTTCAATCCTTATGGAATGATGGCTGCCCCATATACTTGTTGATCCGTGTTCGTCATCCCCCTCAATTTACCTCCGAGCGTCCTCTTTCAACGACAGAACATATTCTTGTCGTTGATAATTCTTGAACACTCGGGGGATAAAATGAGTGTGTTCATAGAGCCTGTGATTGATGATTTGCTCCATGCTTGGGAGGAAGGGGTTTGGACGTATGACCGAGCTACAAAGAGGAACTTTAAAATACATGTTTGGTACCACTACTCCCTGGATGACTTCCCGGCGTATGGGATATTCTGCGGTTGGTGTGTTCACGGGAAGTTCCCATGCCCAGTATGCAAGGTAGCTCTGCAGTTCATTTGGTTGAGGAAGGGTGGCAAGTATTCTTCGTTCGACAAACATCAACAATTCCTCCCTCTTGACCATCCATTCAGACGAGACATCAAGAACTTTACGAAAGGTGTCGTAGTTACAGAGCCTGCACCGCAGATGATGACAGGCGCCGCAGTTCGTGCTCAAATAGATGCTCTCGAGGTTAGTGAACAAGGTGGTTTTGTGGGATATGGTGAGCAACATGCCTGGACTCAGAAGTCGAGCTTGTGGAGGCTCCCCTATTTTGATGACCTTCTACTTCCACATAACATTGATGTAATGCACACTGAAAAGAATGTTGCGGAGGCACTTTGGGCAACAATCATGGACATTTCTGATAAGACAAAGGACAATGTTAAGGCTAGAGTGGATCTGGCAATGTTATGCGATAGACCAAAGCAAGAAATGGCGCCTCCTAGAGCCGGCAAGTCATGGAGGAAGCCTAAGGCCGATTTCGTCCTAAAGAGGCCACAAAGGAGGGAAGTACTAGAATGGTTCTAAACTTTAATGTTCTCTGATGGGTATGCATCGAATATGAGGAGGGGAGTGAACTTATCTACTATGTGAATCAATGGGCTAAAGAATCATGACTACCACATATGGCTTGAGCGGCTTCTTCCGGTGATGGTTCGAGGCTATATCCCTGAGCACGTCTGGCTAGTGCTGGCAGAGTTGAGCAATTTCTTCCATCACCTTTGTGTAAGGAGTTATCTCGGACCGTGATTGCAGACATGGAGAGAATGGCATCTGTGTTGCTCTGTAAATTAGAGAAGATCTTTCCACCCGGCTTCTTCAATCCGATGCAGCATTTAATTTTGCACCTCCCGTACGAGGCACGAATGGGGGGCCTGTGCAGGGCCGTTGGTGCTATTCAATTGAGAGATGTCAAAAGGTTATTCGAATTAAATGTAAAAATAAATGCAAAATTGAAGCTTCCATTGCAGAGGCATACATTCTAGAGGAGGTGTCAAACTTCACAACAAAATACTATTGTGACAACCTTCCGAGCGTGCATAACCCAACAGCTCGTTACAATGCGGGCGAAGATGAATCGAACCTTCGCATTTTTCGAGGGCAACTCGGAAGTGCAAGTGATGCGACCCATAAGACCTTGAAACATGAAGAGTGGCGCAAAATTATGCTATATGTGTTGACCAACCTTTCCGAGGTGAAGCCGTACATGCAGGAATTTCTTCATCAATTCTGGCGTGAATCAAGGGAACCTACCCCGCATGAAGCTGAGACACTTCTTAGACACGGTGCGGGAAATGGAATGCCCGATTTCATGTCTTGGTTCAAACACAAGGTTTACCTCGTATTTAGTTTGACATTACAAGTTGCTCGTATGTGTAAATAATATAACGAACTATCCTGATTGATCTTGCCGGGCCAAACCGATGCGTTTATGCGTGCCGAGTTGAGACAGGTCGCCGACGGCTGTGCCTGTAGGGTCAGGTCATTTACCGGTTATGATGTGAATTGATATCGCTTTCATACAACAAAACATGAGCATAGTCGGCCCAATCGAAGAACGACAAATACTGGAGTTTTTACGCAAGGCCTTGATGGGGTCGAGTATTATGGAAGAATTGAAGAAATATATGAACTCACGTTTAATGGTTGCAAACCTCTTAATCCTGCCATATTCAAATTCCATTGGTTTGATCCTGAAGTAGTGAGACGGAACCCTAATCTTGGGTTAGTCAAAATTCGACAGTCATCCGTCTTCCCAGGAGACGATGTTTATATTGTGGCTCAACAGGCCACATAAGTTTATTATCTCTAATACCCGTGCCAAACCGATGACCGTCTTAAGGGTTGGGATGTTGTGTACAAGGTATCTCCACACGGTAAATTACCGGTCCCAAACAATAAAGATTACAACATAGACCCAAACACATATGACTGAGAGTTCTTTCAAGAAAATGGGCTAGAAGGTACTTTTGAGATAGACCTAACCGAAGCGATCAGAATGGAAGTAGACAATGAAAGGGCTATCGACGAGGACGCTGGAGATGAGGTTCATAATGTGAAGGACTTAGAATTACTTAAGCGATTACATTTAGGCAATGACAGTGATGACACCATTCCTCCTTCGAAGCATGGGCACGATTATATTGACATTGGTGATAGTGATGATGAGACTTATGATCCAACTAATCTCGATCATGATGATTATTTTTAATACATGTATGATCCGTACTAATAATTAATTTTCATTTTTTAATAGTAGTTTATTTTCTAGTTTTCTTTTTTCATCTCATTCTAAATACATTTTGTTTATCTGTGCTGATTGGTTTACTCTTTTTTATTGCAGGTGATTGGGCAAAGATGGTGGGCGGTTTCAGGAAGGTAAAATCGCTGTACAAAAGAGGTTCTGATGCAGCTGAGGGGTCCAGCAAGGGTCAAGGAAAGAGTGGAGGCAGAGGTCGAGGGAGAGGCAAGGCACCTGTAGCTCCACTGTCGCTTGTACCTCCGTCGTCGTCCGAGGAGGAGGAGCAGGAGGAGGAGCTCGAGCAGGATGAGGAGCAGAAGGAGAAGGAGCAAGATGAGGAGCAGGAGCAGGAGGAGGCGACAGTGGGTTTAACTTCCTCTAGAATGTCGGGTGTCTGGTTGCGAGGTCCCTCTACCCTCCTGACCCGACCGATACCTCGTGAGAGACGCCCGCTGATTTGACCCACTGGTGCTAGGTAAGTTACTTAATAAGTTGTCATTTATTTTCCATTTGATATGTTGAAAATCACAATAGAAACTAATGATTTATCTTAATCACTTGGGCAGAGGTTGGATGCTTATGGCTGCAGGTGATCATAAACGCTATGTCAGTGGCATCTTTGGTCTTTTGTGCAGGCTACACTTTCTGAGCCTGGTTGCGTATGGCGGAGGGCATGAGCCGGCCTACACATGAGACCACTACATCGCCTTTTCCGATGTACTAGATCGGGATGGCAGAGTCTTTCGTAACAAGGCAGAGCGGGTGACGGCTGAGCTGTGGGTAAGTATTCCTCGCACTACATTTAGTTTTTATTTGACATTGCTAAATAATGATTGGATACATCGCGTCTATATGCAGGATTTCTTCAGATGCCAGGACGGATACGAGGCTAAGGCGGCTGCTATGGCTCACAAGGCCTGTGTCAAGCTCGTCAAGGAAATGCATTACGAGGCTCGCATCCAGGCCATTGTAACATACTATGCTACGTACCTTGACACGACGATCACCAAAACTCAAGCAAGAACCATGACGATGACCCGGAAAGAATACCTGCAGGTAAATATAAAACATTAATACTGCTTTCTTCTGAGATTTAGTATGCTTAATTTGATCTTCTTATATGTCATATACTTAATGATGTGTAGGTGCCTCCGTGATGGTGCGCCCAGCATATCCAGTGTTGGGAAGAGATGGTGAATAAGTGGTGCGCCATCGAGTGGGAGGAGATGCACAACGCTTGCCGGGAGCGTCGTTTGATGATGCCAGGTGCACCACACCATCAAGGCAACCTAAGCCTCGACGAATACACGGCTAGATGGGTACGCGAATTCATTTCTTTATTATAACGCTCAATTTTGCATAATTTCTACTCACTTTTCTATTTTTTCGCAGTTCTCGTCACATGGTGGCCAGTCTTGCTCCCAGTTCAAGGCATGGGCTTTGACCCACAAGGGCAAGGTGACGTCCGACGTTGACTACAACCCGGAGGACCCGCCCTCAGCGAACAGCAATGCGACCGTCCACAGTCGCCTCAGTGAGTACACTGAGATGGCAAGAGAGGTCTATGGACATGAGTACGATCCGAGCACCCAAGACCTTGATGGAGAAGTCGTCATGAGGGTAGGAGGAGGCAAGAAGCACGGGTGGTGCTGGATTGGCGACAGCACACTCGACACGGCCACCACTCCCACTCTCTCTCAGATTCAAGCAAGGAGCACGAGTTCAACCCCGGCCATACACCCACGACCAGCCACTGCACAGTCTCGGATGGAGGCACTCCAGGTTACTTATGTTTTATTCGTTGTTCTTTGATTTTTACATACCTTTGCTTTGTATTGTAATATTGAGGTGAAATATTGTAGGCCGAGCTAGTAGAAGAGAGGAGGCTAAGGGAGGAGATGGCGGCGAGGATGGAGGCCGATCGGCAGAGGCAAGAGGCAAGTGGATCCATCAACTTTAAATGAGCTCTGCCACCGGAGCTAATTCCTCCTCCACCTCCTCCACCTCCTCCTGCAAGAGGCCAAGCGGCAGAGGATGGAGCATATGTTTTAAGTTGTTTGTTTCTACTTTAAATCTTGTTTAAAATATGCAATCTTTTCTCCTTTGTATAGAATCAATCGTCTCATACGCCGCAGTGGCCTCGTAGTTGATCTGTGTGTGAAGCTATTGGACTATGTGTGAAGCAAACTAATATGATAGATGTTTATTGTATTTTGTGTGAGACTTGTTTATATAAACTGCCTGTGATGTGATTTATATGTTTTTTGGCTATATAAATTGCCTGTGATGTGAATGTTTATGGTTTATATAAACTGTCTGTGATGTGATATATGTGTGATTTTAGCTGATTTTAACATTTCGAAAACATATTTTGCCGAGTGCCCCAGATTTTGCCGAGTGTCTGGGTAAAAACACTCGGCAAACACTAAGATTTTGCCGAGTGTTTTTACCCAGACACTCGGCAAAAGTTAAATGTTAACAAAAAAAAGTTTGCCGAGTGTCATGAGGCTGGCACTCGGCAAATAAAAATAGTTTACCGAGTGTCGCTAGGCTTGCACTCGGCAAACAAAAAGAGTTTGCCGAGTGTCGCATGAAAGCACTCGGCAAAGTCTCCGTCACTGTTTTCTATTCGTTCGGTCTATTTTTTTGCTGAGGGTCTAAAGGACACTCAAAAAAACTTTTGCCAAGTGCCTGACAAAAAACACTCGGCAAACGGCTCTTTGCCGTCAAAAGGTAGGCCGAGTAGCCTATGCCGTAGGTGGCACTCGACAAACACTTTGCCGAGTGCTCTCGGCACTCGACATGTAACATAGGCATTCTGGTTGTGAGCCGTGGAATGGTTCCTTAACCGTATTCATTCCTGATCAGGATCTAGTGGATCCATGTGTGTCTCTTGAACCATGTGTAGTTTTGAATCTGTGTCTTTTCTAATCCTACTCTTAAAATTTATATGTTCGCTTAAAGCGAGTAACACAAATGCAGGAATCCTTGGATTTTATAGTTGTCACATTGTTCCCATCGGTCGATTTTATTCCGATACTCAGCAGGTGCGATTTCGTTACATCCATAGGAGAGGTGGGAATGACTGGTTTTCAAACCAGCCTGTCCCTAACTGAACGGACGTTCCAAGTCAGACCATGTTTTAAAATCATATCTACCAATCCAATTCGTTATAACCATTACATCGCTATTCCATGCCTAACCGAATGAGGCCTTAACTGAACTACGGGCCAGTTTGGTGTACCAATGCTGTTAGTAATGATTCCTCAACAAAATGCTATTAATAGTGTGCTGACTTTCGGTGGATTGAATTTGGTTGGTTTGGACTGTGTTATACAATACTTTCTTCAGTGCATATATGGCCAAATGAATGGGGAAAGCGGAAGAAGGGTGCAGAGTATTAATCGTAAATCATTCGTTTATTTCTTTTCAGATGGTATTTACTGTCCTTTCATCTGAAAGTAGAAAATGTCGATTAGCAATTAAAAGTTTTTGTTGTTTTGCGACAAAGGAGATTCATTCATTATATGTTACCCGGATTACAATGATCAGTGGGGGGGGGGGGGGGCTTAATTCCTGATTGTATTTTAATTTTGCCAAGTTCTTGAAATATGACTTTTGTTTCGTTGTTAATTAGTTGAGGATGAAAAAGCTAGCTAGACTACCAAGTGGTTAGCCTATCTCAGCTAAGTTAACTAAACACTTATCACCGGCAAAGCTTCCACTGAAGGCAGGGACTGATCACTGATGCCCAGCTGAACTATAATCCCGGGCAACAAAACTACCCTAAAATGCAGCCTGCCAAACAAATGAAAAAGTTGAAACAGAGGCAGCGTAGCAGAATATTTTCAGAGTCGTCTTAATAATGGAAACAAAAGATTACACCGGCTGCCACCAAACGCTGAGGCATACTGTAAGAAACAGAGCATCACGAACTGAATATTTATGGCTTAAACAGCAGAGCATAAACAAGAACTGACGATGAAAATGTAAACAAACTGAATCATCTTCAAGCCTGGCTGATCGGTCTCCGAAAACTGTTCGCTCTGCTTTTCGGGTGCTAACGGTTTTCCACACAGGTTCGTCAGTCACTCGTAGAATCAGGCAAACAAAGAAAAAGGCCACACAACAGTTTAATATAAGGCTTTTAACCTTCATAAAATATTGAAAACTGTCTAGATTACCCTCTAAGCTGTTTCAGAGACAGGTTTCTATCCCACATGTCAGCTTCTTATCCTTGAGCAGCCCCCTGCCCCCGGAGTGTGTGTGTGTGGGGGGCAAACAAGAAAAAGGCCACGGAGTACGTAAAGGTTTTTAAGAAATGGACATGTTAACAGACTAGCGTATGCGATGATCATCCAAATACCGCCGGCATTTTCGTTTGGCTGACGAGTTCGCAATTTTAGGCACGCTGAAAACCAAGTTAAAGCCTAGACAGTGCAACATGTATTAGGAGAACAACAAATGTCTCAAAAACATATTTTCTTGACTCTGAACGTCTGGTCAGGGTCCAGTTTAACTGCACACAGTACTTCTTTTGAGATGCAGACGAAGGTCGGTGTGCACAGACCACAGATCGGTACTGTGACTGATGGATGCTTGCAGCGATGACCACGGTATTCGAATGCTTAGGTGGAGCGTCAGGGTCAGGGTCCAACTACGAAAAGCAGTTACAATTGAATGGACAAAGCTTATTGGTTCATATACTTGATCATGAACATCATGAAAAGCAGTACTGCACATAACTAAGAGAGACGACTACAAACTAAGGCCTCGTTTGGAATGGAGAATTTGTTTTCTTTCTTGTATTTTTTCCTATAAAATTCGTGTTCCAAACGGACATCATATTATATAGCTGAAAAAATAGTAGCAGATCAACTAATGCCCAGAGAACTAAAATAACCGAACCATATTGTCCCTTCTAGCAGTACTATTAAACCATGCGAACCAGTAGTAGAGTCGATCACTCTGCTGCAGAGATGAACTTGACCCGTCTCTGCCGCAGACACGAGCTTGCGTCCGCTACTCTACCTAGTACTAGTAATTAAGAAGCTGCAGGCCATGGAGGTCGGTCGACTAGCCGAGGTAGATGTGGACGCCAACGGCGAGGAGGAAGATGGCGACGAGGGCGAAGTAGATGACGGCGTGGACGAGGATGGAGAGCCCGCTGGTCTGGAAGCTGCCGAACTCGACGATCCGGCCCTTGCCGGGGATCTGGAACAGCAGCCCCGGCGAGAGAAGGATGAAGAGCACCAGACCGATGAACACCGGCCCCCAGTCCGCCATGACGTACTCCGACTCAGGGGAGGAGAAGGGCTCTCCTCTGCAGAATGCTTCCTCCACTAGTTGTGTGCTCTGCTTGCGGCGCCAGTGGGAGGGAGTGGCTGGAGCGTGAGCTTGAGAGGGTCAGGTCAGGCATACATGGCCCTTTCGGGGAAGAAGTGTGTAAACGTGAGGGCAAATAGGATGGTGGCCATGGGTGCATGTGTGTGTGGGAGGGCCATCGATCCTTTGTGACTGTCTGGAAGATTAGCCATGTTGTGGGGGTTCTGAGATAACCCTACTTCGCTGCTGCTCATTGGTTCCGGAAACGATCATGTGCCAATGATCTTCGTGCAGTCACTATTTATTCACCACCAACGTTGCATTTGGATTGCGAGATTTTTTTTCTAATTCTTATATTTTTTTACTATAAAATTAAATTGATTCATATAAAATTTATGTGAGATTTCTGTAAAATTTCTAAATTACAAACAGAACCTAAATTTCTTTGTCACTGTCTATGAGCATATATATGGCTCATTAGTCGCGTGGCTTTTAATATATGGAGAAAATGGTTGCATCAGTTTATTATTATGCAAGTACATGGTTTTCCGTCGATCGGTCATGCTGTAGTGCTGTACAGTATCGCACCAAGGACCAAGGCAAGGCAAGGTGGAGAGACAGAATTAACGTCTGTGACTGTGATCTTGAGACCCCCCCCCCCCCCCCCCCAATATGCAGTGCTCCTATTTTTGTGTCATGACCCACAATTTGGTAGTAATAGGAGCTGTTAATTCTACGCAGCAGAAAGTTAAATGTAAACTAACTATAAAAAAGCTTCACATTATTACTATATATATGTAAAGTTAGTTAAATATACCAGTGGACACACACTGATGCTTTACCTTATGCGCATGTCCCTTCTCTTTTCTGCATTTGTTGCAACACATCCATCAACTAAAGTGTGACCTGTTCATTGGCCTCTTACAAGTTAAAACAAGGTAAGATAGCACTCCTACATCAATCGGAATCACTCGTCTTTCCTCTCTCTCCTGGAATTAATTTTTGTGGTAGAGATATCTTGGCGGTTTGTTTGTCCCCCATCAGTTCTCTCGTCAGTTATGCAACCATTCGATGCCAGAATCCCATTTTTGTTTCTCTGAAATAGGAAGATATCTAATCTAAAATTGCTAGGCGGTCACCGACCACGGCGCAGAAGATCAGAACCAGGTGAGATAGTGGAGAGAAAGTTGTTAGTAGCGGATGGATCAAAGGGCAGGCGAGGTAGCAAGTTGTTCCCCTGCTTCTCACACACCCGGCTGAGTCAGTGACTCGTCCGCACATGCCGTCCGCTTCCCCGCCGGGGACGCCGTGGAGCAAAGGCCCCAGAAAGAGCGACGCCCCCATGGCCATGGTGGTTCGAATGCTACTCGCTCTTGGTGGCAATGGCCAACGGTGGGGGTGGTCGCAATGTCCATGTCCTCCGCAGTGGGGCTGCACCAGACACACGGTCCGCGGGCAAAGGACCCAGGAGGGCGTGATTGGTTAGCCGGCCGGGCCACCGTCGAGCTAGGTACGGCCAATGCAGGCCCTTGATGATTGGGTGACCTGAAGTAGTACAACGTCCAAGACGAATTCATGCACCCCCGTAGTCTGGCTCGAGAGGAACACGACGGTTGTGCTTCGCTCCTGTGCTAGGTTTCAGCTGCAGCTGACGCCTGAGCGGATAAAATCTAACGAAGAAAATTGTGGAGACAAACTGCTGAATCAACTAACCAATTACCGTCCTTGTTCAACCTGACTCGATTGAAGATGCAAATAAAACACTGCAGCCTCACGCGCACGTCCTGTCTACCCGGGCCTTGGCTCTGCTCCTCCGCCTGGCTCGATGAGCACAGGGCAACCAATCACGGTCTAGGTTCGTGTTAATTCTGGATAACTTAACTAGCATAAAAGTCAGTATAATTAAATTTCCTTTTTCACGGTGTGTCCTAGATTTTCTTTATTTCACTAGTCTGAATGCACAGGAAGGGCAAAATATGTAATTTTTCTTCAATGCGAGAAAGTAATATGATGCATTCTCACTCCGCTATAGAAAAAAAACATGACACAATTCCTATGATATAATCTATATGGTATATATGATTTGCTTGATGTAATCTACTATATATATATATATATATATATTTAATTTATATGTAATCAAATAACATGCTTTTGGTGTACTACTGGTAAAGATGATCCTTCAATTCTCACTTGCCTCACATATTTTGTAACACTACATTGAATTATCGTAACTGGGCCGTCAGTCCTAATGGACTGTGTGCTTAACAGCCGACGCAACACGATTAACCATTTTTGTGTTAGACCATGGGCTGCTGCACGAGCCCATGGGCCAGTGCGGCACATGATTGAATTCAGGACCTCCACTTGAAGGGACACCAATAGTGAACATCCGACCTTTGGTGGGCTTGTCATTGGAGAAAGAATTTCTCAGGGCAGACGCCTGTGCTTCCACTCTATGAGTGAAGCATACCTTGAGGACACCGTGCCAGAAATGGCAGGAGGGGCCAGACTCCGATGGGAGTGGTTCAACGAGGAGTAACAGAAGGCGCGCCATCCTTCTGAAAGCTTGGGAAAAGTATTGAACCTCTCTCTACCTCTTTAGTACTAATCTTTAGCTTCTGTGTTTCATACTTGCAAGTAGTATCGATAAGTTGTATCTCGTTATCTTTACTCTTGATAGCTCTCATGCTAGTGTGCCTTGTTAGCTTTCCTTTATCCTATCAATGGCATGAGTACGAGTTGCTTGATCGCTTGATTGCTTGTTAGCTCCTAGTATCCTTAGTGTAGCTAGCTCTAGCTCCTTCCTTGGTTAAGTTAGCCGGACTAAGTTGTGAGTTGTAGAAAAATTAGAATTAGTGAGTGTCAGAATCAAGCCCTTTCTCGGTCACTAAAGTCTTACACCCCACTGAACTAAAAATGATAAACTTGCATCCATAAGACCATAAGCACCAACCATGTCACTCACAGAAGCTTACTTCTGGGCCGACATGGAGGACTCCTGGTGGGTGTGCTATAGACACTGAAACTTCCCTGTAGGCCAAGCTTAGTTAGCTGAATGGGAGATGCCAATAATTAGCGATCTTACCTGTCATTTTTTATCCATAACACTATTTCATTAAAGAGTAAATTTCACAAAACTACAGCTAGTTTGTCAAAACTATCACAAAACTATGGATTTAAGGAAGTATTTTACAAAACTACAAATTTAGTGCATCGATCCTGTTGGCGTTTCGTACGTCGGCACAATACAAATTTGTATATCAGAGGGGGTATGGTGTGTATCTTCCTAACCGATGCGGCCAAATCCATGAAGGACTCAAAAATGTAACCTGGTTCGAGCCACCATGAGGTGTAATACCCTACATCCAGGGGTCAAAATCGATGAGCTCACGTATGATCGAGTGGATTACAATGGCCGAAGGGCTCACGTATGTGTCTAATGTGTTCATTGTTGTACGAGGGTCTCCGACGAGCCTTTATATAGGAGGCTGGACGGGGTTACAAAGCGGGGTAGTGCGAGCAGCTTCCTGACGGGTGGGGGCCGCGACTAAACTTGATGCCTACAGAACTAGATGTCCTCTAACAGGTGGGGTGCAGCCAAACTTGGTCCCTGCAGGATAGAGCGTTCTCTGATAAGCGTGGCCGCCACCAAACTTGGCCGCCATGGAAACGGAGCCTCTCTGACGGGTGGGGCCATAAGCATCTTCGAGAATGTTTCAGGTGATCCTCTGGCGCTGGACTGTCCTCTAGCGCCAGCTGTCGTCCTTAGCATGTCCCCTGTTCAGCGTCGGGGAGGACAAAATTGCTTTACCATTTGCTTTACCGCCCTGCCGCCCTGTATAGTCGCCAAAAATCTCTGTGTTGGCAGGGGTCTTGTCGTGGGTTGGTTGCCCGACCCTGAGGTCGAAAAGTAAGTCGGTTACTTGGCTTTGGCGTTATTCTGCTACCGACCCTACGGGAGTCGGCGTGGCTCTTGTGACTGGGTGCGCCGGACCCTCTTGCAGGATTCTTCCTTCAGGCCCACGGAGGGTGTGGGCTGGTTGTTGTTGATGGGCCGTAGAACGTAGCCCCCGAGCCTCGGGCGAGCCGATGGATCGGCTAGGGGGTTCGATATGTCGTTGCAGTTGCTTCGTCGTAGTGTCTTCAAATTGATCCTACGGGGGCGCGCAAGCGTGCCTGTAGGGCGTAGCCCCCGAGCCTCCGAGTGATTCGAAGGGTCGGTCGGGGGGTCTGAGTCGTTATTGTTCGTCGAAGTTGATCCTACGAGGGCGCGCAAGTGCGCTTGTGGGGCGTAGCCCCCAAGCCCTCGGGCGACCTAAAGGGTTGGTCAGCGGATCTAATCCGTCGACTGCGCTATCGCCAATCCTAAGGGTGCGCGCGAGCACGCCTATAGGGCGTAGCCTCTGAGCCCTCGAACGATCTGAAGGGTCGGTCGAGGGTCTGATTAAATTTTATCGATTCGAGTGCCCTTCACTTCTGAGTGATTCGGTTCAGTTAGGCAGTACTTAAGTTCCCCGACCGTCGATGGTCAGGGCTGGCTGCGCTCGTTTTCGGATTTGTGTTAAGTGCCTAGAACGGACCGGTCGGACCAATCGTGTGTTCTTGATCAGCACTTGCACCTAGGTTGGACCAAGCAGATTGGCCGTATTCCATGATCAGCACTTGAGGGCAGGGGTCGGAACGATCGGTTTGTTAACTGACCCATGACTATCTATCAATACGGGTTCGGTCCCCTTGCGTCCACGTGGAGGACAACTAACGGTTTTTGACATTCGAAATGTCGTCCCGCGCAGTAACTCGTGCATGGGCGTCTTGTCTGTCTAGCACCGGCCAAGCAATTTATCGCACCTGACACGTGTGGGCGGCGGAGTTATCATCATTTCGACTGGCGGAGGCAACGAGAGTTTTGCCCCAGGCCCACCCGTTGGTGAGTAGGTAACAAGAGTTGTTGGTGTACGACCCGTCGAGCGACCAGTTGGACACGCTAATGGGTGGCCACGTGTAGAGAAACGAGTGGCTCTCGAAAGTTGAACTACTGCGGTTTGTACGCTTGCGTCGCATCCATCTGGCGTAGGCCTGACAGTCATTGTACCTAGCAGGCATGCGTGGCCTTGCTGACGTCACTTTGACCGGTGACCGCAGTGAGGGTTTTGCACCGGGCCCACCTGTCAGTGGATGGGGTACGAAAATTGAGGGTGCCCGACGGTTCGAGTACCCCTCATGACACGGGAGTTAATCCCCGTCGCTTCGAGGGATCGTGTCCTGGGAATCGAGGAGGCGGAACTGTCCGTCTCATTCGGCTATAAAAGGCGGCTGGGTGGGTTTCGAAAACCACTCCTGCCATTTGCCTTCGTCCTCCCTGCGCTCTTGCTCCCTTTCGAGCTCTTTGCCTTCGCCATTTTCGTTCGCTCTTTCGCTCGTCGTCTTCGTCGCCCTCGTCGTCTTCGTCGCCCTTGCGGTGATGGCTGCCGAGTGGAAAGCCTCCTCCGTCTCCGCCAGCGTTCTCGATGAGCGCGTGAGGAAGGGACATCATCTGGAGGGCGGCGGTGCAGCAGGAGGCGCCGGCCCCCGTGGAGGGAGAGATCGTCTCCCTCCTCACCTTCCATGATCGCGGGCTTGGTCTCCTGATCACCCGGTTCTTTCACTGGCCCCTGGCCTACTACCAGGTTTGCCACCACCACCTCACCCCAAATGGAGTTCTTCATATCGCGCTCTTTATCACCCTCTACGAGGCCTTCCTCGGGGTCCCTCCGAACGTCGCGCTGTTGACGTACTTCTTCAACGTCCAACAGCCGGGCGGCATCCGCAACGCTCAGTGCTACGGGTGCGCCAGCATCTGCCTCCAGAACACGCGCGCGAGGGAGTACCTCGAGGTCCCCCTGAAGAAGTCGTTGAAGGGTTGGGACGACAAATGGTTCTACATCGTCAACCCCTTCCCTTGCGTCCTGGAGTACACCGCCGGGTCCGCTGTGACCCTCAACTCATGGACTGCCTCCCCATCGGACGAGAAGGTGCAGGAGCTTGGTCCACTCCTTACGCGGATCCGAGAGCTTCAGGAGGCTGGTCTGTCGACCGTCAAGGTGGCGACGGTCTTCATCGGTCGTTGAGCGCTCCCGCTCTAGAAGCGCCGGCGCCAGATGCACGAGTACATCTGCATGCGCCTGGTGGTCGGGGAGGAGCTTTCGGATGA
Source organism: Zoysia matrella (assembly GCA_001602295.1). NCBI lineage: Eukaryota > Viridiplantae > Streptophyta > Magnoliopsida > Poales > Poaceae > Zoysia > Zoysia matrella. The sequence continues at coordinate 115,520 of BCLG01000076.1, forward strand.
GAACATCGCGGACCGCGTGGCTCGCATGTTCGAGGGGTACGAGGGGGCCCGAGCCTCGGCCCGCGCGCATGGTGAGTTGCCTCTTTCCTGCTCCGCTTGCTGCTTCGCTATAATAGTACTTTTTTAACTAATCCTTTTACCTGTGTTGGTTCAGGTGGGCGGGTCTTCGTCGCGCGCTCCGGCGGTGACATTTTCAGGTGCTCCGTCTTCTTCGGTGCCAACGTCCCAAGCAGTGGGTCAGGCACCGGTTGTCGACCGTCCAGCGCTGGGTCAGACCCAAGGGACGAGATCATCATCGGCAACAGCTGTAGCTTCGTAGCCGTCTGGGTTCGTCGGCGCCGGCACCTCCAAGAAGTGATCACGCGGGCAGTCCTCCGGTCGATCGTAGATGGGAGGGCTCGTCTCGCAGGTGCTTGCTCCAGCCCCCCAGCCATCAAGGGAGGAGGTGGCCGCCTTGGCCGCTCAGGTGGCGAGAGACGATCTGGTCGCCGTGTCGTCGTCAAAAGACATGGACGACATTCTGGAGGACTGGGTGTCGAACACCGAGTCCGGTCTGGTGCCTCGATCTCCCCTTAAGAAGCTCAGGCTCGAGGGGCAGACCGTCATCCCCGTCGCCCTTCCGGTTGTCCATCCGGTGCTGCCGTCCGAGAGGGTGGCGGCGGCGGCGAAGGCTCGGGGCACAAAGCCCACAGAGTCACCGCCGAAGATGACCAGGGCCATCCTGATCCGCCGATTGAAGGCGTAAGTCCCTGCATTCGCATTCTTTTTCGTTGCACACATTAGCCTTATAGTGAACTTACATTGTTTTCTGCAGGAGGACTGCTACTGCTCTGGCCGTGACGCACCTTGCGCCACGAGCTGATGAAGAGGGGCCGGACCCCGCTACGACGGTGGCGGTAGCGGCGGCGACCTCGATTGCCCCGCCATGTCTAAGTCCCCAGCGGGAAGACCCATGGGCCGGCGTGTCAGTGGGTGATGAAGAAGTGCAGCCCCCTCTGGCCCATACTGAGGGTCAGGGGGCAGCGATAAGTGCAGAAGTCCTACAGCCTAATCCCCTCGGGCACTGATGCCGAGGGCCGGGAAGAGGCTATAGAGGAGACGATGATCCTGTCCTCCTCGGCTATAGGAGCCCAGGGGGCATCGAGGTGGTAACCACGGAGGCTGCCACGGCGGTCAGCGTAGGCGAACAAGTGCCTTCCCCAGCCGCCACGTTCACTGGGCCGATCATGACGGTCGGCGGGGAGGTGGTGGTGCCGGCTGCGGCGACTGCAACTGTTGTGGCAGGTAGAGTTGGCGATTCTGGGGCGTTCGGCCTCAGAACATCAGATGATGTTGCCCCCCCCCAACGGGCGAAGCGTCGGCTCGAGCCATGCGCCACTACAACGACCCGATGGGGGACATCTTCAACATCATCAAGGAAGCTGTCGAGGGCTTGAGTGGGGGCACCGACCGACTGGTGGTCGGTCGCAGCATCTTCCACGACCCAGCCATGCGAGAGTCACGGGTAAGTTAGTAACAACTTATAATTTCGTGGTAACTAACCTTTCTTCATGATACTGAGTGTTGTTTGCAAGAAACCATGCCCTGGACGGTAGGTCAGACTTTAGCTGACCCGGCATTGCGGGCGGAGATTGAGTCCCTCCGTGATGCGCTGAACCAGGCTCGGGCCGGCCGAAAGGTGTCAACGGAGGACACCCATCGGCTCCGCAGCGAGCTCAGGGCCGCGCAGGACGAGGCCTCCAAGGCGCGGCATGACGCCCAAGCCACGCAGGACGAGGTCTCAAGGGCTTGGCAGGATGCCCAGACCGGCCGAGCGGAGGCTCAGGCGTCTCAAGAGGAGAAGAACAAATATGGCGCCGACCTTGCGCAACTGCGGTTCGTCGCCGTCTGTAAGTGTCACGCTCCCGTTTCTGCTCCCGGCCTTGTTCCTTCTTGAATACGAAAGATAAAGCTTCGTCCTGTGCAGAGCTCAACCAGCAGGCTGAGCGGGCGGAGGCGAGGGCGAAGGAGGCGTTGGGGCGATGCTCTGGTGTTGAGGCGCAGCTCGTTGTCTCGAACGACGAGGTGAAGAAGCTCACCGAGGAGTTTAACGCCCTTCGCATGTCCTCTGATGAAGCTCTGGCCCGCGTGTGGCAGGATGTGTAGGATGCGCAGGCCGCCACCAACATAGCCAACAAGGAGCGCGACGGTAATCGTTCTTGTAGATCATATTCGAAGGGTCGTCGTTTGGTTGATTGCCCATCTTCGTATTGCCTTGCAGACGTGGTTTGTGCTCTCCGGGACGAGCGGGTGGATGTACGTCGCATGTTTCAGGGCATCTTCGTTGGGGTGCAGGACACCAACGTGCCGGCGGACTATGCCCAGTACGTCATGGGGTGTCTCCTCAGGTTGATTGCCGCCGCGCTGACCGGCGCCCTTAATGATGCGGTGACATTGGTGCTGTCACAGGTGACACTTTTCGGGTGTGGATCTTCCCTGGTTCGTCGAGGGCTTCCCTCTGGAGATGTCGGACAAGGAGATCCAGGAGTTGTCAGACACAATCAGGCATCGAGCGGCTGACCTCTGCTCCGGCTTCCAGAAGGAGTTCATCCGGAGCGGTTCGGCTCAATGCCGACCCGTCCCGGGATCCTCCGCCGCGCCCTAACCCTTAGGCTTTATGTCTTTTCTCTTTTTGTTGTTTTCCTGCAATGAATTTGGTGATGTACCTCAGGCAGCACTTGTAATGTATGTTAATAGTAGCAGAATGTTCTAACCCTTGCCCATGTCAAGCATTCTTAGTGGCTTTACGTTCTTTGTCATCCGTTGGGTGTTCGACAAAGCGACTGGGTCGGGTATAGCCGTAGGGTTGAGTATCAGACTCAATGCAGCCGTAAGGCATCACCAACCCGGGTCGTCGATCATTAGCCGCAAGAAAAGACTCAAACGCTAGCACTTGGAATAGCCTCGCACGTCCGAGGGTCGGCAAGAAACAGGACTCAGGAACAAAAACGAGAGGCGAGGAGCCTGAAAACGACAAGGTCGGGTCGCGGTGTTGTTCTTAGTTAAATCACGCCGAACCCCGGGGAACTTTCGGAGTTCACGCCAGCACGGGTTGGGATTTAACTATGAAGCTTGCGCGAGCCAGGTCGGAGCCTTAGAACGAAAACGTGGCACAGAGCCAGAGAAAAACATCGAGGTCGGTTTGGCAGCTCTAGGTTAAATCACGTCGAACCCAAGGGAACTTTCGGAGTTCATGTCGGCGCGGGATGGGATTTAACCTCAAGACTTGTGTGAACCGACCGCCGGGTGAGAGGCCTCGAGACCTAATGAATACTTTGCGGGGATCAGTGAACATGTCGCAGGGGACACTCAGATAGCCCTCGCCGACCAAAAAATAAAAAGAAACAAGATCGTGATAGGGCACAAGAAACTTATCTGGTTTTATTATGCATATAAACGACGCAAATTTTCAATGTTCCAGGCGTCCTGGACCTTTGCACCACTCTCGGTCACCAGCTTATACACGCCGGGCCTGAGAACACGCTTGATTACAAAAGGCCCTTCCCTGGGGGTGATAACTTGTGCTTTCCTGCCTTGTTTTGGGCCCACGTCAAGACTAAATCGCCGATGTTGAATGCCCGACGCTTAATCCACCGAGCGTGTAGCTGACGGAGACTCTGTTGGTACTTGGCCGACCGCAGGATGGCGACATCGCGTGCTTCATCGAGTTGGTCCAGGGTGTCCTGTCGTGCAGCTTCTGATGCTTCTTCACTATAGGCCCGAACTCGCGGGGAATCATAGTCAATGTCGGTCGGCAGGGACAGCTTTTGCACCGAATGCCATAAAGAATGGAGTGAAGACCGTCGTTCGGTTGGGCGTCGTACGCAGGCCTCAGAGCACGAAGGGGAGCTTTTGGGCCCATCGTCCGGCCGCATTTTCGACGTGTTCATAGATTCAAGGCTTGATCCCCTGGAGCACCATGCCGTTGGCGCGTTCAACCAGCCCGTTGGTCCTCGGATTGGCCACGGATGTGAAGTCGAGTTGGATGTGGTACTTCTCGCAGAATTCATGGAACTACCGACCGGTGAACTGCGCACCGTTGTCGGTGATGATGGAGTTCAAGATGCCGAAGCAGCAGATGATGTCGTAGAAGAACTCAACCGCCTGACCAGCGCTGATAGAGGGCACCGGCTTGGCTTCAATCTATTTAGTGAACTTGTCAATGGCGACGAAGAGGTGAGTGAAGCCCTCGGGCGCATTTCGGAAAGGCCCAAGGATATCAAGGCCCCAGACTGCAAAGGGCTATGTAATCAGAATTATCTGAAGTTCTTGAGCTGGCAGATGGGTCTGCCGGGCATAGAACTTGCACCCTCGACAGGTACAGACCAAATGCTCAGCGTCGACGACTGCTATAGGCCAGTAGAATCCTTGGCGGAAAGCTTTTCCCATTAGGGTCCTCGGGGTGGTATGATGCCCGCAAATTCACTAGTGAATGTTGTCGAGGATGCGTCGACCTTCCTCCCGAGGAATGCATCGTTGAAGGATACCGACTAGTACTTCGCTTGTATAGCTCGTCGTTGATGATGGTATAAGCTTTTGCTCGCCGAGAGATGCATCGGACTTCGTTGGTGTCGGTCGACAGTGTGCCGTCTTGAAGGAAGGCAAAAATATCTTGAGACTAGTCGGGAATGATGGCCATCACTTCCGACCCTGGGGTCGAGAGTGTAGGAGTCGGCTGGCCAACCGATGCCTCGAACGGGGGGTCAGTTTCTTCTTTAATCTTGATGGTTGGCTCAGTGAGAACTTCGAGAAAAACGTCATCAGACACAGGGTCTCCCTGATGCCATTTTGGAGTGGTAATCGGTCGCTTCGTTGTCACGACGTAAAACATAGTGGAGCTCAAGCCTATCAAACTTGTCTTTGAGCTTGTGAACTTCTTGACAATAGGCTTTCATCTTTGGATTACGGCAACTTGAAGCTTTTATGTCTTGGTTCACAACAAGCTCGGAATCGCCCTTGACATAGAGCCGTCGGACGCAGAGAATGATTGCCATCCGCAGGCCACGAAGGAGAGCTTCGTATTCGACGACGTTGTTTGAGGCACGGAAGTGGATCTAGAGCACGTATCGGAACTTGTCACCTTTCGGAGAAATGAGGAGAACGCTAGCCCCTGAGCCTCGAAGCATGCATGAGCTGTCAAATTACATGGTCCAGTGCTTGAGGTCGACAGGGGGTCGGCTGCTCTTAAGCTTCAGTCCATTTAGCGATGAAGTCGGTGAGCACTTGAGACTTGATGGCTTGACGCAGCACGTAAGAGATGTCGTGGCCCATGATCTCCATTGCCCATGTGGCGATCTGTCCAATCGCATCTTTGTTGGTAATGACCTCCCCGAGTGGGAACCCTTGTGACCACTTGGACGGAGTGGATGTCGAAGTAGTGACGTAGATTGCGCTTGGTGATGAGGACAGCATAGATCAGCTTTTCCACTTGCGTGTAGCTAGTTTTGGCGTCGACGAGCACTTCACTAAGGAAGTAGATGGGCCGCTGTACTTCTAAAGTTCGACCCTCCCCTAAGCGCTTGACGACGAGGGTAGTGCTGACCACCTTGGAAGTGGCCGACGAAGCGAGGACCAGAGGAGGACAGCAAAATCTTCAGTTGCTCAAACGCCTCCTGGGCCTCGGTGGTCCAGGTGAAACGGTCAGACTTGCGTAGAAGTCGGTAAAAAGGCATTGCTTTCTCAGCGAGTCGGGAGATGAAGCGGATGAGGGCCGCGAGGCACCTAGTGAGTCTTTGGACACCTTTGACGTTCTTGACAGGGTCGAGATTCAGGATCGCGGCCATCTTCTCGGGTTGGCTTCGATGCCATGCTCGAAAATGACGAACCCAAGCAGCTTGCCTAAGGGGACGCCAAAGTTGCACTTCTCGAGGTTGAGTCTTACACGGTACCGTCGGAGGTTGACGAAAGCCTCTTCCAGGTCGGCGATGAGGCCGTCGGCCTTGCAGGTCTTGATTACGATGTCGTTGACGTAGATTTCAAGGTTCCAACCTAATTGGTCGTGGAAACACTGCATGCAGCGCTGATAGGTCGCACCGGCATTCTTAAGCCCAAAAGGCATCGTGACGTAACAGAAGGAACTGAACGGAGTGATGAAGGACGTGGCGGGCTGATCGGAACCTCGCTTAGAGATCTGATGGTACCCGGAGTACGCATCAAGAAAACTAAGGGTCTCGCAATCAGTGGTGGAATCGACCACTTGATCTATGCGCGGCAAAGGAAACAGATCCTTTGGGCATGCCTTGTTGGGACTTGTATAATCAACACACATTCTCTATTTGCCATTCTTTTTCTTGACCATTATAGGGTTTGCTAGCCACTCGGCGTGGTAAACCTCATGAATGAACTTAGCATTTAGCAGCTTGGCGATTTCTGCACCGATGTCCTTCTTCTCGTCGTCGAAGTCGTTGCTGTACAGGTCGAGATTCAGGCTTGATATTGAGGGAGTGCTCGGCAACCTCCTTCAGGATGCTCGACATATCAGAGGGTGACCAGGCGAAGACGTCTCAATTTCGGATGAGAAAGTCAACGAGCGCACTTTCTTAATTGTCGAAGAGCGCTATTCCGACCCTAGCCTTCTTGGAGGGGTTAGATGGGTCAAGGATGATCTCCTTGGAGTCGCTGTCTGATTCGAAAGATGTAAAGGTTGATGGCTTGGAGTCGAGGGTCGGCGGCGGGGCTGACCCCTGAGACTTTCAGATCTCTTCCAGCTCCGCCGCCCCCATGAGGGTGATGGCCAGTTCGAAGTTTTCTTGCTCGTAGGCGAAGGTCTGCTTGATGTGCGAAGCCACGGTGATGATACCTTTGGGGTCTAGCATCTTCAGCTTGAGGTAGACGTAGATCGGGACAGCCATGAATTTGGCATAGGCGGGCCGGCCAAGGATGGCGTGGTAGGTTCCAGCGAACTCGACCACCTCGAAGGTGAGGTTCTCGGTCCTGAAGTTGTAGCAGTTGCCGAAGGTAACTAGGAGGTGGATCTGTCCCATGGGAACGACGCGGTCCCCTAGGATCATCCTGTGGAACGGAGCATGGCTCGACCGAAGATCCGACCGCGACAGCTTCATGGCGTTGAAGGTGTCGATGTAGAGAATGTTGAGGGCGCTCCCACCATCCATGAAGACCTTGGTGAGGCACATGTTACCGACGATGGGGTCGAGCACCAAGGGAAGACGCTCTGGTTGAGGCACTCGGTCGGGATGGTCAGACCTGTCGAAGGTGATGGGCGCCTCCGACCACTTGTGGTAGTTTGCTACGGCAGGGTCGGCGAAGTTAACTTCTCGCCAAAGCAGCTTCTGGCTGCGCCGGGCCTCGTAAGACCACGGTCCACCAAAGATCATGAGGCAGCCTTTAGGTTCAGGAAAAGCGGGGTCTGCCTCCTCCTCGGCGCCCCTCTTCAGAGGGTTGGGGCGTTGAGGTGGACGTGGCTGGACACGGAGATAGCCCCTCAAGAAGTACTGCATAAGGCGACAATCATTGTAGAGGTGCTGGTCCAGAGTGGAGTGGTTCTGACACGGTTTCCCCAGAAGCTTCTTGAAATAGTTGGCATGCTCCGACTGAGCCTTGGCTTGGGGTCGGGGCCGGTGCTCGACAACGGCAACAAACTCGTCGTAGTGCTGCCGTCCCTTCTTGGGCTTCTTGCTGCAGGAGCTACCGCTGGCCCGGTCGTCCAGTCGGTCGAAACGTCAGTCAAAGCATTTATCAGACTTGCGGTCGGACTTGGACTTCTCCTTGTCCTTGTCCCGGCCTCGGTCAAAGTTGGCTTGGATAGCTTCCTCTCCGGTGGCGAAGGTGGTGGTGATGTCGAGTAGCACGTGGGCCGTCCGAGGGTTTTTACGCCCTAACATTTAGACGAGGGTCTTGGAAGTGGTACCGCAGGTGAAGGCGTTGATGACATCGGCGCGCTTACTTCGGGCAGTTTGTTTCTCTTACGCGAGAAACGCTGGATGTAGTCGCGGAGCGATTCGCTGGGTCGTTGCTTGTAGTTCCTCAAGTCCCAGGAGTTCCTCGGATGTGTGTAGGTCCCTTGAAAATTGCCGATGAAGACTTCGCAAAGGTCAGCCCAATCTCAGATGCTACTCTCGAAAAAGTGCTCAAGCCACCCCCTGGCCGAGTCGGACAAGAAGAGTGGCAGGTACTGGATGACGAACAAATCGTCCGTGCCTTCAGCTCTGCAAGCGAGATGATAATCCTCGAGCCAGTGAGCGGGGTTGGTCTCACCGAGTGTATTTGACGATGTTGGAGGGCGCGCGGAATCAATCCAGAAATTGTGCGTGTCAAAGGGTGTATCCGAAGGTGTGGGGCCCAACCCCATCAGGGCTGAGGCTTCGCGAGTAGCTGTGGGCGCGTCGACGGACGCAGTAATCGAGGGTTCGCTCCCGGCGATGGCATTCAGAGTACTCGAGAGTTCGATCCAGGTGTGACTCGGCGTGGAAGTCAGCTCGGGCTTGCCGTCGGGCGTCAATAGTGTGATGGGCGTCACGGTCGGGGCCGAGGTGCCGTCGGATGGTGGCGTGCGGAGAATCTGAACGATCAGTCCTGCCACCTGTCGTTGGCTGCTACGAACCTCAGACGATGGTGGTGGAGGTGGAGGTACCCCAGTCCCTTGCTGCTGAAGTGCAGAATCGAGAAAGGCACGGAGACGAGTATGGGTTTCGGCAACCATAGGGTTTGCTAGAGTCACGGACTCATGAAGGACTTTCGCGGCTACGGCCACGTTGTCGATCGCGCGGTTGAAGGTCGGCATATCCGCCGCCATAATCTGCTGATAGGCAGTACGGGCCTGACTCTGAAGATCGGCGGTAGCCGATGGTAGAGTTTCACCTTGACAAGTGGAGTTGGCCTTCTGGATGGATCTGCGACGTAGGGCCTCCTCCACGATGCTTGTCGCCGGTGCCCCGGCAAAGTGTCGCCCACAGACGTAGCGCCGAGGGGCGTACCCCTAGCACTCGTGCCGTGGAGCATGAAACAGTCACGTGAAGGGTCATGACCTAACGCGGTGAGAATCGGACGACGTCGGGCCGTGCGCTTGGCATGCGGCACCCAGAGACGAAGCTCGCCGTCGATGTTGGGGATGAAGTCCAGGCTTCCAAAGCGGAAGGCCTGGTCCATGGTGAAGACGGGGACGCGCAACGGGAGACTGAAGCCTCTCCCACAAGAGCGAAAATCAAAGCCATCGATGACGAAGCAAAACAAACAACGAGCAACCATTCCTGGTGCGCCAACTGTCGACGTTCCGTACGTCGGCACCATATGAATTTGTCGATCAGAGGGGGTATGGTGTGTATCTTCCTAACCGATGTGGCCAAATCCACGAAGCACTCAAAAATGTAACCTGGTTCGGACCACCGTGAGGTTTAATACCCTACGTCCAGGGGTTAGAATCGATGAGCTCACGTATGATCGAGTGGATTACAGTGGTTGAAGGGCTCTTACGCAGGCAGAGTCCCTAGCGCGCCTCTGTGGATGTGTCTAATGTGTTCGTTGTTGTACGGGGGTCCCTAACGAACCTTTATATAAGAGGTTGTACGGGGGTCCCTAACGAACCTCTGATGCCAGCTGTCGTCGTTAGCTTGTCCCTTGTTCAGCGCCGAGGGGAACAAAATTGTTTTATCGTTTGCTTTACCACCCTTCCGCCCTATACAGTCGTCTGGAATATCTGTGTTGGCAGGGGCCTTGTCATGGGTTGGTCGTCCGACCCTGAGGTCGGAAAATAAGTCGGTTACTTGGTTTGGCGTTATTCTGCTCCCGACCCTACGGAGGTCGGGATGGCTCTTGTGACTGGGTGCGCCCGACCTTCTTGGTTGGCCTTCGCAAAATTTTGCAGGATTCTTCCTTCAGGCCCACAGAGGTTGTGGGCCGATTATTGTTGATGGGTCGTAGAACGTAACTTGGGCCGTCGAGTAATCCCAGGCCGTAAGTACTCGAAGAATATCATCTCGACAGATCCATATATCACAAAATTACATATTAAGAAATTGTATTACAAAACTACATATTTTGTGAGCGGTGTATCACAAAACTACAAATTTAAAAAGTCACAAAATTTGTAGTTTTATGATACATCACTCACAAAATATATAGTTTTGTGATCATATACTTCTTTAAATCTGTAGTTTTGAGATACATGAATACATTAAATCTGTAATTTTGTGAAATTATATGTTAAATTTGTAGTTTTATGATAGTTTTGACAAACTAGTTGTCAGACTCAGTTTTTTTCTGGAATTCTTTCTATACTTGCTAGACTTAAAAATGCCAGTTTTGTAAAATTTACTCTTCATTAAATTATAAAACTAACTGAGCAATTTCCATTTTGTGCAAAAAAAAAAAGCATCCAAAGGGAGACTAGGACATGTCGCCTACTAAATCGGCTCCATGTTGCCACATCAGAACCTATTACCCAATCACCGAGCAATAGGACGTTACGTGGCTGCCACGTGTATACAGCTTTGTATACAAAACACTGTACACATGGCACCGGGTGACAGGTGCATGTTGTCACCCATCCAGTGGGCGATATGTCCCAGTCGCTTTTCGAATGGGCAGCTTCTACTTTTACGAAAAATAGAATTCTCCTGTTAATTTTTAATATTTAATAAAAAAATACTCCTGTCTCTCACCCTTTGGATGAATTTACTGACTGCACATAATTATTTGGCTTGGATGTGCGGGTTTGGACATTGGCCTCATCTGCACCGTTTCATGTAAGCAAGCTTGATTCGTACGCGCCGGTGTCATGGGCCTGATTCGTGTGATTTTGCTCTGTGGGCCTGATTAGCAAGCTGGCATCATAGACTTCGATTCGTAGGCTGTTGCATGCTTTAATCTGTAGTAGAAGTTTTCTATGAAGCAAGCCCCAGACAAGTCATGAAGCAAGGTCCAAGAAAAATGAAACAAAGGATAGCAGAAGATTAAGAGAGGGCGAGCTCAGAAACTTTCGAAGACGCAACTAAAGCATTTCCATTAAAAATTTGCAAAAAAAGCGAGAATATTTATACTCCATCTGTTTGAAAAATAGTTTTCATTAGGACAATCAGTTTAATATATTTTTATACTAGGTTTTGTTTCGATTCTGTATAGATATACTCCCTCCGTTGCAGAATTATGGGTGGCGCATCATGACCGACAGGATCCTCGTTTATGTTCTTCTCCAGTTCTATCGATCACAGTCACAGTCGCCCAAACAAACCCGAACAAAACGTTTTAGACGTAGTATATGTATTTGTACGGTGTTAGTAAATGTACGCAAGAAATAACTACTCCTGTATACCTTTTTTTTTTTGGTCATATTTTGGGCATGCCTTTAAAAACAACAGCAAAATTTCTCATTTGTAAGACTGGCTGATGGACAAAAGAGGGCAAAGTAACGTGCTCAGACGGTAACTTGTGTCTATAGGAGGGAAGAACTAAGCTTATAACTTCACTAGAAAACACGAAAACGTTCAGCGGCACTAATCACGCCGAGTGCTTTTAGGCCGATTTGTCTGCAGAACTGTACTATGAAACTGGTGTCAAAGATGCTCACTACCCATCTACAGCAGCAAATCCATCGCCTAGTTGACATTGATCAGACGGGGTTCTTGAAGGGCCGTTCCATTTCAGAAAATTTGATTTATGCAATGGAACTAGTGCAGTGTTGTCACAAGCGAAAGGCTCCAACACTTGTGCTAAAATTGGATTTTGCTAAGGCCTTCGACTCGATCTGCTGGGACAGTCTCTTGAGCATTCTTTCAGCTCGCGGATTCTCTCAGCTTGTTGACCACGGCAAAGTCAGCAATCCTGGTCAATGGGTGTCAGGGCCCGTGGTTCACTTGCAAGAGAGGATTGCGGCAAGGGGATCCTCTTTCCCCCTACCTGTTTCTGCTAGTCGCCGACGTTCTTCAGCAGATGATCAAGCATGATGGCACAGTCAAGCACCCCCTCGAACCTGATACAAGCTGCCCTGTCCTACAGTATGCGGACGACACCTTGATTCTCCTTCGTGCTGATTTGAGGAATGTCACAAGGCTGAAATCTCCGCTTGAGGCTTTCTCCGCTGCTACCGGTCTTCTCATCAATTTTAGCAAGAGCACGGTTGTTCCTATGCACGTTCAAGCCTCTCTCTTACCCCAGCTCATTGACACTCTGGGATGCAAAGAGGAGGGGTTCCCCCAAACCTATCTTGGTTTGCCACTACCAAACGAGAAGCTTAAGCTCAGCGCCTTTACACCTCTCATTGCAAAAGTAGAAAACACCTCTCCGGCTGGGCGGCTTCCCTTCTTTCAGCTCCTGGACGTGTCGTGTTGGTCAACTCAGTTCTTGACTCCCTGCCAACGTATGCCATGGCTGCTATGCCTCTGTTGCTACCGGTCCTCTTGCAGATTGGTGCGCGGAGGAGAGCTTTCATCTGGACAGGGGAGGAAAAAAAGTCGGGACCTAAGTCACAAGGCGGCCTGGGCATCAGGAACTCTTGCCTGCTCTTGAAACTTACGCACCGCTTGCAGCTCCCCGGTCAGTCCGCCTGGGCACTCTGGGCTTCTGAGCAGTCCAACTTAGCAACCATGGCAAGCAGCGACAGAGGACTTTACCGCAATGTTACAACAGTCCAGCTCGGCAATGGTCAGAACACATCTTTTTGGCATGACTGCTGGCTCCCCTGTGGCCGCATAGCCGATCGCTTCCCAGCCCTGTTCAGCCACTGCCGTCGGCCTGATGACTCTGTGCAACAAATTCTCCACAACGGAATCAGTTCCTACCTCGTCCCAAGACCGACTCAAGTGGCAGAGGGAGAACTGCAAGAGCTAGAGGCTTACATTGATCCACTTTTGGACCCTGATGGCAGCTTGCACGCTGGGCCGATCTACAAACTTCTCACAAACGATGCTGATATATCTTGCGAGTTCTATAAATTTGTTTGGGAAAACAGAGCGCCTCCCCGGGCCAAATTCTTCATCTGGCTACTGGCGCAGGATAGGATCCATTGCAAATCGAATCTATTGAAGAAGAACATCGTTGAAGATGCAACATGTTAGCCATGAGGCCGAGCTCAAGAAACTGCAGACCAGCTGATCCTGCACTGCCCTTTTGCCGTGAACTTCTGGAATGCCATCGGTACTCCACCTCCCCCCTCATCTCCGGTGAAGAAGCTCTGGGAGCTGCCGAGGTCTGCGAACATCCCTGCACCGCACTTCCCTTGCTACATCGCTTTATGCTGCTGGCACTTGTGGAAACATAGACATGATGTTGTCTTTCGGTCTCTCCCTCCTTCAACTGATCGCTTGATGATCCAGTGTAAAGAAGCTGCGGTGCTCTGGCGTTGCCGCATTCCCCGGCAGGAAGCCGGTGTAGTTGACAAATGGTGTACCTCGTTCTCCCCAATGTTGTCTCTCTTTTCTCTGTTTTTTTTTTTCTTGCTTTCTAATCTTTTGTGTACCCGAACTTGTACCATGTATTTGAACTGTGGCTAGTCCACGGCTTCCATGTTAATGGAATCAGGTGGGGAAACCTCCTCCCCCCACGTTGACTTTCAAAAAAAAACACAAGGGAGAGCTCGCTGATGGCCGAAAGTTGACATGCAGCTCTGTTTGTCAAAATTGCTGAATGCGCATATAATGCTACTCCATAGTGAACAATTTTATTTTAGTTCATTTTAAACTAAAATTCTTATACCAATAATATTTTTTAAAAAATGGATTGAGTACTTTGTTCCAGAATCTATATAAACTCTAGCAATTTCTTTGCCGGTCACTGGCCTGCTAAAACAGACAGAGAAGCGCAATAATGTGACATGCTTTGAGAAGGCCGTCTACCTTTTTAATTAAATGATTGAAATCCCCAAAAAGATTTGAAAGATTTTCACTCGTATGCTGGCTCAGTTGCCGTCGTCTGCAGCTGGTCAGGACCTAGATCCTCATAATTTTTGACAATGTCAATGGGCTGGCAAAAATGGGACGGTTGACCTCGAGATCTGGTAGTTGACGTGAAAATGGCTCGATTTTCTACTAGTGTGTCGACGTGGTCAAGGTCAACCAGTTTGTTAACAATAAGTAATCTTAAAATCTATGACATGACACTGTTGGGGCTCGGACTGCACGGTGGACCATTTTGTATCATCAAATAATCTGAGATTATTGTTGTTGCTGAGATTAATTATTCGATGAAACAAAATGTATACTTGGAGGGAGTATACTAATGAAAATCCATGAAACATCATATAGATCTCTCTGTTTTAATTTTTATTGTTTTCATTGTTGAATTTTAATGTCTTCTTTCTCTATTCAGCTTATTAAAAAATATGATAAATATCATACTTCGTATATTTTATTATAATTTAATATATCTTTAGATAAATTTATAATTTTTATAGTAAAATAAATGATCAATGTTGATGTTAAAAGTTAACAGCGTTGATGATTAAAAAACAAGGGAGTAAATGAAAAATGGTAAGCATAAATTTTTATGGCACTGCCACCACTTTGCATCTAATTCTATTGGCAGTTCGTGGGTAAATAGTGGGCCTATCCTCCTATATATTGCCAAGCCAGCATCGAGCTGCAGTAAGCAAGTCAAGATCGACCAATGGCGACGCCCAGAAAAATGTCACTCGCGTTTGTCATCTTGGGAAGAAAATTATAAAGGACCCAGGTCCTTCCGAAAATCCGAAGGACCTCCTCCCTCTCTCAACACGTGTTTACTCACCAATCTCAAAGCAGTTTCTCATTCCAACCCAAACTCCCTTCCATGCGACGTGCAGCCTCCATGCAAAAAAAAAAAGAAATAGTTTTTCAAAAGTAGTAAAGATTTTGAAAACTTAGGTATTTTTTAACTAAATATATTATTAGTGCCTGTTTGGCTCCCTTGAATTGAATCATTTTTCAAAAATCAAATTCTAAGAAATTGAATTGTCTAGAATTGAATCAGTTGAAATCAAATTCAATTCAATTTTTTTGTTTGGTTGTCCTCAGAATTAAATTCTTGGAATCAAATTCAAGTAGTTGTTTGGGTTAGAATCAAGCGAAAAACAGAAATCAGAAGAAACAATCTGAAAACCTACACAATCAAAACAAAATGACTCTGAAAACAGAAATGATTCTGCCGGCACACTTTCAATTGTCAGATCAAATTCAACATTCTGAAAATGAAACAGAAATGATTTTGACCCAAACACGCTGCAAACAAAATCAACATTTCGTATGCTTAAATAGAAAGGCCAAAACAAAGCATCACTCACACACTGATGAAGGCTAAAACATGGCTCATCTTTTAGGTCATCTCTGAGAGCTTCCTGACCGTGAAGAGCAAGCGACAGAGACCCCAGCCAGAGCATTAGTTAATCACAGTGTTCTCACCGAGGCAGGCAAGGAAAGTAGCTGATTCCCTTCACCTCTTGAGGCTCTTGTTAACTGCTCCACAGTTCATACGGCGAAGGTAGTCGTCGAGGGAAACAAGCGCGGTGGCGGCGGCCGTCACTGCAAAGGAGATACCGTATTTGAGGAACGTCCCGTCCCTGTCCGGCAACGTGAAGAGGTAGTGCAGCCGCTCGAGCTTGACCACAGGCTTGTCCAGCGGTCACCCAATGTCGCGGGCGACGCGCACCACAGTCGCCACGGCCAGGAAATGCGCCGTCGCGTGGGGGACACGGATCGACGTCTCCTCCCGGATACCCCTCAGCTGAATCGACATGGTGCGGCAGCAGGCCAACGTTGGCTTTGGGCAGATCCTCTTGGGGTGCAGTGGTGGCATAGATGTAGAGGCGAGCAGGGAGTTGGGGACGGCGCGGGGCGACGGAGACGGCAGGGCCAGGACGCACGCTGGGTGACGGGGAGAAGTAGAGCGGTGGTGGCGCCAGGGAGGGTGGATGATGGAGATGGGGGGCAACGAAGACGGCGGGGCCAGGACACTCACAGGGTGATGGGGGAGAGGTAGGGCGGTGGCAGCAGTGGGGAGAGCGAGTGATGTGGAGAGGTAGGGCGGCGGCGAGGAGGCGGGGGCGACAGGGAGCGCGAGTGCGAGTCGCGGCTCGGGGCGGTGTCAATTCCAAAGGATTCCTTGGGTTGGGTCGGAATCAGGAGCATGTCTCCGATTCTGCTGTCGAAAACGGGTCGAAATCATCAAATAAATTCCATGCACAGTCAAACAGGACAATATTTGGAATTGGATTCAATTCGACCCAATTCCAGAGAGCCAAACAAGCCTTTAGATTAAACTTAGGTGCGCTTATTTACACTCGTATTAGAAGCTAATGAATTATCTGATCGGTTAAACTTAAGTGCGTCTATTTACACCTTTGTTAACCGCATCAGCATCAACTTTATCGTTGTTTAAGCCCCTTTGGAACAAAGAATTTTTTTTTGAATCCTATGTTTTTCTTATGAAATTGAGCTGATTTCTACAAAATTTATATACAATTCCTATAAAATTCTTGCATTCCAAATGAGGCATTAAAGTTTGATAAAAACTTCCCGTCTAAATCCACAACTTAGTGGCAATTGGCAACAATTTTAATTCATCGATACTTGTTTATTGTTTTACTATCTTCAAAAATACTCATTTTGTCCTAAATTACTTATTATCATTGCTTCCCAATGCACTTCCTCTATTTTTAGACCCGATGCAATTCGGATCCTAGGTTCGGGTCCTCATTGAGTTTTAGACCCGATGGGTACGGGTGCGGGTGCGGGGGTAAAAATTCACTCGTGGGTCACACCTGCACCTGACTCGCATAATATCGGATGCAGGTGCGGGTTTTATTTTGCACCCGTGGATTCTCCATCGAGCCCTAAATACAACCAACAAGAGACCTGAAACCCATCTAAAACCCGACAAGAGACCCGAAACCCATCCAAAACCCGACAAAGAACCCGAAACTCGGTTCGAAACCCGACGAGGACCCAATACCCGATTCAAAACCCGATGGAGACCGACACCCGTGTGTATACTATGATATATATGCGCTTTGTGATAAAACCCGCCAGAAACCAGACACCCGCCCGAACCCAACGAGTTCGGGTGTCACTTTTCACCAGCGGGTGCAGGTGCGGGTCTGATATTGCACCCGCAACATTTTTTGAAGCGGGACAGGTTTTTGAAAAACCTGACCCGAACCCGATCCAAACCCGTTGCCATCCCTACTAGCTGTCACACTGATGCCTATCTGGGAAGAATTATACTCCCTGTATTCTTGAATTGATGCCATTCGTTAACTTTTTATATCAACTTTGACTATTTATTTTATTCAAAATATTTGATGAATATCATGTAGTTTGTTATAATTTACTTTATCATTAAAGTAATTTGGATAACAACTTATAACTTTTTATATTTGAATCAATTTTTTAATAAGATGAATAGTGAAAGTTGATATTAGAAGTTAAAAGGATATCAATTTAAGAACGGAGGGAGTACCAGCTACTACTCCCACCATTATGGTACTAAATTTTCATATATCTATATTTGACCACTTATCTTATTAAAAACTTTATGAAAATATTTTTTATGTTATTGTAAATTATTTATTATTAGAAATATTATAGCATGAATTGATTGTTTTTATATTTATAATTTTTTTAAAATAAAATATATGGTCAAACATTGATTTTTTAACAGTGAAAGCATCAGTTGTTTTAACACGAAGGGAGGAGTGTATCGTGTCCCTAATGACAGGCTAAAGGCATGACCTTGGAATCAAATGTTTTCATTGGCACCGCACAACCTCCGATCCATCACGTGCTTTCTCTACGGATGCAGTTTCTCAGCCGCTGCCTGCTTTCCACTGCAGATTATATGAATTTATTGGATTGTGAAAATCTATATAAAAATTAGTTGTGAAAACTATAATATAAATGCTAAATAAATAGGTAGATTATGAAATTGTACAGTAGAGATTAAAATTATGCATTGTGTGAGATAAAATCTGGTAAAAATTTTTTTAAACAAAAAACCTGATAAACTTGAGAGAATAGATTCTGAATTTTGAAAAGCTCAACTAGTAAAATCTGAGACAAAATTTATATTGTTTATATCCAAAAGCACTACTTAGAAAAAGAATCTCAAAATCTCTAGGAAAACAAACGGAGCTTTAGTCTTAGCCCCGACAAGGCCATTGACTTTCTTCGTCAGTGACCGTTTCTTTAATGGGACAATTAAAACCTTGTTGAACAATTTGGACAAAAAAACTTAAACTGATGCACTACATTGTACTATATTTGTAGACATATGTTCTGTTTGTTTCCACAAGTTTATCAGTAAAAAAAGTACGAATCTCATTGAAATACTTTATTTATTTTCGTAAAAATCTGATTTTCTGATAAACAGCTTACAAATTTAAACTTGAGAATCAAAAAGCAAGAATCGATAAAATTTTCATGAAGGAAATAATCAAATTCTCAAAATAAATGCTTCTCACATACTCCATCCGTTCTTTAATCGACGTCACTGTTGAGTTTTAGATTCAACTTTGACTATTCATCTCATTCAAAAAAATTTGATAAATTTTATATATTTTGATATAATTTGATTTATCATTAGAGCTATTTAAACCACAACTTAAAATTTTACATATTTGAGCAAATTTTTTGAATAAGACAAATGATCAAAGTTGAATTTAAAAGTCAACGACGGTATTAATTAAAGAATGGAGGGAGTAAGCGGAAACAAACATGACCATGAGTAGAAGATAAAGGCCCCGATATTGATATGATAGAAATTTTTTTTAGCTAAACAGTGTGTAAAATAAATCATGTTATGAGATTGAGAATGTATATGCATAGATGATCAGAAACTGAAATCTTTCACTAAAGACATAGTGTCCATGGACCATGTTGGCCCTGGCTAACCATTATTATTCTTTCAAAAAGCAAGCACAGCATTGTTGTAACAAAAAGGCCATCTGAATGCACGATCGAAAACTCCACTGGCAGATCCATGCATGGATGCAGCCGTAGTTATATGTGTGCATGGCCTCAAAGACTAGCATAAACCTCTAGCGAAGCGGCGGAATGCTCTGCTCGTTCCTGAAGTAGTCGCCGGGATCCACCCTCGCCTTGACCGCGGCCAGCCGCCGGAAGTTCCCCATGAAGTACCTCTCGCCCCACACCCTGCCGCTCTCGTACGTCGACACGCCGTCGGCGCCAACCACGTTCTGGCCGAGGTCCAGGTCCCTGTAGTTCACGAACGCCTCCCTGGGGTTGCTGCTCACGAACTGCTCCATGAACGCCGTGAAGCCGTTGATCCAAACCATGGCCGCCGCCGCGGCGCTGCCGTCGGTGTCGCGCCACCAGGACACCCCGTACTGGATGTTGTACAGCACGCCCTGCCGGTGTGGGTACGGCGTGAAGTCGTCGCGTGTCGTGCTGCCGACCACGCCGCCGTGCGGCTCCAGGATCATGATCAGCCCAGCGGTGTTCCGGGAAAGCCACTGCCGGTAGATGCTCTCCCACCCGGCCTGGCCGATGGCGCGGCGCACGTAGTCCGACTTGCTCTTGAACTCCACGCCCCGCAGGTTGTTGGTCCGGTTCAGCATCGCCTCCGCGGGCGTCCCGGCGTCGCCGAAGGCGATGAACGTCATGGCGCGGAGCCAGCTCGTCTCCCGGCAGTCGGCCGCCGTCATGCCGAGCTCCGGGAACGTGGACCGCATCGTGAACACGAGCCGCGAGCACCTGCCGTGGAAGAGCGCCTGGAAGAAGGCTTGGTTCCCCTGTAGCGCGACGCGTATGGTGAGATCGTCAGGCAGGAAAGGATCGAGAATGGTGTTCTCCCATTTCGCGAGGGTGCCGCCGACGCCCTCGTCCACAGTCTTGACGATGTTGAACACCGTCACCGTCGACGGCACCGTCGAGAGTTTGAGGCGGAACGACACGACGACACCGAAGCTCTCGCCGCCGCCGCCACGGATCGCCCAGAACAGGTCCTCTCCCATGGCGTTTCTGTCCAGGAGCTCGCCGTTGGCGTTGACGATACTGGCGTCGATGACGTTGTCTCCACCCTTGCCATACTTGCGCATCATCAGGCCGATGCCGCCGCCGCTGAGGTACCCGCCGACGCCGACCGTCGAGCAGACACCTCCAGGGAATGCGAACCCTGGATTGGATGTGCCGATGGCGTAGTACAGCTCGCCCAGCGTCGCGCCGGCGTCCACCCACGCCGTCGCGTCGCCCCTGCGGACGCGCACGGCGCGGAGCCGTGCTCGACCACTCGGGTTGGACAGACCGGTACGATAGGCCCTCGTAGTCGTGGCCGCCGCTGCGCACGCGGAGTCGGACGCTGTGGTGGCGGCCGCAGCGCACGGCGGTCTGGACGTGGGCAACGTCGGACGCCGTGATGATGCAGAGCGGCCGCACCGTGCCGTTGGCCACGAACTTGGGATTCTGGACGGATGACTGCAGAACCGACGTGAAGCTGCTCGAGCTCTGTGGATACACGAGCTCAGTTGGTATGGTCTCCGAAAGACATTGGAGGAACTCATCAGAGGAGGCGAACGAAGAGAGGAAAGCATGACAACACAAGAAGCCCAAGATGACGGCAGTGTCGTGGCTGGGACCCCGAACATCCATCCGGCCTGATTGTTTTTTATACTAGTATAGATTGTAATCAAATCATAGCGGTGGCATTTGGATGGAGATCATGTGGATCGGAGGAAGAAGAAAAACTTTTCTTACTAATTAGGCTCCGTTACGCTCCTTGCCATCAAAATTTTCCTCTTCTCTTATTTACTTAGTATTTTTATTTTTCTCTCTAATTTATCATCTCCGTCATATGCTACTCCCTAGGTTTAAGTCAAAGTTCTTTTACCTTGACTAATAATATCTAATAAATAAATAGTTTTTAATATAAATAGTTGTATATTATGAAAGTTTATTCAATAATAAATCTAGTAACATAATTTATATATGATAAAATATTATAAATTATTCATTATTAATTTCAAAGTTAAAAATTTGATTTTTTTTATCAATTTTAGAAATACTTATATTTTAAAACAGATTTAGTAACAGATTATTTGTTAACCAAGTTGAAATAGAACAAAATCCTCCAACTAAGGGAAGTAATTTTTTGACGTTCTTTTAAACATTTATGTGACTACAACAAATATTACAAAAAGGTGATTTCAAAAATATATTTTTGTCACAAATCATATTTTTGTTATGTTCGGTGCAGCAACGTACATGTTTACCAGAATATTGAATTCTACTTCGAGGGGCACCGTCTATTTTAATTTGGCTGGACAAGGAATTTACTAGCATTCAACAAAAATGGTATATTAGGTAACAGAAATTAAGAATAATACTAGTAAATAAGGGAATAAAAAATTTGACGGAAAATAAGAAAATGATACAATTTTAAGATAAATAAATTGCTCGAATATGAGGGCAAATAAGAGAAGTTATAATTTTTAAGGAAGGAATTTGCTTTTAAGGTAGTAAAACTGTTAAGGAGAGGAGAAACCCTCTAAAACCGCATTCCGCTCCGCCCCCTGGTTCCCCTTTCTGCCCACCCAAGAACGGCGACGCTAGCTCGCTTCGTCTCCCCGGCGGCATCCACCGCCGGAGCGCGAGGCACACCAACCGTCTCCGCTCCCCGTCCGCTGTCGACCTAGCACAACGCCGGAATCCGGCCCGATCGCCCGAGGTTTGCTCCTTGCCTCCAACTTTTTGTACATATCGTGTCTTTGTTCGACCTCCTTCCGAATCATGGATGGCCTCAGAGAGATCTCTTGCGTCTGCGATTTGGTGTCTTGGCCACTTCAATCTTGTAGAAATTAGCCGAATTTTGGTTTGGGACAAATTTTCAGATTTGTGGTAGTGTGAGTGTGACCTGAGTCTTGGAACCGATTTGGACCATTTGGCTGCATACGACAGTGGCTGCTGATAAAAAAAAGACTTCTTTTTTGGCCTTTTTTATATGTTGATGATAATAAAATATTGTGTGTGCACCTCGACATGGGAGTGGTTGGTAGTTTACGCTTTGCAGGCAAGTAGGCAACTACGATGTCTGGGATCAAGAGAACCGTAGATTCTATATTATTTTGAATGAAACCAATGCTTATCTAAAAAACTGAATAATGGACCGAATTTTGGTCTCTCCATCTCTTCGGCCAGGCACTCAGGCAGAAATTAGTGGTCTTTTTCTACCTGGGTGACATTGCAGGATTGGGGAAACTTGCTTTTATGTGTGACTTGTGTCTTGAGCCGATTTTAAGTTATCTAGTCCCAATTGCTTGTATGCGGCGCTAGGAGCTAATTGAAAATGATTTTTTTAACTTTTCATATAAATGTAATTTAAATATTGCTTGTGCAGCTGGGTAAGGGACCTGTGGTTATCTCAGGCATTGCTCAAAATGATGAATTGTTTGCATTAGGAGAAAAATAGTGGCATGAGCAAGATTCTTCAATATTCCTAAAGAAACCAATTTTCATCTAAAGAACTGACAAAAGGACCCAGTTTTTGCTTTATAGCTGCTGTTTTACCTTCGAAAATATAGTGCCATGGAAAAAATTGTTGACATTTATGTTTTTGTACAGGACACAGAGCCATGTCAACTCGGGAGAATGATGCTGGACAGTATGAGTTTGACGAGGAGGGGGATGATGACATTGTGGCAGAACATGAGTCCGTGAAGGCGAAAGCAAAGAAAAAGTGCCGGAAAACATCTGGTCTTTGGGAAGGCTTCTATATACTCAAGAATGT
Source organism: Zoysia matrella (assembly GCA_001602295.1). Taxonomy (NCBI): domain Eukaryota; kingdom Viridiplantae; phylum Streptophyta; class Magnoliopsida; order Poales; family Poaceae; genus Zoysia; species Zoysia matrella. The sequence continues at coordinate 138,218 of BCLG01000076.1, forward strand.
TGGCACCGGTGGGAATTCTTCTAAACATTCTGCTTGTAAGAGGATCCTTGCAAACTCTGGTAATAAAATGATCTCTCGTGGAGCCTTATCAGTCAGATGCCAAGCGCCATGCTGGTCCTGATCATGATGGTGCTAGAAGAGCCTTAGTTATGATGATAATTACTAGTGGGCAGTCACTTTCCCTTGTTGAAGAGTTTTCTTTCCAAAGTTTTTCTCGTGCTCTAAATCCTCTGTTTCCTATGCGACGTTTTGTTCTAGACAAAGATACCATGGACCTTTATAAGAGGGAAAAGAAGACTTTGCGTAACTTCATGTCTGAAGCATCTGGGGCATTGAGTTTTGCTGTTGAGAAGTGGAAGTCTAAAGAGACTGGAGAAAACTATAATGATGATATCTATCTTTGTATCACTGCTTGCTTTGTGGATGCTGATTGGGTGTTGCAGAGAAGAATATTTGGATTTAAACTCTTGGAATTTCCTGAAGATGCTGAGTACATTGCTGATAATGTTGCATCATGTTTTAGTGAATTGAATGTTGATAAGAAGGTAGTAAGCTTCAATCTGGATAGTGTTCTATATGAAGGTTCTGTAGTTGATTCACTGAAAAATATTCTGCACGACCAAGGTAAATTAATGTGGAATGGTGAGTTGCATCAAGTACATTGCTGCACTGGTATCTTGAATTCCATTGTGCAAGCTGGTCAAGATCTGATTGCTGATGTTATTGAGAAGATCCGTCAGGGAATTCATTATATAAATTATTCTGCTACTAGCAAGAATGCTTTTTATCAATATGCTAAAGACATTTGTCATTTGGATGTCACAATGAAGCTGCGTGCTGACCTGGCTATATATTGGGACTCGACATATAAAATGCTTGGTTGTGCCTTATATTACAAGGACGCTTTGAGTCATTTTGCATCAACAGATGATACCTTTTTGGCAGAATTCCATCTTTCTGATGAAGAGTGGAGTAAGGTAACAATGATGGAAAAGTTTGAAACCAGTTTACGACATACCTTCCATATTCTTAAGTGCAAAGTTCAAAACTGCCAGTTTGTACTTCCTTGGATTATACAAAATTGGCTGTCTGCTCGAAGTAACAACAGGGCATGATAACTTCATGTCAGCTATAGTGAAAGATGTGCAAGTCAAGTTTGATGAGTATCGGTCAGAGAATAGCCTGATTCTAGCTTGTGCAGCTGTTCTTGATCCTCGTTACGAGCTCAAAGTCATCAGCTACTGTTTCTGGAAGATCCACGGTGATGCTGATGGTGTCCAGCATGTTGATAGAGTTGTTGCATTACTCCAAAGATTGCTAGCGTTACATAAAATGTTATCTGTTTCATCTTTTGTTGAAGCTAATGTTGTTGAGTACCATGGTAGGGATGACTTGTTTGACTATCCACTGCACGAACCAATGTCAGAGTTGGATTGCTATTTGGAATCACCAACAAGGGATCTAAACACTGAGCTGGATGTCTTGGAGTTTTGGAGGGGCATGTCTAGCTGTTACCCTGACCTTGCAAAATTGGCTCGTGATGTTCTTGCTATTCCTGTCTCCTCTGTTGCTACCAAGTCTGTATTTACTGTTGGAGATAAAGTATTGAACCGACCTACTTGAGATGCTGACTTGTCTCCATGACTGGACATGTCCAAAAGATAAAAATGGTACTACTCCATATGCTATAAAATGATCTTTTTTGTATATAGTATATTTTTCGTAGAGATTCATATGTAATATTTTTACTTCTGATATCATCTGCAGGAGTTGCTGTATCTTCCTTAGAAGAGTATTATAGTGATGAGGATGAGGAGGAGGATGTTGGAGAACTTGATGATCAAGATTAGAGCGTTGAAGAGCCTGATAGTGATGATGACAATGGTGACGACTAGACTGCCGTGCCACAACTCAAACCTCTTTTGTTTACTGTGCTGTTGGTGCCTTTTGCTATGTTGCATTATGTAAGCAGATGTGTGCTCGCTACTCAGTGCACAGATAACATACTGTGCTTTTGGGGACCTGGGTTACGTTTTTTTTTTCTCATTTGGCTATGCCTTTTAGAACGGTTCTTCGTTATATGGCAAACAGAAACAAATTCTGCCGCTGGAACCCGTATGGGAGTGATTATGATGTGCCCGTCAATTTTAGCTTTTGTCCTTGAGCCATTGATTCATTGCCATCTAGGTAGTTCTCTGCTTGCTCCTTAAGTTTTCAGTTTTGTTGAATGATACCTGATGGTAGATATTGCCACAGTTGGTTTGGTGGTTCCTGGAGGGATGGGATGGGATGGGTGTGATCTGGGGTGAATTGCAGTTAGCTGTCTTCCCCGAGCTTCCCGGGTCCATCGTCACTGTCCATGATAGGTTGCTGTCATGGGATCCTCCCTGGTGCGCGCGGCCAGGCCCACCACCCTCTCGGCGGCAAGCCGCGTCGGGGGCCTTGCCGATTTAGGCAGTTCGCCGGGTCATATTACTTACCACATAGGTTAATTTTCAGCTCACCTCCGCCCACCCTTCTCTCCTCATGCTGGGCCCAATTTAGCTTTTAGCTTTTCGGCCGCAACTCCCACCAGGCCTCAGCCAACTTGCCCCTCGCCCCCACCCACTTTCTAGTCTAGTGGGCCGCACGTGGACCATGTTGCAATAATTAGGGTACGTTTGGCCGCAAGAATCGATTCCGATTCTGAGCCGAAACGGTTGAAACTGATCCAAACGAAGAAAAAACAAATCATTTCAGCTAGGAATCGGAACAAAACGATTCTACGAATTTGACTACGACCACGGAACGGGCGAAAAGGTGTTTCGCCGGCTAATGGCTCCCTGCCATTGTGTTGTATTGAACCGTTAATTTTTGAAAATTTTAAAAAGTTCTCTCAAATTTCTAAATTTTTCTAAAGTTATTCGATTAAGTTCGTCTCATCGAGCTCTTTTGTGAAGGTGCCTTTTGAATTATTTTTAAAGTTTACTAAAGTTATTTCGCTAATTTCTAAAGTTTTCTAAAGTCATGCACATGTTTTACTGAATCCGATTCACTAAAATTTACCCACAGTTTTTAAAGTGATTCTGTTTTATGTTTCTGATTAAAAATGTTTATACACTGGAACTGAGGATGGTTTGGGAGTGTGAAACGTTTTAGTTTCATACTTGAAACGGTTGAAGTGGTACCAAACGAATGAAAAAGCAAAACATTTCAACCTTGAAACCATAGAAACCTTTCAAGTTTTTACGTTGCATCTCTGGAAAACCACATGTGAAACGGTAGCAGTTCCATGTTTCTCTCGCATGTGAATCTTGACAAATATTTTTTTTGAATAGTTAATAATTTTTGACAATTTTATAAAAAGTTTCCTCAAGTTCTCAAAGTTTTTTAAATTTATTTTTTTGATTCTCAAAATATTTACTAAATCTGAATCACCAAAAATTTACTAATCGATTTGTAAAGTGATTCTGTTTCTGACCAGAAACGTTTCTGGACTGAAACTGAAACATTTCTAATTCTTCGGAGAAACGTTTACTGTACCAAACGCACCCTTAGATGAGACTTAGTTTGCTATTTTATATTAGAAATCGATTTTCTCTCAAACTGTAATTTAAAACCTATTTGAATCATCTTCTTTTTTAATTAATGTAAAAAAGAGACCTCACATGAATGATTGTTTTTCATTTTTTTCAATATATATTTTTTGAACCATTCTAAATGTTCTGTCTTAGTGAGTTGAAAGTTGCAATAGTAAGATTTAATTGTTCTAGTACTGCAAAAATGTTCCAGTAGTAAAAGTTAATTGTTCCATGAATAAGATTGTTTTTTCTAAGTAAAAAATTGTTATAAATATTTCAATGGATGGATTCACAGAGCGGTAAAAGGGAAAAGAAAATAAAACAAATTTAATAATTTATTTTTTTAGAAAAGAAAAGAAATAAAAGGAAAATAAAATCATCAGTACAAGTGAATGTTTTAGTAGTAAGATTCTATTGTTCTACTGGTAAAACTAAAATATTCTAGGAGTAAAATCAATTATTCTATTAACAAAAATAGATTGTACAAAATAATCCGATGGATGGATACATTGGCGCAGTAAAAAGGAAAATAAATGGAAAATTGAAAGGAAAAATAATAAATAAAGAAAAATTTTAAAAGTGAAATAATAAATAAAAAGGAAAAATAGAAAGTTTAGAGGAAAATAAAAAGAAGTAACACATTAAAAAATGAAAAAAAAATTACTCTGTGAGGAAGCAAACCGAAGGAATGGTTCCGAATGAGCAATGCACGTGGGCCGAGGAAAGGTCAATTCAATATCTGCGGAAAGAAAAAAAAGGCCCATATGCGTGAGGCCGTGAGGGCGTGGTCGGAGGAAGGGTGTGTTGGCCTAGGCGGAGGGGATGATTTCCGCAGGTCGCCCCTGTTGCCTTCCTGGATTAAAAAAAAAAAAACCAAGTTGGGAATTCCTCTTCAAAACATGAAATCCTCACTCTGGCAGAGTTCTCCACGGGAGCTAATTAGGTTGCATGGTTCATCGGCAAGCGACGAAGATCTGCAACCTACCCATGGCCGGCATCACCGAGCACACGGAACCTGTCTTGGCCTTGCCGGCTTCCCGTGTTCGGTGAGAGTTCAAAGATGAAATTCCATTCACTCCGAGAAAGCACGCTCGCTGCAGCGATGAGGACGATTTGGCCGCAGTGTGGATGATCTCCATCTCACGGTCCTTGCAACAACGTGAGGCACGCAAAGAGGGGGATACGGCGGTACAACAAGGTGTCAAGAGCAAGATAGCAATGTGAAGTATGCGCTCGTGGAGGTCGCCGCCGCGGGGTGGTTCCTGGAGACGATAATGCGTTCGGGTTCCAGGTGCACCTCCGAAGCTGTTCTTCCGCGGCGATCTGGAAGCACGGCCCGCCGGAGCTGTTCTTTTGCGGCGACACCGTCGGCTACGTTGACGTGACCGTTGGATGTGCTGGAGGAGGGAGGTAACCGGAGTGCCTGTTGGGCGATCGACGGCGAGCTCCCTGCTCTGCGCCGATGGGCAAATGAGTATACACTGGCGAGGCCGTGAAGCGGTGTTTGCCAGACAGGGACACACCTTATTTCGCCTTCAACAGTGAGCGGAGCCCATCGATGGCTTGTAATTGAGAAAAATGTAATACACACACGGATTTGATAGATCAGGTAACAAATCAATGTTTTCAAAAATGATGGCAGCATTTTTGTCGTAGTCTCATGACCGATAATATCGATATTTCTATACTGCTACATGCCATGACAGGGTCCATTCTTTTTGGTGGTATGAGGAACGATCAGTATTGTTCTGTACTTCTGTTTGGTTGATTTCATGTACTCATGTGGGGTGGCTAACTGGTATCACAGTGATCACTAGTATTTGATAAACAAGAAACCTAAATGGTTCAAATGTATTACTTCATTTGGCCCGCTTGTTTAGACCACTAGCGGATTTGGGGTGAATTGGAAGTGTCAGCCGAAGGGGGGCTCTTTTTGGTTCATTTTGCCACTTCTGAGCTTGAGAGTGTATCGATCCAAAAGCTCCCCTTAATTAAAATATTCCTAAATCAAATTAATAGCGTTTAGTAGAAAAAACGTCCAACGGCCCCCATCCCCCTAAAACAGAATAATACTAGATGATTTTTCGGCGCTTTGCCGTGAGAATTTATAATAGTGATGACGATTTATTATAGTAGGACGAAAAAAGCTCAAAGAAATAATCAAAATGGATAAAAATTAAAATATATGAGAACTATTTAATAAAATTCATTTTAACTTACAGAATATGATGATTAATTATATTTGCTTGAAATTTCAAAGTTTTTCTAGCTCCGTTTATTAATAAAATTTGAACGGAACATCCAATTACGAGAATTAAATAGAGGATGACAGCAAATGAGAGACGAAGGGGAGAAAAAAAGAAGTTAAATGGAGAGGTGTAGAGTGAACAGCCAGCATCAATTAGAGCCTCATAATCGAACGATGCAAAATATAAATATTATAGATTTTGTGCGGACCATCTGCAGGGGCACGATGGGAACCTGCCTCACATGGAAGATGTGTGGATATCATAGTCATCCGATGCCGCCAGGTTTCCTAACCACGATCGGCTTAGTCACAGCTCGTTCCCTTCGTAGTTCGCATTGTGTTTGCTCGGCTCCAACAAAACTGAATGTACGATCTCCACGCATCTTCCATCAGTGTGGGTCTCACAGCCGCAGAGAAAATCAGAAAATGAGCTCGGCATTCATCCCCTATGATGACGACGCCTAAGCTTGGCCGTGACGACGGACGGGATCCCGCACAGGGGAGAACTCGGGCCGATAGGGATCAAGGACAGCAGCAATAGCCAGGATCTCCCAAACACCAGGTACGCCAAACACAACCGCATTGCTTCTCCGAATCGAAGCTTCCCGCACCAGCTCGATTCGCTTCCCAAAAACGGTGCTTCTCCAGAAATCGCGAACGCTCCCCCAAACAGGCCCTAAGAGTATATCCAAAAGCTCCCATTAATTAAATGACCCCAAAATCAAATTAATAGTGTTTAGTAAAAAAAAAGTCTCCAACAGCCAATCCCCTCCCCCCCCC
>BCLG01000076.1:144810-179788 GCA_001602295.1 Zoysia matrella
TCAGATGGAAGACGTGTTGATGTCATGGTCGTCCGATGCCTGCCAGGTTTTCTCACCGCGATCAGCTTAGTCACAAGCCGTTCCCTTTGTAGCTTGCATCGTGTTTGCTCGGCTCCAACCAAAATGCATCGTACGATCTCCACGCGTCTTCCATTAATGTGGGGTCTCACAGCCCTGCGCAGGCGGATGGCCTGCACAGAATTTTTTTTCCCTTAAAACAACCCTCAAACTTCTCAACCCCCCACCCCAAAAAAAGTTCCCTCATCCGGAGTTATAAATACGAAAGCTTATCTTTCTCCCACCCTCCGCATTCCATTGCTGCCGATTTTCTTTCTCGAACCCGTCATCCCTGGACCCACCCTCGTCCACCCAATCTTGCTCCATCTTCGTCCCTCTGCCGGCTCCCTTGGCACTTCATCGCTTCTGGCCATTTACTTTTAAAATATTTTCCCTTAAATATAGGTGCCTGGCCATTTAGATTAGAATGTTTCCCTAAAATGCATCTGTATCTTATGTGTTCGTTCCGGCAAAATCACATATTTGCCTTTATATCTCATCATGGTGATTTAGGAGTCCATACTTGTAAATTTAATTGTTGGTGGGTCTCAAAATATACACAATTCCATATGTTGAATTGTGTAGAAAATGTTACTAAATCGTACTTGTATTAATTGAATAATGCGATCTTTGTTATTACAGGTAAGAAACTAGTGCATCATGAGGATTTTTTATGTTAAGAACCCAGAGAGTAACTCGCAAGTATCGTCCTGCAAAAAAGCTGTGCAATTTACTTGGCAATGTGTCTCGTTCTGCCAAAAAGAAGCTATGTGATTTACCTGACAATGTGTCTCATCCGACTAAAAAGATGTGAGATTTCAATGACAATGTTAAGGTACATATATTTGATGATGATGATAACAACAAGGATTACTCGGTGGAAGATGCATCATAGCAACTTACACTTTACAACACTGAGATGATACACACCGAACAAACTGCAGCTGAAGTTACAGATCCTGTAGATCAAGAAGCTGAAGTTACTGAGCTTGTAGATCATTACGCTTCATCGCACCAAAATTTCAAGAAGCCAGAACTTGGATATGGCACAATACTACCTTGTATTTGTACTTATACAGTACAATGTGCCCAATGCTTCAAATGAAGGGTCGTTCCTACAGAACGAAAATATGAAGAGCAGCTGAAGTTTCAGGGCAAGGCCGTGAAGCAGTGTTTGCGCACATGGATTAGTTCGTCCATCGCCTTACTTCACCACCAACAGTGAGTGGGGCTCTGTGCACAATTAATTAATTTGTGTGTTTTGCACTTTTTATCTGCTCATTTTTTGTAGTCATAGCATGACTCATGCATGGCATAATGCACCAGGTGTGTTGTGCACTTGTACTTGAGAAAAGTGTAATACGCACAGAGATTTGGCAAGTCAGGTAACAAATTGTTGTTTTCAAAACAATTGCAACATTTCTCGCGTAATCCATTGTCTGTTAATATTGGATATGGCATAGTACTACCTTGTATTTGTACTTACACAGTACATTGTGCTCAGTGCTTCAAATAGAGGGTCGTTCCTACAAAACAAAAATATGAAGAGCTAAGGGAAACAATTTGTTAGGATCCTTTTGTGTGTGAAAGGGCTCTGAGCGGAATCGTATTTTAGCATGCGATGACACGTTACGAAAAAACAACAACAGTTGAAGTTTCATGGCAAGGCCGTGAAGCGGTGTTTGCCGAATAGAGATTAGTTCGTCCATCGCCTTACTTTGCCACCAACAGTGAGCGGGGCTCTGTGCATAATTAATTTGTGTGTTTTGCACTTTTTATTTGCTCATTTGTTGTGGACATAGCATGACTCATGCATGGCATAATGCACCATGTGTGTTGTGCACTTGTACTTGAGAAAAGTGTAATACGCACAGAGATTTGGCAAGTCAGGTTACCAATTGTTGTTTTCAAAACAATTGCAACATTTCTCGCGTAATCCATTGTCTGTTAATGTTGGATATGGCATAGTACTACCTTGTATTGGTACTTATACAATACAATGTGCCCAGTGTTTCAAATGGAGGGTCGTTCTTACAAAACAAAAATATGAAGAGCTAAGGGAAACAATCTGTTAGGATCCTTTTGTAAAATGTGAAAGGGCTCGTGAGTGGAATCGTATTTTAGCATGTGATGACACATTATGAACAAACAACAGCAGCTGAAGTTTCAGGGCGAGGCCGTGAAGCGGTGTTTCCTGGACAGGGATTAGTTCGTCCATCGCCACCAACAGTGATCGGGGCTCCGTGCATGATTAATTAATTTGTGTGTTTTGCACTTTTTATCTACTCATTTGTTGTGGTCATAGCATGATTTGTGTGTGGCATAACTCACCATGTGTATTGTGCACTTGTACTTGAGAAAAGTGTAATACGCACACAGATTTGGTAAGTCAGATAACAAATTGTTGTTTTCAAAATAAGGCCCTGTATGTGAAAGGGCTCATGAGTGGAATCGTATTTTAGCATGTGATGACACATTATGAACAAACAACAGCAGCTGAAGTTTCAGGGCGAGGCTGTGAAGCGGTGTTTCCTGGACAGGGATTAGTTCGTCCATCGCCACCAACAGTGATCGGGGCTCCGTGCATGATTAATTAATTTGTGTGTTTTGCACTTTTTATCTGCTCATTTGTTGTGGTCATAGCATGATTTCTGCATGGCATAACGCACCGTGTGTGTTGTGCACTTGTACTTGGGAAAAGTGTATTAGGCATACAGATTTGGCAAGTCAAGTAACAAATGTTGTTTTCGAAACAATGGCAGCATTTCTCTCGTAGTTCACTGCCCGTTAATATTGGTATCTTTTATCATATTATATCCACCATTATAACCATTTGAATGGGGTCCACACACAATAGCACATCATTTCTCTATCTGATTTCTCCGCACCGCACCCATTTCTCCTGCTCCTACTCCACCGACGCTACGAACAATTCTTGATCTACAGTGTGGCACCCTCCTCCCGGTAATGCCGCCCCCCATGGTGTGCCTTCCTCTCACAGCCATATCAGGTTGTGCCCTCCTCCCACCCCCCTCGACATGGCCCCTCATCTTAGTTGCCACATCCTCTGCGTGCCCCCCCCTCCCTCCTCTCCTCTCTACTTTCCTTGTATTTTTTTTTCTTTTCTCACCACACACATTGTTGTGGGGTTGCCATGAAAGCTTGAAGGTACTCTACATGGCATAAGTGATTTTCTGTTAATAAAATTTAATCACTACATCTATATTTAATTTCATTATTCTTAAAAAATATGTTAAATTGTAGCAACAAGGAAGGAATTCAATGCAAATAACAAATTCTCTCATGCTCCCATCAATATGGACATTTTTACTGTATCTTAACCAGCATTATAATCATTTAAATGGAATCCATGCACAATACATCATTTTCTCTGGCTGCTTTCTTCCCTCCACCCCTTGTTCCCATGTCCACCCTACTCCTACTCTTGCTCCACCAACATCAGGAACAAATCTCGATCCACCACACCGCATTCAGCCCCCCCCCCCCCCCCCCCCCCCCCCCCCCCCCCCCCCCCCCCCCCCCCCCCCCCCCCCCCCCCCCAACCCAACAAAAAAATCTACCACCGATCTCTGCTTATTGTGCAGGGCCTTGAGATAAGGTACAAGAATTAGTCGTGCAATTAATTTGTCTATGTTTGGTGCAACATTCAACTATTTTATTTGTTCTGCAAAGTAACTAGTATGTGTGAAGCATCTTAATTACTGAAACAACGTGCTTTATGCATGATATGTTTGTTTCTCTTTTTTCTCCTGATGTAGCACAAGTACTAAAAAATTCTTATGAAATCTGCAGTACTCATGTCTCCTAGTGCTAGTAGTTGGCTGCGAGTGGGGTTGGCAAATCATCCAGAGTCGAGTCGTTTGCTTCGTTTGACCTTCCATCTGCAATACCGCCATCTGCATTGCCGCAAAACCTTGATGGAAAAAATCGCATTTTAGTGATGATGAAAATAATTATAGCAATTAAGAAAAATATTCTAACAGTCCTTATTCTCTCTCTTCGTTATATGGCACAGGGAAACAGATTCAGCCTCGTGAACCTTCATGAGAATGATGATGATGTGCCAATCCATTTTAGCTTTTGTCATTGAGCCATTGATTCATTGCAATCTTAGTAGTTCTCTGCTTGCTCCATAAGTCTTCAGTTTTGGTGATGAATGATTCCTGATGGTAGATATAGCTGCAGCTTACTGGGTTTGGTGGTTGCTGGAGGGATGGGATTGGTATAACAGCCCGTAGTTCCGCCATGGGCCAGCTTCCCTCCTTTCAATTGGCCCCAACCGGCCTGCTAGCGTCCTCTTCTTCCCCACCAACCCCAGCCTCCTAAAACCCCTTCCCAACCCTAGCCATCACGCAGCTCCAACCCTAGCCGCGACCCTAGGCCCGAGCACCGCCCAGATCCGCCCCCGGCGTCCTCGCTCGCCCTGGTGCGCGCGCTCCAGCCTCGTGGTGCAGAACCCTCCCTGCCGTCTCGCCGCGCTCTGCGCCGGGCGCGCCCTCCCTGCCACCTCGACCCGCTCCGTGCCGCGTGCTACTTGCCATCGTCTACGCCGCGCGCGCTGTCCTCACTGTCCCTCCGCGGGTCGTCGTCCTCGACCCTGTTCCCGATCGTGTCCGTCTCCACATCGGGCCGTCGCCCGTAACGCCCCGTCTTTGCGCCCTGTGCACCGTCCTGCACCCGACGTCCCCCGTCGTCGACCCAGTGCGCGTCTCCTCTCTACGCCGCCCGTGTCGGCGCACCGTCTTCGTCAAGCCCCTGCGCCACGCCGTGTCACCTCAAGGCGCCGGTGCGCTGCTCGTCAACCTCGAGCTGATCCTTCGTTGTCCTTCCTCGTCGACCCTGCCCCGTCCCGGTGCCGTGTCGCCGTGCGTCTCTGCCTCCCCGACGCTGTTCCTGTTTCAGCCCACCCGTCTGCGTCACCTCGCCGGTTGACCGAGTCTCCAATCCACGTCGTCCTCGTTCCAGGCCGCATGTTCTGCGTTGTCTTTGTCGCGCCTTCCTTGGTTTGGTCGCCTTCGTCCTCGCGTTGCACATGCCGTCCCCATCCCTTGCGCAGCAGCTTGTCGACCCCGTCTGCGCCGCCCTGTCTCCGACCCTGCGTGGCAGGTCGTCGACGCCGTGCCGTTCTCACATCTCGCTGCTTTGTCCGTACTTGTCTCCGTCCTGGTCGTCGTCCTCGCATCGATCTTTGTCTGTGTCCTGCTCGATGGGCTGCGTCGACCCTGTCCATGCAGTACCTGTTCGTCGGCAGCCCGTGCCATGTCGTCTGATCCAGTTTGTCGACCCAACAGTCGTCCTCGCCCGCTAGCCGTCGGCCTCCTCATCGACCCGCTCCATCCGCGTCGGCCTCGTCCGAACCGACCCTGTCGCCGTCCACGTCGTCGTTCCGCGACCACACAGCTCCGTCCTGGGCGGCTGTGTTCGTCACCGCGGCGTCCCCAACCCGTCCCGTCTGCTGTCTCCATCGACCAGCCACCTTGCGTTGCGCTTGCCGTTTCAGGTTCCTGGTGAGCTCTCTGCCTTTCTGTGCGTTGACTCTTTGCGTTGACTCTTTTTGTGCTGATCTCGTCCAGTTCTGTTCAGGTGAAGGAAGGCCGGCGGAGTTCTGCTGCTGCCATCATCGAGTTCCTGGTGTTGGCCGAGCCCTTTTGGTGGGCGAGCCTAGCACATCACTGTTTTCTGTTTATTCCTTGTATGTTCATTCTCAAGATCGCCGTTGCCCCATTGTGTTTGTGGACCGTTCCTTGCTGTGTTTGTGAGGCAGTTGGTGATCGTTTCAGTGATGCCGGAGCTTCAGAGCAGCAGGGCAGCGAGCTCTTCGGTCATCACGGATCCAGTCGGCACCGTTGGTTCTACCTTCTTCAGTTGCTCGATCGTCTTTGGTGAGCTTCTTCCGTTCCTGTCGTTTCCTTTGGTCGTCGTTTCCGTTTGTTGAGCTTTGAACTCTATCCGTGCCGGGAGAACCAAATCATCAAAGCGTGAACATGTCTTGGTTCCCAGACCGCCGCACAACCGATGGTTATCGTCGGAGGCAGGAGGTGCAATCGTCGAGGTGGAGCTGCCACCATCGTTGCTGTCACCACCGTTGCCTTTTCCTTGGTGAGACCGTGTTCCATCTTCATTTTCCGTGTCCTGTTGGTTTGCTATGTAGGGAATAAGCCATGGTTAGAGTTTGTACTCAGTTCAGTGGATCACCACCGTTCTTCATGTTAGGGCACCTAGGATCTGAGCTACGCCGTCTTCACCTAGGCCTGTGTTCCCGTAGCTTCCCTTCAACTCTTTCTCAAGTCTAGGTGAGTATCTCTGTTTCTCTGTTTAGTTTCTTGTTGTTTAATTTCAATCTATGAGTGCTGACTTCTCCATCCCTTTCCTTCATTGGTCGGTTTCGCATTCAGCCACCACTTCAAGTGAAGGTTCAACCATCCACGTTGTCGTTCTTGGGGTTAGCTCACTGATCGTTTCGTCAGAGAGCTTTCTGTGCCCTCGACATTGTCGGCTCTTCATTGAACCAAGCCGTGGTGAGCTCTGTTCTCTTGTCCTTGCACCTTTCCAGTCACTTAGCAAAGTTCGCAAGTCATGCCTGCGAGTTGGTGTTGAAGTCAAGTTTACCGTTGTGTGCAGAGATCATTCCACCTTCAGGCCAAGGTCACGCAGAGTCGGTTGTGATCGAGTCCAAGTTTGGGATCGTTCGGTCATGTCGAGTTTTGGCGTCGGTTTCACCTTTGGTCATCATCCTTGCGGTCTTACTTAAACCTTGGCTCAAGTTTTAGTAAGCACTTCTGTCCCTTTGTTTCCCTTTCCCATTGGTTAGGTCGATTTGTAGCTCGTGTGGTGTCTAGTTCGGTTTCAGGGCAAAGACATATTGAATCGGTTGTGTTCAAGCTTCAGATCGTCTCTTGTGGACTGATCTATTGAGCTGTGAAATCTGATTCAGTTTTGAGGCAGGGACACGCCAGTTCGGTTGTGTCCAGATCCCGAATCGTGTTCTGCGAGTGTTTGGTTGGTGCTGTAGCAATCGGCCTAGTTTTATGTCGTGGTGACACAGGTTCGTCCGTGGCCGATCTGTGTTTTGCTGTGATCGAGCCAGTTTTAGGTCTGGGACACATGGGTTCAGCTGTGTCCTGACCCCCGTTCTGTTGTTGTTTTGTGTTCTGTGGGTGTTTGGTTGGTCCTGCAACAATCGGCCTAGTTTTAGGTCATGGTCACACAGGTTCGTCCGTGTTCGAGCTTTGTTTCTTGGGCTATTGGGCGGGCTGTGACCGTGCTGCGGGTCACGCAGCCGGCGTCGTGTCCAAGCCTTCGGACACGTGCGGGGTCCGGCTGTGACCCAGCTCTAGGTAACACAGCCATGACCGTGTCCAACCCCAGTTCATTCTGTAGTCGAGCAGTCGGTGACCGTCCTGTGGGTCACGCGGCAGACACCGTGTCCAAGCCCTTGGACACGTGTCCACTATCTAGCTGTGACCCAGCTCGTGGTCACACGGTTGTGACCGTGTTCGAGCCTCAGTTCGCATGCAATTGGGTCAGGTGGTAATCGGTGTCGGGTCACGTGCCGATTACCGTGTCCCAACCCTAGGTCACCCTCAGTCGATCAACGGATGATCAGTTCCCAAGACATGTCACTGTGACCGTGTCCTAACCTCTGATCACTCACAATCGAGTCAGTTGCTGATCCGGCCTTGGGACACAGTGGTGGCTGTGTCTTAGGCCCCGATCTTTTTTGTTCGGGCCAACATGCCCTAGACATGTGTCGTCGATCGTGTCCAGACCCCAAATCTCACGCGTTCAATCTCACGCGTTCAGCACAGTCCGTGTTTTCCCCCGAGACAGGATCGAGAGACCATGTCCTAGAGTCAGTTCTTGTCTGATCCGTGTATCTGTTCGTAGAGTCTGTTTTAGTAGTTGTTGAGTCATCTTTTTCAGTTTCTCACCCTTTTTGTTTGTGCAGTTTGTCCAGCTGGAGATGTTGCTTAGTTTTTGAAGACTGTTTTGCACGAGGACCTAGATCTCGGATGGGATCTCGACTCACAAGGCAAGTTGCGCTTCTTGACTAAACTTTGATCCTAGCTTTTAAACTGCATGTATTGTTTGAAAACATAATTTGCATGCTAATTGTTTTAAAATATGCTAGCAACATTCTCAAGCCGTGCCTATTTATCGTTCCACATATGATGAGCCCTAGGACTGCTTTAGTACTATTGCTTTACTTTTATGCTTAGCCATGCTTAGTTACATTTATTTACTTTACTTCATACATTATTACAATAAAAATGAAATTTGTGTTAAATGCTTTTGAACTGTGATTCAAATGTGTGAGTTTTGCAAATAATTTTATATATACTATTTAGCGGAGGCAGGCTGGAGTATAAAGTGCTGGGGACTCTTGAAAAGTCCCTATCGGCGTACCTGTTGCTCCATGTTGCAACTGCTGAGCTGTCGTTTACTCCCATCGTTCTTAAATTGACGTCACCATTGACTTTTAATATTAACTTTAACCATTTATTTTATTCAATTTTTTTTGATAAAAATTATATATTTTTTTATAATTTGATTAATCATTAGGGTTATTTGAATCACAACTTAAAATTTTATACATTTGAACTGATTTTTTTGACTAAGACGAAAGGTCAAAATTGAGGTTAAAAATCAACAGGCACATCAATTTAAGAACGAAGGGAGTACATGATTAAGTACTTGAAGTTCCCCCACAATCATCCATTTAATCAAATCTTATGCTTAATAATACGTAGGTATCTAGCCAAAGATACTAAAATGGTGGACCCAGTGTAAAAAATGTTGGACTTTATATAATTTTTAAAAATCAATGGTTGAGATTTGTTCAGAAGTAGGAGCTAGCTACCTCTAGTATCTCTTAAAACCGTAACAAATCTCATGCTTATTTCTTGTTTCTTTTGAGCCTGATGTAGCACAAGTCGTACCATCCTAAAAAAAATGTTGAAGTCCTTTGCAAATCTGCAGTATTCACGTCTGCTGCTAGTTGCTGCGCGTGGGCAAGCAAATCCTCAAGCGTCAGCAGCAACTCGTGCCCTATGACTAGATGACCCAAGCAGCTTCAGCCTTTCGGCCGTCAAAAGTTGGAACTTATCTCCCACTCCACGGCGTTACCGCCATCCATTATTCTTACTCTCCACGAACATTCATGCTTATTTCTCCGTTCATAAATTGTTATCACCTTTGACTTGAAACTTAATTTTTTTACTTTTCTCCTTATTTAAAAATTTAATTTAAATGTATAAAATTAAAAGTCATGTTTTAAACACCAACTTTAATTATAAAATAAATTGTAACAAAATATATGGTATTTATCGTATTTTTTGAATAAGACAAATTGTTAAATATGATGTGTAAGTCAATGATGACAACAGTTTTAGAAACAGAAAAAAACAGGAACAGAATTATTAAAGCCCTTTCCAAATTAAAAAAAAAAAGGAAACCGTATAAGGGGATTATGGCTCCGATAGATTACTAGCCAAAGGCACTTTAACAACGGCGACGTGTCTGCATCTGCTCAGGTCTTTGAACAATTAAGCAAGCAAACCGACGTAGTACCATCTAACAGTCGTCTTCGTTTGACCTTCTCCCATCTACTATACCACCATCTGCACTGCCGCCAAACTTCAGTAGCCGTCCGCGTTACCGCCAACGTTTTTCTTGCGCAGCCGTGATTCTCCGTGCTCGATTTAATTAACTTATGTGTTTTACACTTTTTATCTGCTCATTTATTGTAGCCGTGGCATGATTTGTGCACGGTATAACACACCGTGTGTGTTGTGCACTTGTAATTGAGAAAAATGTAACACGCAGATAGATTTGACAGATCAGGTAGCAAATCGATGTTTTCAAAACAATGGCAGCATTTTTCTCGTAGTCTCATGACCATTAATATTGGTATTTTTATACTGCTACCATGATGGGGTCCATTCAGCTCTCCCAAACGATGTCGCTTCTTCAAACCACGAAACATGAGCTTCTGGCCGATTGAAATAGAAACGTAAAAGTGAGTCTCAGGTCGCTTCCAGAGCTTTTTCCGTCCTCTTCGCACGTGCCGCCGGCCCATCCACCACTGCGCTCGACGCCTCCACCTCCAGCTCTGACCCTGCCACCTCCTCTTCCACCTCCGGCCTCGTGCCACCCCCTCCTCCTCTGCATCCGGCCTCGTGCCCAGCACACATCTGGCCATAGGGAGCTCGAGCTCGGCGTTCATCCCCTATGATGACGACGCCTAAGCTTGGCCATGACGACGGACGGGATCCCGCACAAGGGAGGACTCGGGCCGGTAGGGATCAAGGACAGCGGCAATAGCCAGGATCTCCCAAACGCCAGGTACGCCAAACACAACCGCATTGCTTCTCTGAATCAAAGCTTCCCGCACCAGCTCGATTCGCTTCCAAAAACTTGCTTCTCCAGAAATCGCGAACGCTCCCCCAAACAGGCCCTAACAGTATATCCAAAAGCTCCCATTAATTAAATGACCCCTAAATCAAATTAATAGTGTTTAGTAAAAAAAAGTCTCCAACAGCCACCCTCCCAAACAGAAAAATATTTTGTGCGGACAGTCCGCAGGGGCATGGCTATGAGAACCTGCCACAGATGGAAGACGTATGGATGTCATGGTCATCCGACGCCCGCCAGGTTTTCTCACCGCTATCAGCTTAGTGACAGCTTGTTCCCTCCGTAGCTTGCATCGTGTTTGCTCGGCTCCAACCAAAATGCATAGTACGATCTCCACGCGTCTTCCATTAGTGTGGGGTCTCACATCCACGTGCATATGTGTATGGCCCGCACAGAATTTTTTCCCCTGAAACAACCCTCAAACTTCTCAACATCTCCCACCCCCCAAAAAAAGTTCCCTCATCCAGAGTTATAAATACGAAAGATTGTCCTTCTCCCACCCTCTGCATTCCATTGCCACCGATTTTCTCTCTCGATCCCGTCGTCCCTGGGCCCACCCTCATCCACCCAATCCTGCTCCATCTTCGTCCCTTCGTCAGCTCTCTTGGCACCTCCCAACCTGCCACGTCCCCCTGTGCCCGGGATCCGCGCCACCAGCTGGAACTGTCCCAAAAAAATTTTGGTCTAAGGTGTTTTTGGGTAATTTTTTTGGGACATGCTCTAGCATCGGTTCTGGCCATTTACTTTTAAAATATTTTCCCTTAAATATAGGTGCCTGGCCATTTAGATTAAAATGTTTTCTCTAAAATATATCTGTATCTTATGTTTTCGTTCTGTTGAAATCACATATTTGCCTTTATATCTCATCATGGTGATTTAGGAGTACATACTTGTAAATTTAATTGTTGGGGGTCTAAAAAACACAACATTCCATATGTTGAATTGTATAGAAAATCTTACTAAAATCGTACTTGTATTAATTGAATAATGTGTTCTTTGTTATTACAGGCAAGAAACTAGTGCGTCACGAGTACTTTTCAGGTTAAGAACCCAGAGGGTAGAAGAGTTTCTACTCGCAAGTATCGCCCTGCAAAAAAGCTGTGCAATTTACCTGTCAATGTGTCTCGTCCTGCCAAAAAGAAGCTATGTGATTTACGTGACAATGTGTCCCATCCGGCTAAAAAGATGAGTGATTCTGATTTGAAGTAAATATACTTGATGATGATGATGATAACAACAAGGATTACTCGGTGGAAGATGCATCATAGCAGCTTACACATTACAATGCTAAGATGACACATGCCGAACAAACAGCAGCTGAAGTTACATATCCTATTGATCCAGCAGCAGAAGTTACTCATCGCACCAAAATTTCAACAAGCTAAAATTCGGATATGGCATAGTACTACCTTGTGTTGGTACTTATACAGTCAATGTGCCCAATGCTTCAAATGGAGGGTCGTTCCTACAAAACAAAATATGAAGAGCTAAGGGAAACAATTTGTCAGAATCTTTTTTGTGTTTGAAAGGTGTCATGAGTAGAATCGTGTTTTAGCATGTGATGACACATGATGAACAAACAACAGCAGCTGAAGTTTCAGGGCGAGGCCGTGAAGCGGTGTTTCCTGGACAGGGATTAGTTCGTCCATTGTCTTACTTCACCACCAACAGTGAGTGGGGCTCTGTGCACGATTAATTAATTTGTGTGTTTTGCACTTTTTATCTGCTCATTTGTTGTGGTCATAGCATGATTTGTGCATGGCATAACTCAGTGTGTTGTGCACTTGTACTTGAGAAAAGTGTACTATGCACATAGATTTGGCAAGTCAGGTAACAAATTGTTGTTTTCAAAACAATGGCAGCATTTCTCTCGTAGTCCACTGTCCAATAATTTTGGTATTTTTATCATATTATATCCAGCATTATAACCATTTGAATGGGGTCCACACACAATAGCACATCATCTTCTCTATCTGATTTCTTCCCACCGCATCCATTTCTCTTGCTCCTACTCCACCGACACTAGGAACGATTTATGAACAAGATCAAAAGGACGCTCAGATACTGACTCACTAGAATGATAGGGAAGCTGAATCTGCTTTCCCAAATGACATCCCTGACACTGGTGTAATGACCCACGACCAGAAACTAGACCTAAAAGACCACGACGAATCAAAGTGGACAAATGAGAACCACACAGATGTCCTAGACGATGATGCCACTGGGTAAAAAACAACGTCGATGAAGTAGCCAAGGCAGAACCAACATGACTGATAGGCACAGCGAAAGGAATACAAGGCCAGTCAAGTTCCCAAAGGCGCTGAGAATCACGATGATAGGGGCCAGTACTAACCAGGCGATCCGTGTGATGATCTTGAACATAGTAAAAGTCAGAATCAAGAATAACACAACAATTATGGTCAGTAATCTTGCCAGCGGACATCAGCTACATGGTTAAGTGAGAAACATGAGAGACTTCAGGAATAGAAAAAGGGTCAGTGAGAAGAGTCTCGTGCCCCACAACAGGAAGGGAGAAAGCATTTGCGGTATGAATAGAAAGAAAACTAGAAGAAAAACAAAGAGAGGTGAGATGAGTGGTATGAGGAGTCATATAGTAAAAAGCACTTGAGTCAAGAATCCAAGGAGTAATACCTGAAGTAGAAGGTGGTCCCTAAATAGAAGACTGATAAGCAGCAGCAAAACCTGTAGGTGTAGATGACTGAGTCACGGAACCAGCCACTCCAGCTGACGTAGAGGTCACAAGGCGACCGAGCAGCCTAAGAAACTGTCGTGTCTCAGAACTAGTTGAACTCCTCTAAGAACCTGCAGTACTAGGACCTCCAAAACCCTACAAAGAATGATGAGCACGTGCTTGTTCCTTCTTCCTCCTAAAGAAGAACTCCATAACATGTCCATCCTTACCACAGTAATCACAATGAAGACCACGTCTCCCCTGTTCCTCCAGAAGGAGCTGAAACTCCTGACACAGCTGGGGAAGCAGTAGGAGAACGAGAGGTAGATCGAGCAGCCAAAACTGAAGCAGACTGCAACAAACTAGCAGTACGAAGATGTGTCTTCTCATCCCAAACAGCAGCTAGAGCATCCATCAGAGACACACCAGGCTAATGAGAAAGAAGCTGAGCACGAAGAGGCTCAAACTCAGCATGTAGGTGGGTCAAAAAATCGTAGAGACGACGAACCTTCACTGCAGCTTGCTGACCTTTGCACACCTCACGTGTGCTGGGTGAAAAAGGTGTTCGCTTCATATTCCTTTGAAGTACCCTAAAAGGTATGAATTGATTTTGGTGATTGAGCGAACAACTATAGGTAACGGTTGTGTCGTAGGTACCACCACGCAAATTGTATATCAACATGGTGGGGCTTCCTCGGTGGATGACAAAGACGATCCCCAGAAGAGTAGTTGCCAGGCGCCGGAGGACCAAAGCTAAGGACTAGCTAGAGAGTATATAGGAATGCCGGTACTATTAAAGGGGTAAAGTCATTTGTCTCTTGTAATACAAGTGTTAGACGGTGTGAATGCTCCTTAGATCTTCAAAAAGCACTAAAGATGGCAGAGGAAGCAAAGTCGAAGACCGAAGCTCAAGAACCAGCTGAAGACTTAGTCATCGGATAGTTCGGTGAGGTAACCGGACAGTCCAGTGAGTCCTAGAGGAGCCAGTTCAAAGAGAGGTGCTCTCTGGAGTCGACGTGGAGCAATCACCGGACAGTCCGTCGGTGCAATAACCGGACAGTTCAGTGAGCCAGAAGCTGACATCTAGAGAAGATGTCTCTGTGAATCTTAAAGTGAAAGTCACCAGATAGTGCGGTGAAGGTATGCACCGGACAGTCCAGTCTCCAATAGAATGGATTCTAGAGAGAGTGTTTCTCTTGCAGAAGAGGAAGAATGGTCACTGGACAGTCCGATGGTCCAGTCACCGTATAGTCTGGTAATTGCATAAAGCAGTCAGCTTTATGACATTATGTCCCAACGGTTGTTTCTGGGCTTGAAGCCTATTTAAACCGTGGAGGGGGAAGTTTTCCAGTGTGCCCTTAATCAGAATTGCTGGAGCCAAGTTGTGAGAGCCCAAGGGACACCACCAAGAGAGCACATTGCAAGATTGGAGATCTTTGGTGCTTGTAGGAGAGTGACAGGGAGCATTCATCCACTTCTAGAGCTTGTAGGGCTTGCGAGGAGTGATCTTTGCCTATTACTCTTGGTGTGGCCAGCCTAGACCAGCTAAGAGTTGATGCTTGAGCATTCGAAGAGATTGTGGAAGACGACGCCAACTTTGTACGCGGTTCTAGGTCCCCTGCTCGAAAGGAACACCAAAAAAGAGCACCCGAGCCTTAGAGGCTTGTTTTATCGCTTGAGTATTGTGTGCGATAGCTGGGCCGCTGGTGACTTCACTCGGGGAGTGAAGCGTATCCTTGTGAACATCGTTTCGAGAACGACAGGAGGGACCGGGACTCCGACGGGAGTGGTCCAACGAGGATTAGGGGGCCTAACTTCTGAGACCTCGGAAAAAAATCACTGAGCATTCTCTATCTCACTCTCTTTACTTATCGCATTTACTTACCGTTTGAGTAGTATGATAGGTTGTTGTTTGATTTCTCTTGGTGGCTATCGTGCTAGTGTTTGCTTGTTGTTATTTCATTACCACTAGCATTGTTAGGGGTCTTGACCTACTAGACTTGTTTAGGTTTGCTTTCATTGTGGTCAAGACTTGTAGTTTAAGTTCGTAGCGAAATTAGTGTTATAAGTACATCGATTCAACCCCCATTCTCGGTGTCTTTGATCCTTACAAAAGGCTAAGACAAACCATCAAGCTGACATCACACAGTGGAGAGTTGAGCATAGAAATCATCCACTGAGGCATCTCCCTGCTGCAGAAGGTGCTCCTAACGAAGTGCAGCAATATGCAATGACTAACCTGAGGGCTCATAGCGGCGACATAAGAAAAGCCCACATCTGATGTGTAGTCTCAAAGTCGACGATCTCTGCTGCAAAACGATCCTCAATACTGGCAGTAAGAATGGCAACAGCACGAGCATCCTCATCCAACCACATCTTGTAAGAACTGAGCTAAGACTCGTAAGACGCCAAACAATCAACATGATCATCAGTGAGCTGCTGCTTAGCCTTCTCTAGGAAGACGAGAGGCATAACAGGAGGCGGACAAGCTGGACATGGGAAGTCCCCCACTAAGAAACTCCCATAAGCGAGGACCACTGTAATTGGTGCTATCGAAAAGCACCGGACATCGCAACATAGGAACCCCGCGTGAACATGTCGACGACAGAGTCATAGCGACGGCAAGAGCGCAAGATGAGCAGCGGCAGGCGACGACGAGAGCGCAGAGGAAAAGCAGCACAGAGTAGCAGTTTTTTTACTGCAAGAAGCAGCAGAACAGAGCCACAATTTATTTATTTATTTGTTTAGGGTTTACCTAAAACCTGAAAGGCCCACACAGCGGCCCAGTAGAGACTTCGGTCGTTTTTGACCGAAGCCAAAAATAGGCGAGCGACGACGGCTGCAGATCTAGGCTGGGCGGCGTGGCCCAGAGGCGACTGGATATGGCAATGGCAGGCCGCAGCAGACGACGCGCTGTGGCGGCGGCGATGCGGTGGTTGACACGGCCCGAGCGGAGAGGGTCAGCATGGCGATGGCTGGGGACGCCACGTAGAACCATCGAGAACCGAGCCGGTGGCGGCGGTGGCCAGAGCTGGTCCAGCAGCTCGCCCCGATCTGATCCGAACACGACCTGGTCGACGGCATCCTGATCTGATCTGCTACGCAGCACGATGGAGAACCCGAACATAGCCAAGAACAAAGACAACGTCGGAGAGATTATGCTAGGAAAATTGCACGCAAGTGCGTCGTGCAATGGATAAGAGAAGATGAAGCCTAACTTTAAAAATTAGCTCTGTATACCATGTTATGAATAGCACTAGTATTCATCAAGGGAGCCAAGAGCCCCAACATATAGAGGTATAAGTGAGGGAAATATACACAGAACCTCTCAGGAAAAACAGACAAAAGAGAAAACTTCTAATCTATACACATATCTCTAACTGAAAGTTGTCTAGAGGGGGGTGAATAGACAACGACCTAAAAATTCATGTCTCAAAAACAATCAGTAAAAACAGAACACAGACTAGTCTGATCAGTCAGACTTTCTGGTAGCAGACAAGTCCGGTCCTCGCGGATAAGTTTGCTAATCGCAGCGGAAATAGATCAAACACAAAACAAAAAAGAGACAAGAGACACAGTGATTTTTGACTGAAATTTAGCTCCACACAAAAGCCTACGCCTCCATTGAGGAGTCCACAAAGCACTGGGTTTCACTCAACCCTAAACCTCTCCAAACGACTACAAAGATCGACTTGGTTTTCACTATATCAATGAGGGGTGATACAAACCTCCCGGATCTTACCACAGTGATCTTGATGGATTCCGGGCGACACTTAACCGTCTTGTAGATAAATCTCCAAGAGTAATAGGTCCTGCAAAACCTACAATGAAAAAGATCAAGTGCTTAAAGCAAATCAAATCAAGAGGTGAAAACACTCATGATCTCCTCTTCCTTCAATCAAAACCTAGGTGATTCAATGAAAAACGAAGGGAAGAGGAGAGGTGGACCTTAGAGAGTCTGAGGGTGTAATTTGAAATGAGGTGCAAGCTTTTGATACCCTAAGACGTGGGAGAAGGGGGATTATATAGATCAATCAAGGATGATTTTCAAAAAATATCAGGAGCGGACTAGTCCAGATCTCGGGCTGAACGGTAATATGGTCATCTCTCTGGAATCCGCAGCGGGCACAGACAAGTCCGCTAGGGGACTCAGCGGACAAGTCCAGCCGAGCGGACTAGTCCGGTCAAGCCAAAGTGCATCCATTCTAGAGTTTGCCCGTCCAACGAACAAGTCCGCTGGCGGATAAGTCATGGAATTTACGGGTTGCCCCTTCTCTGGAGTCCGCTTGCCATTATGGACAAGTGGAGCGGACTAGTCCAGCTCTGTTGAAAAAGCAGCTCTTTGAAGTCTGCATCTTGGCCCGGATGTGTCTGGTGTCGAACAAGTCCGAACACCTGGATAAGTCCGAGGTAAGCTACGTGCTCCCTCTTTAGAGTCCGGTTGCTGGGCGAATAAGTCTGCTCCCAGACAAGTCCGAAGCTAGCGACATGAAACAAAAGATTAAGATAAAGATAGAGTGGAAAATGATAGAGCACTTAACCAATTTCAAAGCAAAAAAAGCTGAACCCCTTTGATAGTATGGTGGTCCTATAACTCAAAAAAAATAAAAACTAGAAACTTCGTAACAAAAGAACCAACATTGCACTTTTCCTTTTTGAGGTTCAATAATGTTCCCTTTGCTTATGATCATGGATACAAACTCACAAAATTCCATCAAATGCTTCTATTGTTTGTCACAATTCACCCCAAAATTCACAAAGGATCCTAGATGCACTTTCAATCTCTCCCTTTCTGGATGAATTGATGACAACCAATAAAAAGCTATAAAGATAATCAAAGGTTATAGGTGAAAGCAAATATATGCTCCCCCTAAATCTATGCACAACAACACATACTAAGATGATGATGGAAGCTTATACAAATTTCAACTTTTAACCATGAGCAATATGCAAAGAGATAGATAAAGCAAAGCACATAACCATCACATCACATACAAATATCATAGAGTACAAAATATTACAAACCAAGTTTTAAAATCACACAAGTTCAAACGCTTCACAACAAAGATAGATGAAGGATGGCTAGATAGAAAAAGAGCTTCTCTATTTCTCCCCCTTTGGCATTAAGACACCAAAAAGGAAAGAAAAAATAGATGAGTGGGAGGAACTTCTTTATCAATATCTGAGCTGTTCGGTGAATGAGGTATGCCTTGCCAATGTTGCCATTCCTTTGTAGCGCTGGTGTTCTTCTTCCTGGCAATCCTTTCTTTGTGGGCACGAGTATCATTGTTCCAACAAATCTTGAAGAAACTCTTAAGAATCTTGAACAAATCGCTTCTACCTCAGGAGGAGGAAGGAGGTGAACTAGCAGGAGTCCTCCTTGTAGCTGGACGGGTAGAAGGTGGAGCTCATGTAACTGCAACCGAAACTTGAGGTTTGTGGGACTCCTCCTTCACAAACACCTTTTCTGTGACCTTCTCAATCATGCACATAAAATAGGGGACATAAGCGCACACCCTATTTGGTTTTTGTGCAATATTAAGAGTTTCTGAAAACATAAAGTCAAAGGTGTTAAACTTCTCTTGCTCCCCCAACCACTTGAGCAGGTTTCTTCCACGACCCTGAAGATTGGATGCATCACCTACTTTAGGAGGCAAAGTCTTCCTAAGAATGCGATGCATCACCTTATAAAAGGGAAGAGTGTGAGAAGGTGTCATACATGAAGTACATAGCGTTGACATCAAGTACTGGCTCATTGTGAATTCTGGCTGAAATAGAGAAACCACTGCGGAACTTGATGATGTTTGCAAAGCGTCTCACTGTGACTGAGTATACATCTGAACCTGTCATCAAAGAAATCTTAGTCTCTCCTTTCTGATGGTAATAGAGAGTAGCATAGAACTGAGCGATAACTACCATATTCCATGGGTACTTGAATCCCAAGATGTCCTTGATCCCATGATAAGTGCAAGCTCAATAACTTCATTGAATATTGCGTTGTTCTTCCTGGTCATGTACTCCTAGTCCACCCACTGCATGTTAATAACAAGATTCTTCATCTTCATGTACACTGAATTGTCATAGTCTGCATGAAAAAAACTCTAAAACCTAGAGTCAATGCATTGCTTGTCCTCAGAATAACAGTTGTCTCCTCTGCTTATAACAGTTGCTGATGCATTTCTCATATAGTCAATGCCTTCTCTGCCTCTCTCATGATGCAATGGCTTGGTTAATACCATGTTGATTTCCTGTGGCTCCTCCTAAACATCATCACGATCCACAATAGGAAGAACCTTTCTCTTCTCGTTTCCAACTTTCCTGATAACTCGACGAGAGGAGCTACCTTCTCCTGACATGCTGACAACTCTAACAGTATACTGGATTAGAATGGAATGTGAGGATGATTGATTCAAAATTGATTGAATTTGTTCAATGTGGTCTGCTTCACAGCGAACTTGTCCGGAGCAGCGGACTTTTTGCTAGCGGACTTAGTCCGGCTGTCTGGACTTGTTCGGAGCTCGACAATGCACACGAAGATCAAATTTCCACAACTTTTAGATCTGACCACAACTCCTAGCCATATTCCATACAAAGCACTTATAGCATCCTAGAAGTGACCTCACGGAAGTGATTTAAAAGTTATGAATGGGAACAACCACATTTCAAAACTCAAACCCTAAAGAAAAGATTACCTTCAAACAAAAATGAAAAGCAGATGGACTTTTGGGTTTCTGGACTAGTCTAAGGGTGGAGAAACTTTCCCAAGGAGTGGATTCACTTTCCACTGGTCGAAATACCGGATCGCCACGGGAGTCACGAGCTAGGGTTTGACGCAGAAGAGAGAAAGTGGAATAGTGGTTTGGAGAAAAAGACTCAGGGTTTAAATAGAAATCTGTGGTCCGAACTTGTCTGGGTCTACGGACTTGTCCGCTGGCGGACTAGACCAAGACTGCGGACTTGTCCGATCCATGCAGTCTTGAATCAAAGAGCAGATTTTTGAGATTAATAGAAAGTGAACCATTGGACAAATTTTTAAATAAACATCATTATGCCAAGTGTAACCAGAAACAGTCAATGAATCAACAATGATTACTCTTCTATAATGAAATTTTCTAAAATCTTTTGGATTTTGCAAAACCAAATCATACAAGTTATTTTGCAAATTTTTATTTTCAAAATCTATTATATGTCACATCAAATGTGCAACATCTCAAGCCACATTCTGAGAATCAAAAATATTCAGCTCGTTTCTAAGTTCACAAAAGCGTCTCTCATCTAAAAGTTTGGTGAATATGTCGACTATATGTTTTTATGTGGATACATAAGAAATTTCTATATCCCCTATGATGTAATGGTCTCTTAGAAAATGGTGTCAGATGTCTATATGTTTGGCGTGAGAGTGCTAACAGGGATTGTAAACAAGCTTTATAGCACTCTCATTGTCACATAGGAGTGGAATACGGTTCAAAATGTAACCATAGTCATTTAAAGTTTGCCGCATCTATAGAAGTTGAGCACAACAACTACTGGCAACGACATATTCCGCTTCGCTTCGACTGTGGAAAGGGCAACAAAGTTTTGTTTCTTAGATGACCAAGACACTAGAGATCTTCGCAAGAACTGGCAAGTCCTCGATGTGCTTTTACGGTACACTTTACATCCGGTATAATCTGCATCAGAATAACCAATGAGATTAAATTTAGAGCCTTTGGGGTAACATAGTCTTAGGTTTGGTGTGAACTAAATATCTCAAAATTCTCTTCACGGCCACTAAGTGACATTCTTTTGGATCGGCTTGAAATTTTGCATATATACACACACTAAGCATAATATTTGGTCTAGATGCACATAAGTAAAGAAGGTATTCAATCATAAGTCGATATACTTTTTGATCGATGAATTTATCCTTCTTGTTAAGATCTAGATGGCCGTTGGTAGGCATAGAAGTCATCATTGGCTTTGCATTTGCTATGTCAAATTTTTTGATAATGTTTTGAGTATACTTGGCTTAACAAATGAAAGTCCCTTCTCTTAACTGCTTCACTTGAAATCCTAGCAAGAAGGTTAATTCTCCCATCATAGACATCTCAAATCGTTTAGTCATAAGCTTGCTAAACTCATCACAAAGAGATTTGTTAGTAGAATCAAATATAATGTCATCGACATATATTTGACATACAAAGATATCATTTGAAACTTTCTTTGTGAAAATAGTAGAATCAGCCTTCTCTATTTTGAAGCTTTCACGATGAGGAAGGCTCTCAGATACTCATACCATGCCCTTGGTGCTTGCTTCAGCCCGTAGAGAGCTTTGTGGAACTTGTACATATGGTTTGGGTACTTTTGATCTTCAAACCCTGGTAGTTGCTCAACATATACTTTTTTCTTAATTGGACCATTGAGGAAGGCGCTTTTCACATCCATTTGAAACAGCTTAAAACCATAGTGAGTAGCAAAGGCAAGCAATATTCGAATTTACTCAAGTGTAGCTACAGTAGCATAAGTTTCATCAAAATCCAACCTTTTGACTTGAGAGTATCCTTTGACACTAATCTTGCCTTGTTTCTTATCACAACAAGGTCTTAATTTTGCTTGTTGCGGAAGACCCATTTTGTTCTTACAACGTTTTGCTTAGGTTTTTCCACAAGTGTCCATACTTCACTTTTTGTGAAGTTGTTGAGTTCCTCTTGCATAGCCATTATCCAGTTCGAGTCGTTAAACAGCTTCTTCCACCCTAAAAGGCTAAAGACAAGAAACAAACGAGTAATCCTCAAAAAATTTAGCTACACGAGATCTAATGATTACCATTTTATCAATGTCATCAAATATTTGCTCGACGGGGTGATCTCTTTGCGCAATTTGGTGTACTCGTAAATGTTGCACTTGTTGTATTGTCCTTTCACTATTATCTTCAATGTGTTGATCATGAACGGGAAGCTTGTCACTTTAATCATCTTATCGTTGACTACTTGTTGTGCTTCTTCACTTGGATTCATCACCTCCTGTCATGCCACTTTCCTTTTGACTTGTGGATGTTTATGACTCTTGATTCTCTTTTGACTTGATTTTACCAGGTGTCATCCTATTGATTGCTATTGCCTGAGTTTCTTCATCATCTGTAATTTTATTAACAACTTGTCTCTCTTGTGAGCCATTAGATTCATCAAATGTCACGTCACGTGCAATTTCAACATAACCACTGGTTTTGTTGAATACACGATAAGCGTGAGCGTTTGATACATAACCAAGTAAAAACCCTTCATCAACTTTTGAAGAGAACTTAAAAAATTTGGGTTTCTTGTTTAGCATATAGCATTTGCTTCAAAAACTCAAAAGTAAAAGATATTAGGCTTGTTGCCGGTAAGAAGCTTATAGGAGGTCTTATTCAAGAGTCGATGTAGATACAAGCGGTTGCTTGCATGGTATGCAGTATTGACAGCTTCAGCCAAAAATAATCGGACGTCTTGTACTCATCAAACATTGTTCTAGCCATCTCAATTAGTGTTCGATTTTTTTTCAGCAACGCCGTTTTGTTGAGGGGAGTAGGGTGTTAAAAAATCGTGCTTTATACATTCTTCATCAAGATATTCTTTCACTTAGGTGTTCTTGAACTCAGTGCCATTGTCGCTTTTTATCTTTTTGATCTTCATTTCATACTTATTTTAAGCTCTTCTCAATAATGTTTTGAGCACATCCTTAGTTTCACCTTTGTCATGCAAAAAAAAATACCCAAGTGAAGTGAGAAAATTATCAACAATAACAAGACCATATTTGTTACCGCCAACACTAATGTATGCCACGAGGCCAAATAAGTCTATTTGCAGCATCTCCAACGGTATTGTAGTTGTCATTATGTTTTTGGTTGGATGACTTGCTCTTACTTGCTTTCTCGCATGGCATGTACTGCAAATTTTGTCTTTCTCAAAGTAAACATCCGTTAGTCCTATGATGTGACCACTCTTTTGGAGTTTATGAAGGTTTCTCATACCAACATGGGTTAGGCGGCGATGCCACAACCAACCTAATTTTGATTTAGCAACAAGACACGTATCCGAAACTACTTCATTAGTAGTGAAGTCTACTAAATAAAGTTTTTATTTCAAGTAGCCTTTGAATGCTACAGTACAACTTCCTCTTTTGTAGACGAGCATATCATAATTAGTGAACAAACAATTGTAACACATCTCACACAACTGTGAAACGGATAACAAGCTGAAGCTCAAAGATTTAACCAAAAGAACATTTATAATAGATAGGTCATTGAAAATAACAATTTTTTCAATACCAATTACCTTCCTCTTTTTATCATCTTCGAAGGTGATACTATCATCTTGTGCCTTGTCCTATTAAGAGATGAGAACATCTTCTTCTCCTTTGTCATGAGATTTGTATATCCACTGTTAATCACCCAACTTCTTCCACCGGAGTAGCGTTTCTACAAAACAGATTAGGTTTTATTTTTAGGTATCCAAATTTTTTTGAGTCCTTTCATGTTAGTTGTAAAATCCCACTTTGAATAAAGATGCAAATTTCCAAGTTTGGAAATATGAAACCGAGCTCTAGAACAATTTAAAATGATTCGAACCAAATTTCCAAATTTCATGTGAAATTCAAATTTTGAAAATGAGTTCAAAAATTTTAAAAGAAATATTGTGAAGAAAAATACTCCCTTGAATGGTCTTGCAAAGAATTGGATTTTAGAAATTTTGTAAAATTTTATTCAAAAGTTAAATGGCCCAAATAAATCATTTCTCTCCAAATGATTACCTGTTTTAAAAATTTTATAGAATAAAATTTATTTGGAATTTGAACTTGGGCCCAAAATAAAAGTTGTTCATCTCGAAAAGTTGTACCACCCTGCAAAAATTCAATATTTTTAGAGCTCAGGAAGGTGCGTTTTTAGAGCAAAAACAGTGCAGCACAGAAAATCATCGGGAAAAATCAGAAAAATAGAAAAGAAAGCGGGCCCATCTGTCAGCCGCACTTCTCCTCTTCTTCCTCCTCCTCCTGTCGCTCGCCGCCACCGCACAAGTCTAGGTGCCAGCTCCCTCGCGGTCCTTGCTTGCATGCGCGCCACTGCCTCGACGACGTGTCCTAGTCAAGTCAAAAGCGCCGAGCAGCTCTCTGTCTCCCGACCGAGCTTCCTCTCTCTCTCATTTTTCGTCGTTGCCATCTCCGTCTCTGTGCCGCCACCGTCGGAGAGCTCCGGCCGAGCCGCTCCGACCTTCGACCCGCTGCGAGAAGCTGCACCCTGCCCTCCTCGAACCTTCTAGCGCCCCAGCTTCCTTTCTCCTCTGCGGGATCCGACGAAATCAAAGTTTCCTTTTCTTGTTCGAGTTTTGACCGCCGGCCGGTTTTCTTCAAAATCCGGCAACCCCAGTGAGCTCTCTTTGATTAATCCAGGTTTCAAACTCCTAAGGACACGACACACCTCCTGACTCAAGATTTGGCCGAATTGGTGTGTGCAGGTGCAGAGTTTTGGGTCCAAACCTCGCCGGCACTACCCGTACCGTGCACCTCCACGCCGAGAACCCGCCTCCGGTTATCCTCGACGACGACGACATCTGTGCTGACCTTTCTCTCGTCGCCCTCAAGCTCTAGGAGCAAGCCGTTCCGGCTTTGGTGCACCTCAACGCCGACGCGACCTCGCCGAACCCTCGCCGTCGGCCGATTCTGGTGAGCGCTTCACCTTGGCGACCACCCCACACGGATCCCCTTTGTGCGCAGATTATTTTTATGCATGGAAAGGAGTGCTTGGCTGTCGAAAGCACCACGTCGGCGAGGCACGCCGCTGCTCCGGCGAGCCGACCTGCCATGGCCGCCGCTATGCTTCAGCTTGGAGGCCGAGATGCTCGGATCCTCTGCGGCAAAGGGATCCGGTGCGGTCTAACCCCGTATCCCACTGTGTGGCCTCGTCCGTGAGCCGGATTTTCCCAAATGGGCCGGGTCCATTGCGGCCCAGTAGGTGGCTGGGCCCATTTAGGCTCGAAATTGTATTTTAAATTGCAAAATGATTCATTTAATTACCAGAAAACAGTTTAAGTTGAAAAATTCATAGAAAATTCATTTTTGCTCAGAAAATTATGAAATTAATTTTGTTAGAATCCTCTCAACTAGAATTATATTCTGGAGCTGACTAATTTCCATTTTATGCATTAAAATAATTTAATTAATTTAGATCATTTAATAAACAAGAAAATGCATTACTATTCTTTTCAACATATAAAAATATTATAAAAATTTACTTTCTGTCCCTTTATTTAATCTTTATTGGTTTGACAAAATAATATAATTTATTTCAGTAAAAATAATTTTATAAATAATTTATTCCTTGTATTTAAATCATTATAAATCTATTTGTTTCTAATAAATTTTGTAAAATTTGGAAAATTCAAAAAAATAATTTCCTTTATATTATGAAAGGTTTAAAATTAGTTTTATGTCTTCAAGAACAATATTAAAAGAGCTTATAATCATATTTAATTACTTGCTATCTAAATTCATATATTGTTACTAAAAGAGTTTTATTTATAAAAATATAAAAGAGCATCACTCTCATTATATACATATCATTTCATATAGGATATAAGGAAAATAAGGAAGAGATCGAGGAGTATCATCAAGAGGTTCAGAAAACCCCAATCGACGCTGACTTTGTAGCTGAAGAGTTAACTTTGATCAAAGCTCAGGCAAGCCCCAGTGCATTATTCTGTTTTTAAATTATTTACTTTTATCACCTTAGATAGTTAGTTTGTAATGTGCACTAAGTGATAGGAGTTAATTGAAACCGTAGTTACATTATAAAATCTTACCTTAGGTTAATATTTTAGTATAGGTAACTCGATGTAGAGCTAAGCTAATAGTTCTTCTAACGGTAGAAGTCGAGTGAATAAGTCCTCACTCACGAGCTATAAGATTGGTACAAGATGGATTATCTTGTCATATAGAATAAATTGAAGACCAGACAGAGAAGTAGGTGATAACACGGCATGTGTCTATTGCGGATGCATGGCCAACGTGTTGTAGCTTTGTCTGTGTCGATTAAAAACCGTTCGTTGTCGGCCCTATTGAGCAAGTTTGAACAGTACTGATTACATACTGGCTCTATGGGCCCTAGAAAATTGATGTAGCCCAATGGCGTAGTGACTGGACGTAACCGAACCTCTCTTCTGGAGATGATAAAAGAGAGAGCTTTGGAGCTAATCATGAATAGACCCGGTATGGTTATCGCATGAAGGACCACAGCTCAAAAGAGGTGAGCATCGAACCGGCGCTATGTATCATTGACGCAAAAGGTTGCCATGTACGGCTTCTGATAAGCGCGTATATGTCGTGTAATCAAGTTTCTCCAGCTGGATGTAAATCGATTCGTATCGTTGTCTCTCATAGTAACGAGTTCCACTTGTCTCTTTGAGTCACATCGTAGTAAAGAGTTAATCAATATGAAATATGATTATGTTTGATCTCCCAAAAACTGCTTGGCATTTTGTTTATATAGTTTTAATGCAAATTAAATTTATCTTTTCATAACTTAATATACCGCTAAAACATAAAAGTAAAGATTCACTCATAGTGCTTTATTTGCAAATAGCTAACCCTGATGAGTCAGCCTTCTTATTTCTAAGAATCGGCTGTAGATAGCCATTTTGTCGGATAAGTCTTGCTAAGCGTTAGTTGCTCAAGACTTTGTGGTTGTTGTTTTCTTTTGCAAGTGCTTTCTCTTTTTCTTCTTAATTACAGTTCGAAGGAGCAACCCCTGAGGGTGGCTTTGTTTACTGGGAGCCTTGCTCGCCGCATTTAGTGTGTTGGCGCTAGTAGGTACATCGTATGAGCTCGATGTATCTTTTTGCTTAATATCTGGAATGCCTTTGTGTAATAGGTTTGTAGCTTTCGCACTTTGAAAACTTGTGGTTTGTAAACTTAAATATCAAGTTTGTAATATGTTTTATCGTGCTTGAGCTGTACTGTAGTTCTCGCTTCGTCAAGTTACATCCGATATGATCTTAAGGTCGATGATTCGTATCTCTCGAGGTACGGGCTGTCACATTAGTAACAAGAGATTTTAGCACCTACACACAAGAATTTGTGTTTTTGTGATGTGACCTAATATATCTAGCAATAATTCTACCAAAAGCATTCTTGATTAGCACATAAAATGCATCAAAATTATGAAAAAGCTTAGCACAATGAGATGCATTAGAGTTCTTTGAAGAGAGCATTGTAGATGCTTCATTCTTAGCTTTGTAGCTTCCTCCCTTGATGAACTTTACGAACTCATTATCATTATTGTTCTCTCTTGCATTGTGGCTCTTACCCTTCACATAACTAATGCCATCCTTGACATGTGGCCGTCTAGTGTTCATATATGCTTCTCTTGCGTACTTAACCTTTTCTTGCTCAATGGAGATCTTGCTTTGTTAAGCTTCAGCATTGAGAGTCTTTACTTGTTCTTGGAGGTTTGTAATCATCTTTTCATTCTCAATGAAATTCTCAATCTCAACATCTTTGCACCTATCACAAACATCTATCACAAAAAACAGGCAAAGAAGAGGACACGCTTCTTTCAAGAAAGGTGCTTCTACTTTAAGTTCGCTAACTTACATTTTAAAAGAAGAGTAGAGTTTTTTCAAAGTGTTAAACTCCTTTTGAAGTGCATCATTAGCGAATTTAAAAGTTTCACTTGCATCATTAACTTCAGCCAAGGCTTTAGTTAACTGATCTACTTTCTTCCTCTCAAGAGCTAAGACATTCTCGAGACCAAGGGCTTCTCAAGAACTAGATGATTCCCTGGCGCGTTGTCGCGGGACTTTATAGATGACTATATGACAATATGAAAATTTAATCTAATGGCTAACAATGACTAACTTTTCATCAACACTTCAACTATAGAGAATTCAACAGAAAAAACACAGAAGCAGATTGAGGTAAAAGTTTGGACTTTTGCTCATTTTTCCAAATTATGCCAACCTTTATAACTAAGTTCAGGTGAACAAATACAATGTGCTCTATGGTAAGTACAGATTTCATCAAGCAGGTTCAGAGCGCTCCCGTGTTTACTTTAGGTGCACATACAGGGTATTTTGACAGACCATACCAAATAAATTAGCTTATCCTTTTTGTCCATGGCCATACCTCTTTTCTAAAGGCGCTCTATGCCCCTCTCCCAGGTTGCACTTCCTTATTCAAGTCACTGTCCACTTTAGGTTCTATATCTTCTTGGAAAGAAAAGGTCGAGTAAAAACTACTCAAAATTGGGAGACCTATACAGCGAAAACCTTGCATACACTACACACCACATTGTCAGTAATTTACAGAGAGAAGAAAATTTTACCGGCTTGGGTAGGACAAATGTTGTCCGAATAAAGCAAAGCATCTTTTGGAGCATAAACATCCTCCAAGTAACTGCCATTTCAGAAGCGTGAATCTCATAATGAGCATCCTTGCTGGCAGCACCAAAGAACTCTGGAACAAAAAGAAGTCTGCATGCATAAACCCGTTGGATTGCTTTTGCCATTCCGAAGAGTTGAACGACTTCGCCGCCATGGCCAAAGATCTGTGGCCCTTCTTCGCCACCTCCTCCGCCTTCATTCCTGGGCGCAGCTTGAGGACCAGCCAAGAACTGGCAGCAAAGGGCAAAAACAAATCGCACTAAGCAATGGCACATCTGTCAGAGAAGAAAGGTTAACCAAGAAATGGATGGTTAAAAGATGATATGAAAATTATTAAGATAGTAGCAATAGTTGAGAGCAGAAGGTACCTATTCTGTTTTTTCAACTTCTTGAGGTCTATCTATCAATGCTTTTTTCCAGTTTCTTACAGCCACTATAAAATGATGTTTCCAAAACACCATTAACTCCAACTATAATATCTGCAAAGCCTACTAAAATTAAAAAAATATGAGTTTCATGAGAATAGAAGTTGACAATTTCTAATATAAGGAATACTATAATTTTAGTCCACTTTTTACTGGATTATCAGTACTGTAGGAGCTAAGAGAGAAATGAATGAACTTCTAACAAAAATAAACTCCGTCTCCTTTGATCCTTTTCTACAATGGTACAACCTAACAGAAACAAAGTTGGGAGGTTCTGGTCCCCGGAAAGAACAGAATAGGAGTAGCCAATCTATAAGTTACATACTAAACAACAAATCAGATAGAATGATGGCTTATTGTAATGGAAACGAAAAAAAAACTTATTCTACCTAGAAACAGGAGTACAGGACAGTTCTCTAAAATTAAGAGAGCAATACAATACCGGCATGATAGCTTGTATTGATACCCGTTGAGTCACAAGCAAAACAAATTTACAACAATGCATATTCTAACGCTACGGTCTAAGAAAAATATATTAACTAAAAACATATTAACTCAAGGAAAAAATTAAAAAAAACCAATCTACTTTTTTTTTATAAAGTCTTGCTACACGACTGAAGTATAAACATAATATATAAATCTAGAAAGATAATATCCTGTGGCTCCCAAAGAATTACTTCTGAAAGAATTTTATGATGATGTCAAACAATCTGAAAATCTAATGCTTTTAATTGTTCCATCTACAGGATCATATACTTGCAACTCCAACTGTTTATGCATCTGCTAGATGCAAGTGAACTATGCTGCTATCCCGTAACCGATGGCAATGAAGTTACATACTATTAAGTGGCACATTATTCTACTTCCATATGAAATTTAAGACCATCCCAAATTGTGCTACCATGGATATACCATCTAACTGAGCATAGGATTCAAAATCCGAACCGAGAGAAGAAGCAAGTACAGAAATACCTTTTTGAAAGAAAAATAAATCATGCCTCCGATGCTTGGAACTGATCACAAAAGATTTCAAGGTCAACAATTATAGGCTTATAGCCAATCAAAACAGAATGATTTTATATCAAATTCGATTGGGATCAAGCAAAATTGCATTAAATCAACTAAAAACAGCACACAAAAATATATACCACGATAGCTCCAGAGGATTCAGATCCCGGTACGGCTGCTGCAATGGTGGTTCCTCTTCCTGATCAGGATCAAGAAAATTTGCATTAAATCAACTAAAAACTGCACACAAAAATATATACTATGTGTTCTAAATCACACCAATCTGATCACGCAAAGAGGAAGGGAGAAAAAAAAAGTAAGGCCATGACCCTGTACCTCTATCGATAACACATAAGCAAGTAGTAAACTGAAAGGTTCAAAAAAAGTAGTAAACTGAAATAAGGAGTAATGCATTAAATCAACTAAAAACAGCACACAAAAATATATACTATTTGTTCTAAATCACATCAATCTGACCACGCAAAGAGGAAGGGAGAAGAAAAAAAGTAAGGACCATGTACCTCTATCGATAACACATAAGCAAATAGTAGTAAACTGAAAGGTTCAAAAAAAGTAGTAAACTGAAATAAGGAGTAATCTTTTACAGATAAGCACAGTAACAGACTATGGCATCTCAGTAACAGCAAAGCTTAATTAAACATCGATAGCTCCAGAGGATTTAGCTCCCGGTTCGGCTGCTGCCACCATGGCACCTCTTCCTGATCGGGATCAAACAAACCTGCATTAAATCAACTAAAAACAGCACGCAAAAATATATATGACTTGTTCTGAATCATACCAATCTTATCACACAAAGAGGAAGGAAAAAAAAATGAGACGATGCCCCTGCACCTCTATCGATCACACATAAGCAAGTAGTAAACTGAGATAAGGAGTAATCTTTTACAGACCAGCACAGTAGCAGACCATGGCATCTCAGTAACGGCAAAGATTAATTAAACATCGATAGCTCCAGAGGATTCAGCTCCCCATTACCTCTATCCATGTTTTTAAGTCGGTGAGTCGATTTGATTTGTCAGAGCACCGATACATCGACTTACCCGATTAGTCGGACAACTTAGACCGACTAATCGAAGTAAGTCGGGCGACTCAAACTGTAAGTCGTCCAGACCTTCTTCAGACCGATACAAAACGACTTATTGCTATATATACTTCAAAATATACTTAAAAATAGAATAAATGGTGCTGTATAAGTCACTTACTTGAAAATATAGTTTGTCCTTGTCTTTACTGAGATGCCATGGTCTGCTACTGTGCTTATTTGTAAAAGATTACTCCTTGTCTCAGTTTACTACATGCTTATGTGTGATCGATAGAGGTCCACGTTTTTAAGTCGTCCGACTAATCGCGATTAATCCACGATTAATCGATGTATCGGCTGAGTGTGTCCGACTTAAGTGTTCGACACGACTTAGACGACTTACTTTTGAGTCGTCCGACTAGTCGTCTGACTTAGCCGACTAATCGGCAGTTTAAGTCGTGGACGACTTAGCCCAGGTAGCAGCCTGCTTCCAAATAAGGCCCACTTGGCCCATTAGGGTTATATAAAAACACTCCCTGTCTGCAGCTCTCCTCTTCCAACCGCCAGGAGCACACTCACTACGTGCTCCACTGCTCTCAGCTCTCCCTCCTCCCTGCTGCTCGCAACTCTCCTCCTCCCTGCTGCTTGCAACTCTTTCCCTGGTCCCTCTTCAAAATCAAGTGAAGGAGATGAGCCAGTCATCATCCTCCAGTGCTGGTAATGTCTATTGCTCTCTTTCTTGCTTTCCTTTACATGAGTGTTGTGCCTGGTATTATTTGTTTCTTATGGGTGTTGTGTCTGGTATGTAGATGGGCATGAACCACAGCAAGCCACAGTGGAAGTGGTGTTCCCTTTTGCAGCAGCTACTGCAAAAGCTGACGTAGAAGCTTGTGGTGGTGGTGGTGCTGCTGAGACATCTTCAGATCCAGCTGGTAATGTAAATGACAATGCTGATTCAATAATTGCCAAAGCATTAGAACAGCTACCACCAGAACTTGTTACATTAGCTAAAGACCCAAGGAGGCATGCAAAATCCAAGGATCCAGGATGGAAGTATAGATTTTGGCCCTATGAAGGGAAGAGGGATATGGTGCAATGCATTCTGTGCAAAAAGGTGGTGCCTGCAGGAATAAAGAGATTCAAGCAACACCTTGCTGGTGGTTATGGAGATTGTGAGAAGTGCCCAAATGCGCCTGCGATAGTTAGGAAAGAAATGCATGACTACTTGAAGGCAAATGCCAGGATACAAGTTGTTGCAAAGGGAAGGGAAGGAGGTGATTGTGGAGCTGAAAGTGAAAGTGAAGTTCAAGAAGTACCTGCTACAGCGGTACCAAGTTCAGGTACTAAAACAAAGGAGGCAAAAAGGAAAGCTCAAGCATCCATTGCTACTTTCATGTCAACAACAGATTCAAAGACAAAATCACAGAAGCACAAAAAATCTGTGAGTGCCATGCTATGCAAGACACAGACGTAGTTGAAGAGAGGCACAGTTCAAAGACTTCTCAATCTTCAATGGAGCACTGCACAAAGAAATCAAAGGAAGCAAAACAAATACATGATGACCATGTTGCTGATTTCTTTTTTGAAAATAAAATTCCACTTCATGCTATCAACTCAAGAAGTTGGGAGGTAATGTTGGAGTCCATTGGACAACATGGTCCAGGGTACCGGTCACCTACATATCATGAGTTGAGGAACCCATTACTTGATTGGGCAGTGGAGAAGACAAATCAAGTGAGACAGAAGCATGAGGAAGCATGGAAAGAGTATGGATGCACTCTCATGTCTGATGGATGGACTGATATACGTCAACATCATCTCATAAACTTTCTTGTCAACAGTCCAGCAGGAACCTTTTTCATTGGCTCAGTTGATGCTTCAAGTGAAGTAGCAGATGCCACTATGCTTGCTGACCTGTTAGAGAAGCAAATTGATAAGATTGGGAAGCAATATGTGGTTCAGGTTGTCACAGACAATGGAGCCAACTTCAAAGCAGCAGGCAGGATTTTAACAGAGAGGATTCCAACCTTATTTTGGACCCCTTGTGCTGCCCACTGCTTGGATTTGTTGTTGGAAGACCTTGGCAAGATAAAGGAATTTCATAAATGTATTGATAGTGCAAAGAAGGTCACTAGATTTATCTACAAACATGGGAGGCTTCTTGGTCAAATGAGACATAAGCTAGGAGGGGATCTAGTGAGACCGGCTGCATTTCTGACATTGGCAAGTATTCATAGGCATAAGCAAGTCCTACGGAGTTTGTTTGTTAGTTCAGAATGGCATGCCAACAAGTTGGCTGCTTCAGAAGAAGGAAAAAATGCTGAGAGAACTATTCTTTCTATATCATTTTGGAACAGTGTGGAAAGCTGTTCGAAAGATTCACAACCTCTCCTCATTGCTTTGAGGATAGCTGATGGCGATGAGACCCCAGCAGCTCCTGAGATCATGGCGGCAATGGATACTGCAAAGAAGGCTATAAAAGATTCTTTGAGTGATTAGCCACAGCTGCTCAATGAAGTGCTTAGCTACTTTGAAAAGAGGTGGGAGAACCAAATGGAGCAAAAGCTATATGGAGCAGCCCTTTTTTTAAACCCAGCCAAATTTTTTGCCATAAAAGAAGAGAACAGGAGGGATGCTTCAAGACTAAGGGCAATGTTCAATGATGTGCTGTGGAAGATGGTGCCTGATGATGAACTGCAAAGCACTATTAGCAAACAGGCTGATGATTATGAAAGGTCTGAAGGTGATGCCTTCTCAAGGCCATTAGCAATAAAGGATAGAGTGAGAAAGAATCCAAGTATGACTACATTCTTTTTCTTTTAGCAATTCTTTAATATGATATGAGTCTATGACTGACATCTGCTTTGTAGTTCACTGGTGGGGGGCATATGGTGGTCTTGCATATGAGCTCCAAACTTTAGCAAAGAGAATAGTTAGTCTTTGCTGTTCCGCATCAGGGTGTGAGCGCAATTGGAGTACGTTTTCTCAAGCCCGATTCAGATCAGTAGCACATCCATCAAGGGCAGCAACTTGATAAAGTGGTTCACATCCGGCATCAACCCACTCATTCTCCCACTGAAACTCAGCAAGGTGCAGCGGGTTGTATTTCTTCCCTTTGGAACCAAGCTCTTTGATCTTTAGATATCTGTTGGTCATTTGCCTATTGTAGCTAACAAACACCAGTTTATTCAACCTTTTGTGCTCCAATCGATTCCTTCTTTTGGTATGTATCTGCCATGGGGGAAAAATGCAGCGTTGAATCATCATATGTCATACATAGCAAAGAACATTAATTAGTTGCATAGGTTGAAGTAGCTTACTTGAGAAAACGTACTCCAATTGCGCTCACACCCTGATGCGGAACAGCAAAGACTAACTATTCTCTTTGCTAAAGTTTGGAGCTCATATGCAAGACCACCATATGCCCCCCACCAGTGAACTACAAAGCAGATGTCAGTCATAGACTCATATCATATTAAAGAATTGCTAAAAGAAAAAGAATGTAGTCATACTTGGATTCTTTCTCACTCTATCCTTTATTGCTAATGGCCTTGAGAAGGCATCACCTTCAGACCTTTCATAATCATCAGCCTGTTTGCTAATAGTGCTTTGCAGTTCATCATCAGGCACCATCTTCCACAGCACATCATTGAACATTGCCCTTAGTCTTGAAGCATCCCTCCTGTTCTCTTCTTTTATGGCAAAAAATTTGGCTGGGTTTAAAAAAAGGGCTGCTCCATATAGCTTTTGCTCCATTTGGTTCTCCCACCTCTTTTCAAAGTAGCTAAGCACTTCATTGAGCAGCTGTGGCTAATCACTCAAAGAATCTTTTATAGCCTTCTTTGCAGTATCCATTGCCGCCATGATCTCAGGAGCTGCTGGGGTCTCATCGCCATCAGCTATCCTCAAAGCAATGAGGAGAGGTTGTGAA
>BCLG01000076.1:179798-214710 GCA_001602295.1 Zoysia matrella
TGCTCCATATAGCTTTTGCTCCATTTGGTTCTCCCACCTCTTTTCAAAGTAGCTAAGCACTTCATTGAGCAGCTGTGGCTAATCACTCAAAGAATCTTTTATAGCCTTCTTTGCAGTATCCATTGCCGCCATGATCTCAGGAGCTGCTGGGGTCTCATCGCCATCAGCTATCCTCAAAGCAATGAGGAGAGGTTGTGAAGCTTTCAAACAGCTTTCCACACTGTTCCAAAATGATATAGAAAGAATAGTTCTCTCAGCATTTTTTCCTTCTTCTGAAGCAGCCAACTTGTTGGCATACCATTCTGAACTAACAAACAAACTCCGTAGGCCTTGCTTATGCCTATGAATACTTGCCAATGTCAAAAATGAAGCCGGTCTCACTAGATCCCCTCCTAGCTTATGTCTCATTTGACCAAGAAGCCTCCCATGTTTGTAGATAAATCTAGTGACCTTCTTTGCACTATCAATACATTTATGAAATTCCTTTATCTTGCCAAGGTCTTCCAACAACAAATCCAAGCAGTGGGCTGCACAAGGGATCCAAAATAAGGTCGGAATCCTCTCTGTTAAAATCCTGCCTGCTGCTTTGAAGTTGGCTCCATTGTCTGTGGCAACCTGATCCACATATTGCTTCCCAATCTTGTCAATTTGCTTCTCTAACAGGTCAGCAAGCATAGTGGCATCTGCTACTTCACTTGAAGCATCAACTGAGCCAATGAAAAAGGTTCCTGCTGGACTGTTGACAAGAAAGTTTATGAGATGATGTTGGCGTATATCAGTCCATCCATCAGACATGAGAGTGCATCCATACTCTTTCCATGCTTTCTCATACTTCTGTCTCACTTGATTTGTCTTCTCCACTGCCCTATCAAGTAATGGGTTCCTCAACTCATGATATGTAGGTGACCGGTACCCTGGACCATGTTGTCCAATGGACTCC
Organism: Zoysia matrella; assembly: GCA_001602295.1. Taxonomy (NCBI): domain Eukaryota; kingdom Viridiplantae; phylum Streptophyta; class Magnoliopsida; order Poales; family Poaceae; genus Zoysia; species Zoysia matrella. Next base: position 180,739 of record BCLG01000076.1, read on the forward strand.
AACATTACCTCCCAACTTCTTGAGTTGATAGCATGAAGTGGAATTTTATTTTCAAAAAAGAAATCAGCAACATGGTCATCATGTATTTGTTTTGCTTCCTTTGATTTCTTTGTGCAGTGCTCCATTGAAGATTGAGAAGTCTTTGAACTGTGCCTCTCTTCAACTACGTCTGGTGTCTTGCATATCATGGCACTCACAGATTTTTTGTGCTTCTGTGATTTTGTCTTTGAATCTGTTGTTGACATGAAAGTAGCAATGCATGCTTGAGCTTTCCTTTTTGCCTCCTTAGTTTTAGTACCTGAACTTGGTACCGCTGTAGCAGGTACTTCTTGAACTTCACTTTCACTTTCAGCTCCACAATCACCTCCTTCCCTTCCCTTTGCAACAACTTGTATCCTGGCATTTGCCTTCAAGTAGTCATGCATTTCTTTCCTAACTATCGCAGGTGCATTTGGGCACTTCTCACAATCTCCATAACCACCAGCAAGGTGTTGCTTGAATCTCTTTATTCCTGCAGGCACCACCTTTTTGCACAGAATGCATTGCACCATATCCCTCTTCCCTTCATAGGGCCAAAATCCATACTTCCATCCTAGATCTTTGGATTTTGCATGCCTCCTTGAATCTTTAGCTAATGCAGCAAGTTTTGGTGGCAGCTGTTCTAATGCTTTGGCAACTATAGAATCAGCATTGTCATTTACATTACCAGTTGGATCTGAAGATGTCTCAGCAGCAGCTCCACCACCACCGCCACCACAAGCTTCTACGTCAGCTTCTGCAGCAGCTGCAGAAGAAGGGAACACCACTTCCACTGTAGCTTGCTGTGGTTCATGCCCATCTACATACCAGACACAACACCCATAAGAAACAAATATTACCAGGCACAACACTCATGTAAAGGAAAGCAAGAAAGGGAGCAGTAGACATTACCAGCACTGGAGGATGATGACTGGCTCATCTCCTTCACTTGATGTTGAAGAGGGACCAGGGAAAGAGCTGCAAGCAGCAGGGAGGAGGAGAGTTGCGAGTAGCAGGGAGGAGGGAGAGCTAAGAGCACCAGGGAGGTGGGAGGGCTGCGAGCAGCAGGGAGGAGGGAGAGCTGAGAGCAGTGGAGCACGTAGTGAGTGTGCTCTTGGCGGCTGGAAGAGGAGAGCTGTAGACAAGGAGTGTTTTTATGTAACCCTAATGGGCCAAGTGGGCCTTATTTGGAAGCAGGCTGCTACCTGGGCTAAGTCGTCCACGACTTAAACTGCCGATTAGTCAGCTAAGTCGGATGACTCAAAAGTAAGTCGCCTAAGTCATGTCGAACACTTAAGTCGGACACACTCAGCCAATACATCGATTAATCGCGATTTGTCGGACGACTTAAAAACGTGGACCTCTATCGATCACATAAGCAAGTAGTAAACTGAGACAAGGAGTAATCTTTTACAGACAATCACAGTAGCAGACCATGGCATCTCAGTAACGGCAAAGATTAATTAAACATCGATAGCTCCAGAGGATTCAGCTCCGGATTCGGCTGCTGCAACGGTGGTTGCTCTTCCTGACCGACCCGCTCGGCCTTGCCCAGCGCACCCGCGTGTAGGTGCTCAGGATTTCGGACGCGGCGGGCATCATAGCCATCCGGCTTGGATGGGACAGAGGATGTGGAAGGTGACGCAGTGGCCGTGTGACTGTGTGAGGACAGGGCTGAGGGTTGGCGGCGTGACAGAGCGAGAGGAGGTAGCGGGGAGAGGAGTAGGATAAACTCATCGCTGGAGGAAAGGGAACCGGCGAGGAGAGGAAGGAAGGCGTCGCCGCGTTGGGGTGAGAGCTCAGGAGGAGTGGAGGCAAGGAGTTCCATGGAGGTTGTGGGCAGATGAGGTAGAGGAGGGGAAGCGGAAGCTGCAAGGCGGAGACGGGGAATCGGGGAGGCGGAAGGGCGCGGGGAAGGGGACGCGGGGGAGGCGGAGCGCTGTCAGCAGACCATCGACCGTAGATGAATGCTTATGCAAATTGGATGGTTAAAATAAAAGCAGTGACGTGACTTCATTAGATTTTAGATTAAGAGATTAGTGGGGATGATTATATAAGTATTATAGATGAGCAAGTCTTCTTATTTCTCTATAATATCATCTTGTCTCTCAATTTCTTCTCTTTATTTCTGAAGTATAGGCATTAGTTCAAGCAAGTGAGGCACATCATCACCATCTTCACTTATCGCTAGAGTCGTGTTTAGATTTTAACACATTTGACCCTTTTGCCATGAAACAAGTGGATGCAGCTTCTTCTTCATCACTCAAGCTACCGAAGAGAGAAGTGTTGGTTGGAGTGATGCCAATCGCCAATGTATCAATTCCTCCTTTTTCAAAGTCGGGGTCAGAGTTCTATTCTTGTCTGATGTGGGCTTATTAATTGTACTTTTTGTCTTTGTCCTTCTTGTACTCCTTGGCACTCTTCTTTTTCTTCTCCTCCTTGTTCTTGCCGTTGGGACACTCTGCAATAAAATAACACTTCTCTCCACATTCATACTAAGTTCTCATATACTTTCTAGTCTTACTTTTGCTGAAGCTCTTTTTGTGAAAGCTGCCTTTCTTCACGAACTTCTTAAACTTCCTCATTAGCAGCGCGAACTCTTCATCATCGCTCTCTTCTTAACTTGAGCTTTGTATGAACACCTTCTTCCTTTTAGCTTTGAGAGCTATGCTTTTTTCTTTGGAAGTGGTGTTGCCAATTAGGGAGTTGACCCTTGTTGCTTCTTCATCTTAATAGTACTTCATCCGTAGTGAAGTTCTCCTTCTCCCTAATAAGAATACACAAGTGTGAGTTTTAAGGTTGAAAAGCTTAGAGTAACATTTTGTTCACTTTGATGTCGTCAAGCTTCACTCCAAGTTCTCTTCTCTTGTTGACGATCTACATGAGACAATCGTGTACTTATTTAGGTCCTTCATTCTTCTTTCTAATGAACAAGTTGTATTGTCCTCGTATAAGATCTTCTCTTGCTTCTTTGACGGTGTCCGTCCCTTCATGAATGATCTCGAGCTTCTTTCAAATCTTGTTGGCATTTCTTATCCCCATCACCTTGGTGTACTCATTCGGGCTTAGCGCCAAAATGATGACGGAAGCAGCTTAAGCATTGCGGTGCATGTTAACTTTATACTTTTGAGTAGGATTTTCTTCATCTTCAAAAGTGAAGCCCTTCTCCACAATCTTCAAGATTTATGGTCCCATCGACTGAAGAAAGGTGAGCATCCGAAACTTCCAATGCTAGTAGTAGGTTCTATCGAAGATTATGGCTTGTTCAATCTTTAGCTCATTCTTCAGCTCGTTGTAGTCGAATTGAACGTTGGTGTAGTTTTTCTTGTTGAAGGACGAATCACCGGTCTTCTCGATAGACATCTTTAACTCTTCAAGCTATTAAGCTCTTAAAAAGAGAGTCCTTGCTCTGATACCAATTGAAAGTTGCCTAGAGGGGGTGAATAGGCAACGACCTAAAAATTCATGTCTCAAAAACAATTTGATCAGTAAAAATAGAACACAGACTAGTTCGGTCAGTTGGACTTGTTCCTTGCGGATAAGTCTGCTAATCGCAGCGGAAATAGATCAAATACAAAACAAAAAAAGAGGCAAGAGACACAGCGATATTTGACCGAAGTTCAGCTCCATACAAAGCCTACGTCTCCGTTCAGGAGTCCACAAAGGACTGGGTTTCACCCTAAACCTCTCCAAGCGACCACAAGATCGACTTGGTTTTCACTAGATCAATGAGAGGTGATACAAACATTTCAGAGCTTGCCACATTAATCTTGATGGATTCCGAACGACACCTAACCGTCTAATAGATAAATCTCTAAGAGTAATAGGTCCTGCAAAACTTGCAATAAAAAAGATCAAGTGCTTAAAGCAAATCAAGAGGTGAAAATACTCACGATCTCCTCTTCCTTCAATCAAACCCTAGTGGATTCAATGAAAAACGAAGGGAAGAGGAGAGGTGGATCTCAGAGAGTCTCAAGGCGTGATTTGAAATGAGGTGCAAGCTTTTGTTAACCCTAAGATATGGGAGAAAGAGGGATTATATAGATCAATCAAAGATGACTTTCCAAAAAATATCAAGAGCGAACTAGCCTAGAGGTCCGGAGAAGTCTGGATATCGAGCTAAACAGTAATATGGTCATCTCTCTAGAATCCGTAGAGGGCACGGACAAATCCGCTAGCGGACTAGTTCGGCCGAGCGGACAAATTCGGTCAAGCCAAAGTGCATCTATTCTGGAGTCCGCCCGCCCAGTAGACAAGTCCGTGCCCGATCTAGTCCGGAGGAGCGGACTAGTCCGACTCTATCAAAAAAGCAGCTCTCTGGAGTCCGCAGCTTGGCCCAGACAAGTTCGAACACCTGAATAAATCCGAGGTGAGCTACGTTCTCCCTCTCTGGAGTCCGACTGCTGGGCAGACAAGTTTGTTTCTGGACAAGTCCGAAGCCAGCGACATGAAACACAAGATTAAGATAAAGATAGAGTAAGAAATGATAGAGCACTTAACCAATTTCAAAGCAGAAGCTGAACTCTCCTTATAGTACGGTGGTTATATGACTCAAGAAAAATAAAAACTAGAAATTTCGGAGCCAAAGTACTAACATTGCACTTTTCTTTTTTGGGGTTCGATAAAGTTCCCTTTGTTTATGATCCTACACACATACTCACAAAATGCCATCAAATAATTCTATTGGTTGTCATAATTTTATCTCAAAATTCACAAAAGATCCTAGATGCACTTTCACTAACACTTCCATCTGCGCTATCTGCATTGCCACGAAACCTTAGTCTCCTTTCTTCGATATATGGCAAACAAAAACAAATTCAGCCTCGTGAACCATTATGAGAATGATGATGATGTGCCCGTCCGTTTTAGCTTTTGTCATTGAGCTATCGATTCATTGCAATCTAGGTGTAGTTCTCTGCTTGCTCAATAAGTCTTCAGTTTTGGTGACGAATGATTCCTGGTGTAGATATACCTGCAGCTGGAGGGATGGAATTGGTGTGATCTGGGGTGAATTGCAGTTAGATGTCTTACCCTAGCTGCCTAGGTCCATCGTCACCGTCCAGGGTCGGTTGTTGTTCATGGGATCCTCCATGCTGCAGCTGCTGGGCTGTCAATTACATGGTAACTGTGCTTAAGTTCACCACAATCATCCATTTGATCTTGATCAGATATGATGCTTAAAAATATGTAGATATTTAGTCAAAGATACTAAAATAGTAGATTCAGTACAAAAAATAATAGATTTTATACTAATTTTTAAAAATCAATAGCTAGAATTAATTAATTGAGAAGGAGCTACCTCTAATATCTCTCAAACACCATAACAAATCCCATGCTTATTTCTCGTTTCTTTTTGGCCTGATGTAGCACGAGTTGTACCATCCTAAAAAAATGTTGAAGTCCTTTGCAAGTCTGCAGTATTCACGTCTGCTGCTAGTTGCTGCGCGTGGGCAAGCAGATCCTCAAGAGTCAGCAGCAACTCGTGCCCTTTGACAAGATGACCCAAGCAAGCTTCGCCTTTCGGCTGTCAGAAGTTTGAACTTAGCTCCCACTCCACGGCGTTACCGCCATTCTTACTCTCCACGACATTCATGCTTATTCTCTCGATCATAAATTATTATAACCATTGACTTGTATCATAATCTTTACCATTCATCTTATTTAAAAATTTAGTTTAAATAAGTAAAATTATAAATTATATTTCAAACATCAGCTATAAAGATAAAGTAAATTGTAATAAAATATATAATATTTATTATAATTTTTTAATAAGACAAATAGTCAAATATGATGTTGTAATTCAACGGTGACAACAGGTTTAGAAATTGAAAGAGAGGGAACATAATTATTAAAGCCTTTTCCAATTTTTTTTTAAAAAGAAACCGTATATGGGATTGTGGCTCCGATAGATAATTAGCCAAAGGCACTTTAACAGCGGCGACGTGTGTGCATTTCTGCTCAGGTCTTTGACCAAGCAAGCAAACCGACGTAAAGTAGTATCGTCCAACAGTCGTCTTCTTCGTTTGACCTACCATCTACTATACCGCCATCTGCACTGCCACCAAATTAACTTCAGTCTCCGTCTGCATGCGTTACCGCCAACAATTTTCTTGCGCTCCACGAACGTTCGCGCTTATACAAACCTACGCTCCACAGGCAACGCATGCAGCAGCACGCATACTACACACTCCACACTCTCCCTGCTAAGAGAAGAGGCCCCCCAAACACTGAACCTCTGAACCATCCAGACGGCCGATCAATGGCGAGGCACCAGCCCGACCTCGTCCGGTGCGCGCGGCTGCCGGGCGTGTCCATCGGCCGCGTCTGCGCGGCGCACGACGGCCGGTGCGTCGCCTGCGACTCCACGGTGCGGCCGAGCGAGCTGGCCCGCGTCTGCGACGGCTGCTGCTCCTTCTCCGTCGACCGCGGCCGGGAGAGGTGCGTGGTGTGCGGAGGACGAGGAGGAGAAGCGGTGGCGGACGCGTACTACTGCAAAGAGTGCGTGCAGCTGGAGAAGGACCGCGACGGCTGCCCCGCCGTTGTTTACGCCGGGACGGCACAGAAGGACTGGTGGTACTTGTACCAGAGCAAGAAGCACGGATTCGGGTCCAAGGTCGAGGCGTGATTCATGGATGGATGCTTGGTCGACGTTCGAGTATAATGGTAGCGACGACACCTTGTGTTGATTTATTTGCATGAACTCGGAACCCAATAGTCAACCTATTTTCCTTTAAATTAAGCATGAGCAGCAGATCACATATTATGTCTCTGCAATTTGATGGCTTGACTTCAGTACCTACTGCTACACGCATCCGTGAATGTATTCTATCAAGTATTCCCTCCGGTTTGAAATTATGAAACTATTGATATGGTTGACTTTTAACATTAACTTTGACTATTTGTTTTATTAAAAAAATTTATTTCAATGTGTAAAATTATTAGTCGTGATTTAAATTTCATTAATGATAAATCAAATAATAATAAAATTTTATACATTTGAACATTTTTTAAAATAAGACGAATGGTAAAAGTTGATGTTAAAAATCAATAGTGTTAATAATTTAAAACTGAAAATAATACTAGATTGTGAATGAGGAGGAAAGGTTTTATGAATCTAAACACCTCCATACTCTCTAATACCGAAGTTTGCATGAATCTCATTGGTGACGTATTAGTTGATTGAGATGTCAACTGCGAAATCCAGGTGGTGTGTCAGCGTCAATCCATCTGGGTACGTACCTTCATCCTTAGAGTAACTTTACATCTAGTTGTATTCAAATACATTAGTGACTAATAATTTCTATAATTTTAATATTATAAAAATATTTTAAAGATAAAATTAAAAATACAAGTCTTATGTTGTTAAAGTTAATCGAATCTATATAAATTATTGATCTAAATTAGATGGCACAGAACCCAAGTATAAAAAGTTTGTCTAGTACAGATACGCTGTTGATGAGATCAGAACTGTGGCAAATTGTTTATAGCTAATGTTTGATGAAATTACGTAGACAGAACGTAGTAAATGTCATTGATTTATTGGTAACGATGCCCAGTCCAGTCCAATTAAGCAGTGGAAGTCTTACTACAGAAACATTCATAGGTTCAAGCAGAGGAGCGGAATGTATTTTTTAATAAGTAAAAACTGTTCTTATTCATATGTGCTACAATCACAACGTATAGGGCTACGTTCAGAAATTCTTACAATTTTCTGACCAGTGAACAATATTGAACACTTTATATACAGCAATGGTTATAAACAGCTATACATACTGTTTTGAACTGAACCTCAAATGATATTCCGAAAACGAAGGCCAGTTGTCCTGTCTGGGTGTAAGACTGTGTTGGCTGAACACCATGAGAATTAAACATTCTTCCAAGTTCAATTTAGGACTTGCCTTTGCGCTTGAACGAATTAGCTTCAGATCTAAAATATTGTAGATAAAAACTAGCACTTTAAGCCGCCCGGCCATTTTCAGTCCCCAGATCCATCTTCGATCTTAGAATTACTCTGCATGGGTTTGAACGCTGCCAGAAGAACAGCAACCTTGTTTGCTAGGAACCCCGCGGTGCCGACGAAGAGCTCAGTTGGTGTCAGCTCAAATCTGTCACCGCCAGCACCATACTTCAGCGCGACAGCACCAGCGACCATTACTAGTGACAGTATCAACCATGGCCTTCTTATGCCGGTGAAACCACTTACTGATGGCTGTGCCGTCCCAGCTTCTGAGGAAGAGTTGATCACAGGCAACCCATCAACAGACCTTTGAAGCAGCAGCAGATACAGGAATCCTCCAATGCCACCGACCAGGAATGAGTAGGCAGCGTTGTCCATTGAAGCCAAAGTGAAGGCGGAGAAACCTGTTATCACAATAGCTGCATCATAGAGCAGCAACGATTGCTTCAGATCAGCATACTCTTTTAAACCGTCCTCTTTCAGTTCCTTCGCAACCGAAGCGTCCCTTTGTGCAGATAACTGACATTCTTGTAGGTCAGAAAGCCTAAGTCCTGACAAGTCAGTGACTGCTACAGGCGTTACTTCAGCAACTGAAGCTCCATCCTCTCCAAGAAATGCATTGATTTTCTCAAATGTGTATTGTAAACCACTGAAACTGAGCTCAGGTGTTGCATTAACATCTTTAGGCGCATCCAAAGGTCCATGTATTACTTTCAAGCTTAAACCATCTAACCTCCATGAACCTGACCTTCAAGGGTAAAACAAAAAGTAAAAACATTATTCTCACTATACCATGCACCGAAGAATATATTTTCAATGAACGTAAATCTAGACATGCAATGTACCTGATTCAAGACCAATCCAGATATCCTTTATCCTTCGCAATTTTGGACCTTTGAAAGTGACGATATCAACTGAACCACTTTGGAAGGGAGTCGATTGCACTGTCTTTGTTCCTTGTGAATATTGATCCGAATATACTACTGGCAGTCTTTGTAACAAGGAGTCGCCAACAATATCTATGAAACAGACTAAAATTGCGGAGTTTTTGTCTACCAAAGAGGAGCTGAATTCTCTGCTTGTGCTAAGTTCTAAAACATAAAATGCATCACAGTCATCTATTCTGACTGTGCTAAATATCTCATCTGGAAGAGTCTCTGGGTATATCTTCAGTTCCTCTGTTGGAAGAAGGCGTGAAGGCTTTACAGGGAGTACAGAATCTGAAAAATTAGAAAATGTTATCTAGGTCTAAATAGAATAACATAGCTTGCTTTATATAGAGACTATTTTTCATGATGCCAAATTGCCAATGACCCAAAAAAATCATCTTCAAGTAGGTCCCCAATCCCCAAGATAGAATGACGAAGTGAATAGCCTTGTTAAAAAATCACATAAACAAACACATATATTACATAAATACTGCTGCAGATTCCTGCAGAATATAAAAGATCGTGCTACCAAGAGTTGTCTAAAAAGGATGTTAAAAGAGATGCTCAAATATTATAAGAGCAGGAGGGCAAGCTAATATTCTGTTTACGGCTCAATTGGGAACAACATAACTCATCTGAAGCTTCCAGTAACAGTAACAAAAATTGAACAGAAAACATGGACATACCTTGTAACATTGAACCTTTAGCGAAAAAAGTCATCCGTTGGTGTCTTTTTCGAGTTTTCCGATTGTTTCGGACTCGGGGAATATGGAAATACATTGTTGGACCATCATTTAATAACCGTCCAGCCAGAAATTTGGTACTAACCAATGCTGCAGCATGCCCAGAACAGAGGATTGCCATTCTCTGAAATACAAATACCAAGAAACTGAAACTGTTAGAAATTTAGAAGTGAGATGCATGGTTACTAGACAGCATGTTACACTAGTATTATAAATTTACAACAAGAACTGGAAGACTCACTGTCATCAGTGGTTCATTGACTTGTATTCGCTAGACTAGTAACGAACTATGTACACCAAGTTACACTAGTATTATCCACAGGGAATAACTGCAAGGACAGCATTGAGGATTGACAGGGTGTTGTGAAACTGCGCTTGGTCCTTCACAGAATAGCACTCGATCCGTCAAAACGAAGATCAAAGCATACAGGCTATAGCAGAAGACGAAGATCCACGAATGCGAAATTTTTGCTCCATGAAACTCTACATAATACAGAACGTTCAATTTTAACAACAAAAACAAGTCAAAATAAAGAAACTTGATCCAAAATACAGGGGCGGGCCCGCTGAGTTGCCAATCGAGCACGGCTACAGTTTCCAATCGGATCCCCAATTCCCCACGACTTTCCAGGATCTAAATCAAGTCATAGCCGCCGAATAGAAAGCGCACTGTTCGGGTTAGAGCATCTACCTCGGCCGGCAAGATTCTATCGATCTCGAATGGGTTGATTGCAAGCAAAGAACAGAACTTGCTTACGGGAGACGGGGGTCAGTCAATCACTTACCCGACGAGAAGGGTAGGGATGGATCGTCCGAGACTGGATGAGCGAGCTCCGCGCCCTGGCCGCCTGCACAAGTAGCAAGAGAGGTAGATGGAGAGGAGGAGGATGAGGAGGACAAGCAACGAATTCCTCGGCTGTGGCGTGAGCTCGGCGGCGGAGAGGGACGTGGCCGTCTGGCTGGTTCAATCGCTGGCTCAGGCGATGGCGTTTGCGGTATTTTCTGAGCCTCATTTTATTGAAATTTGGGCTGATATTTCTTCTCTGGCAGGGGGGCAGTGTCTTGGATGGTGGATTCGGCCCCGTTGGAAGTCGCGGGAAGCAATCAGCCTCTCCGTCATTTTTCAAAAAAATATCCAATTTTTTTTAACTTAAACTTTTACTATTACAGCTGTTCACATAATATGTGAATATACACACACACAAACACACATCAACATCAACGCACTTAGACTCACACAACTCACATCTCTATGCATACACCAACATACAAACTATTTTTGGGTATTGCGTGAACTCCGCCGGCGACGAGGATCTGTGAACTCCGCCGGCGACCGGAATAAATTCCGGTGAGACACACGGGCCTGCGAGTCGCAAGACTCGAACCCGGGCGGGTTGCCTGCACAACGACGAAGCTAACCACCCAGCGTAGCCCGGGTCTCCCATTGATATCGATTCAACTACACATATTTTTCATTATCTTGTGCTAACAAAAATATTTAACAGTAGAAAATATTTCACCTTCAATAAAACATTCCAGCTTTAAAAGAACAATATTCCAGGCACCTTCCACATCTTATGATCAAGAAAGATTTTGTCGTTGAAGAATAAATTATTCAAATCTCAAAATAAGTGTTGTTTTTATGACTTCTATAAATCACGTTTCATCATTCATCTTATTAAAGTTTCTTAAAAAATTTTATTTTTTTGTGAATTATTCATTAGAAATATTTTAAGCATGACTTATTTGTCTTATCTCTGTAATTTTTTAATAAAATAAAAGGTCAAATAAGATATACAAAAGTAAAAAATAAAAAGAATATTTATTTTGGAACGGAGAGAGTAGAACATTGCTCCAACTATTTCTTGAACACCCAAAATAGTTATTTATCATTATATTAATAAGAAAACAGTTTAGAACCCATAAAGCACACCCCCACCTCATCTAACATGAATGTGAATCATTATAAAGTTGACATGCATGGCATTATCAGACACAAGATGATACATTTTTCTTTTTGAACTTTTGAAATATTTAAGAAGTAACCTAGAAAAGGCACAAATCACAATTTTAATACCGAAGACAACATTTCTAGTGCAAATACGTATTAAGGGTACAGTCAATTAAGGCCCCCATTTGTTAGACCTTTTTTTTAGAAAACAACTTTATAGAAGAATCACTTCTCTAGAAAAATAACTTCTCTAAATTTTTTTAAAATGTTTGACAAACAACTTTTATTATGGTTGCAATGTAAAATGAGTAAAGAAGCTTTAGGAGGCTTTTTGCTTTTAACTAATACAAACTAGAGAAGTGCTTCTTGTGAAAGGAATGTAACAACACTTCTTTTAGAACTGTTTAGCATGACTTCTTATAAAATCCAGAGCAGAAGCACTCTGAGAACTCCACAGGAGCCCATCCGCGCCCACCTGCCCGCACCGCCGTCATGCCCCATGTCTCCCATATAACCCCCCCCCCCCCCCCCCCCCCCCCCCCCCCCCCCCCCCCCCCCCCCCCCCCCCCCCCCCCCCCCCCCCCGCGCGTTTCCGCGCGGTCATACGGGCCCGATGCTGAAATAATCGCTTTCAACATCTTCTTATTAAAAATAAATGCTGATATCTGAGACTAGCTAATGTAGGGTGTGAGTTTTGACTGAATAGTTGGAGAATGAATTGAAGTTGAGGTGTAAATCTGGATAGGGAAACTCTTATATGGAGATATAAAGGAATATGGGTGTTTCATTGGAGATGCCCTTAAATGTACCGTAGGGACAATATGTAGCAACCATCCACATCTGATATGGAAGAGGTAATAGCACAAATTATGTGCCCTCTGATAACGGGATAATTGATCAGCCATAATTTAGAAAACGAAAATATTTTGAATCACTACTCTACAATCTACAATTAGAAACAAAAGAAGAAAATTTGCGTGTGTATCACCTGCATCTATATCTGTTAAATCACGCATATTATTTCTCTTACATCTCTAAGGCTTATAATTTACACATTGATAGAGCACTGTGCATCAGCCTTTTCACGGGAACATTGGGCTACTGCTGAAGTCTGAGCCGCCAACGCCAGAGTAGATCTGCATCTGGGTGAGTATGTGCTCGAAGTTATCGTTGGACTTCTCGATAGGGTGAGTGTGGGTGCCCTCGTACGTCGTCACCACCACACCGTCGTCCTTGGACAGCCGCTGCACCTGCTTCTTCACGTTGCAACCTTGGTGCGTGCACCTGTAGTAACTCCTGCATCCATCAAAACCATTGATAAGAACAAATTTTCCATGAATTATTTATGCGTGCAGCATAAAAATGAACAACAAAAACGTGCTGCACAAGTTCATAGCATGTTTCGCTTGTGCATGCACGAAAATCAAACTCTTGGTTAGGTAGAGCTGCAAGTAAAATTCATTCATTTCCCAGTTAGAACTTAGAAGGATCTATAGAGTTATGTTGCTAGTCATTTGTTCCGTAGATTATACATAAATGCAACTTTCTTTACTTTTTGAACTTGGTCACTTGTATATGTGGAGTTGTGTGGACCATCGTATAAATATTTATAATAATATCTATTGCTTCGAATAAAACTTTTGCTAACCCAGACGTAGATCTTTCAATTTTTTTATGCAAACCTAGTTAGTATTCAATAATTTATATAATCAACTGAAGCAGCACGCAATTCAGTCTTTTTTAAAAAAAATATGTGAGGATTCAAAGTATTTTCTCTTTTCTTCAGTAGAAGTGATTATATACTGTTTCTCCTTAAAGATATTGTGTGATAAATTTATTTAGAAGGTGCAAACTGTTAAACAATCTAGTAGAGGAAGGATAGTTCTAATTTTCATTCTAGAATCTATATATCCTAAATTTTTTTTAAAAAAACGAGCTGCCCTCATTCCAAACCAACCGTTGTTGTTTTTAACTCTATCGTTCTAGCTTAGATGTCCAGGTATTATGTTAAACATTTCCAGCAAAAGAATGCACCTATGCCAGCACGAAGTATCCCAGTTCGGGATAAAAAAGAGCTGGAAACAGTTACTACAATTCACATCTCGAACAAAGCCTTCCTTTAACTGAGACCACTTTCAGCGTAACAGTTGATGCGTATTGATCTGTGAACTTCTGGCCCCTCGAAAGCGAAAAGGTGCCACAGCGTCTGGAAGCTCAAAGAGACCACTTTCAGCGCTCCCTAAGGAACGTGAAGATGGAGACTGAATTCTCGGTAGGTCGACCGGTGGATGTTAGAACTTACTTCTGGTCAAACACGGTCGCCATCAGCTGCTCTATTTACTGAACGATCCTCGCCAACCAAAAACATGTGAAATTAGCTAGACGTTTTCATCTAGATGAAGGATGACTTCTGTCCTTATCCTGTGTAAGCAGCCACTAGGAAAGCTTGGAAGATTCACCGGGACTCCATGATCCATCGCACCTATCTTCCTCGAACCCTATTGGCCAGGCCCGGGATGGAGGGGTACGGCACCCAACCATAGCATCATGCATCCATGGTGATCAAGGGTCAAACCGGGAGATGCTACCATCTATGCAGTTGGAGGAACTAGTTGATTCGAGTCTATGAAATAATTTACACGAACCTGGGGAACCTGTTGTTCTTGACGGCCTTCTGCCCGTACTTCCTCCACCGGTACCCGTCGTCGAGGACGTCGACGGCGCTGCGCGTCTGGAAGGCGTACTTGGGCCGCCGCTCCTTCTTCGCGCCTTTCTTCTTCCCCGCCACGCCGCCCGATCGGTCGGCGTCATCGCCCGCTGGTCCTCCTGCCGGTGTCTCCTGAATATCATCGCGACGTCCCGGCAGGCTCGCACCGTACCCCTCCTTGGAATTGGAGGGCGCTCCCAAGAAGGAGCCACGGCGGTCGTGGTCGTGGCTGCTCGTGCCACTGCCGGCCATGAAATGGTGGGAGCTGGAGGTTGACGAGAAGGGCTGCGTCACGAAGAGCATGGGATGGTAGTTGCTCTCCATGGCCGCCGTTTGTGAGAACGAGAGGGGGGGGGGGGGGGGGGGGGGGGGGGGGGGGGGGGGGGGGGGGGGGGATGACGATCGAGGAACGAGGAGAGGCTGAAAGAGTTTCAGAAGTTACAACCGGGGTTATGTAGAGGGGTTAATGGATGCTAACCTTCACTTGACCGGCAGCCCGTTGTCGTAAACGGCACGGGGTTCCGGTTGCGGGCGAGATTTGGGGTCCCGTAGAGTTGGACAAGCAACAGTGCATGGCACAGTCCCAGCTCCGGTGATTCGTCCGAGAGCCAATCTGCCGAGAGCATATGCTGCACGCTGGATCGGAGCCCAATCAGCACGGCGCCTCCGGCTTTGACTGCTCGGTCCACGCTAAATATCCACGAACATGCACACCTAAAAATAGTAATCTTTTGCGCGTAGTAACAGGGTTTTTTTCACTTGGTCATAGATGCGTTGAAAACTGCACCTCATGCAGCGGCGACGAATTAAACAGATCGAATTCACGTTCGGTTCATGAAACTGGAACCAACCAAATGGCTGGCAGAATCTTGATAATTAATTTCAAAAGAGTGGCAAGCATACAGGTCCTGCGAGTAGCTGCCTGGCAAAAAATGACGGTGCCATCAATCAAATCGAAACAGAATTGTTGGGACGGAACACGCTCGATCGATCGTGGAGGACAAGTAGTCAGTAGCTTGGCACGTTCTTCATATTGTTGTCTGGAGTTTTTCAACGTGAACAAGGAAGGATGCTGAAGGTACGAGGAACCACCACTTTAGGCTAAAAATGGAACAGTTTGACTGGAGCTTAATTTGTCTTAACTTCCAGCAACATCATCTTATCTGTTCTGTAATGAACTCTTATTTATACTACGACCACATAGCAGACACTTAATTAGCAGAGTCGTCACTGGATCACCTAGCAAGTAACTTGAGTATCAAGCTAGTAGTACAGTCTACAACGAGTGTTGGGTCAAAGCAAACACTAAGGTTGACTACACGAGCCCATGCAAGGTTATTTGAGTTTCTTGGAAACTTCTGTAGCTAGACCTACCTACCGCACATCCGAGCGTTCACACATGTCGTTGAACAGGTACAGAGCTGAGAAGCCTGAGATGTGTATGGAGCAACGACGATGTGTAGTGTTATAATGGTTCGCGAGAAGAGAACCATGCATATGTATGGATGCTGATGTCTGCTCAGCTCTCGTAGGTAAAGCCGGGAGACCGAAAGTACTCGAGGGGAGAGAGTATGTTACGCTGGGCATGGTCCATGGCTGGGTGATGTTTCTTTCTCTGCCTTTTTTTTATATATTGATAGGAGTGTAAAAATGGTGCACTTAATTAAGGCAGCGTCTGACCCTCATTAGTTTAAGAAAATAGCTGAAGCTAATCTAGTTCTATAGGACACTAGGTAGGTTCATAGGTAGGACATAGACAAGGATTTTTGAACCTTGTTCCTGTGAACAAATTTCACCATGGGTACTTGTAGTTGAAGCTAACCTTGCGTTGACATCAAAATCGGGTTCGGATCAACACACCGTTCGCATGTCTGTGCGTGAGAACACCGACGCTTTTTCAACACCGACTTTGGATAGCATCTAGATAACCCCACCTCAAGAGGGACCCGTCAGAAGAGGATCATCTTAGGCTTGATCCGGGCTCAGTCAAGTCAGTTAGATTGCTTTCGGTCGTCACCGGAACGAAGAAACAACAACAAAAGAGATGAAGTAAAGGGATCGATTCGGATGATCCTCAACCGGCCATAGGTCTCTGTTTTATAGAGGTGGGATAATCTTATCCCGCAGGGTAACTAATCTCACGAGTTAGAAAAGAAATTAAAATCAATCTGCTAAAAACTTTTCTAAATCGGCATTACCAGAGTCTTGGATAAAGTGCCGGACACTCCGGTGACTGGAGTCTTCGGTAAAATGTCAGAGGATCCGTCGTGTAATTTCGAGAACCCAAGAGTGCTCACTGGACACTTTGACATCATGCCGGATACTCCGGTGACCTAAGTGCCCAAACCCGAGAGAGCTCACCAGACACTCCGGTAATGTGCCGGATGCTTCGGTGGGCAAAGTGCCTGAACCCGAGAGGGCTCACCGGACACTCTGGCAACGTGTCGGATATTCCGGTGGGCTAAGTACCCGAACTCGAGAGGGCTCTCCGGACACTCCGGCAACGTGCCGGATGCTCCGGTGAGCTAAGTGCCTAAATCCGAGAGGGCTCACTGAACATTCCGACACGACACCGGATACTCTGGTGGCCCTATGATTTTTGGGTGTCAATATATGCCCTCTATTTTTTTTGTGAAGATTCTACACCATAAAACATTTAAGCACCTAAAAACCTTTAAGGGTGATGGTTCTCTTGATTTATCAGCTATTGTATCACCTTTTGGCAATGATGTTCTTCACATGGGCTGCTTTATTACGTTTCTTGCCATACACTTGGATGATACTTTTACTACTCTATATGGTCCTTCCCAATTAGAAGACTATTTTTTGAACTTGTTGCTTCTTGAGCCTATAGGCAAAATAGTTTTTCACACCAAGTAGCCCACCTAAAAAGTTTTGATTTTCACCTTCTTATTGTAAGCTCTAGCAACTCGCGCTTTATCTTTCTCAATCTCTCTCAAAGCACTCAAACGCTTATCGGTGACTTAATCAATATTGTCTAGCATTAATGCCCTATACTCATTGGTAGATAAGTCATTTTGCTTAGCTAATCTTAGAGCTCCTAGATTTATCTCGACGGATAAAACGGCCTCTTGTCCATACACAAGTTCATAAGATGTTACTTTAGTTACTCTATGCCTAGATATCTGATGAGCCCACAACGCTTTCGATAAGACTTCATACTATCTCTTGGAATGATCCTCTATCTTTTTTTTAATGAGTTTAATCAATGTTTTGTTACTAGACTCGGCCTGACTTTTGGCCTGAGCATAATATGAGGATGAATTGAGTATTCTAATTTCGTAGGATTCGGCAAACTCTTTAACATGACCGGACGTAAAGAAAGTACCCTGGTCCGCAGTCAAAGTTTGAGGTATGCCGAATCTATGAATAATATACTTGATAAGGAACTAAATTACCTCTTTGTGCGTCATGTTCTTGAGAGCCACCGCTTCGGTCTATTTGAAGAAGTAATCTGTCGCAACCAACACTAAACGATGTCTCTTCGAAGATAGAGGATATATTTGCCCTATGAAGTCCAATCCTCATCTTTGAAATGACCATGGTTTTATAATGTGGTTCATCATGGCTGTTGGTGCCAATTGAATGTTTCCAAATTTTTGACACTCTTCTCATCCTCTGTAGTAGCGGTAGCCATCGGTAATTATGGTTGGACAATAGAATTCGACCCTCCTTAACAACCATTTCATTTTTGAGCCGATTGATGCGTACCACAAATGCCCTCATGAACTTCTCCCATAGCTCCTCTAGCCTCGTCATCACCCAAACATTTTAAAAGCAAATCATCCCCCGTTCGACGATATAAGTTACCATCAATCAAAGTATACTTAAAAGCCACATGTGAACTTTTCTATGTACACTTTGGGTTGTGCTACGAATGTATGAAATTATATGTGACCTCCAATCAAGTGATTCGGTACTATCACAGTTTGATGTGCTAATATCCGAATTGACTAAAAATCTACCTTTACTAACATTGTAAACCGATGCTTGTTGAGCCAACTCATTGACTTCATTGTTTTCTAGCCTAAGCATATGATGTATGTTGAATTCATCAATTCTTCTAATAATGTCTAGGCACTTATCTAATATGGCATTCAATGATCTGTCTAAGCATTGAAAATTTTCAAAAATTTGTTGCACTACTAACAATGAATCATCGAAAGCCTCTACATGCTTAACCCCTATGGACTTCAACATCTCTAAATCGAATAACAATGCTTCATATTCGGCTTGGTTATTGGTACAATCATACTCTAATCGGTTTGAAAATTCAAAGTGTGCATCATAAGGAGATAATAAAACTACATCAATACCTTCACCCTCTTTACAAACCGATCTATCAAAATATAGCTTTCAAAGGACGAAAGTAGCATAAGTAACATCTAGATCATACTCTAAATTAATCCGATGTTTAACAATAAAATTAGTAACAATTTGGTCTTTCATAGATTTCAATAATTCATAAGCCAAATCATATTCAATCAATGTATAAGCCTATTTACCAAGTCTACCACTAGAAATCGGCCTATGCAACATATGTTTGATAACATCGGTTTGACAAGCAACCACACAAGTACTAGATAGCAAATAATGTCTCAACTTGATGCAAGCATGATACAAAAAAAACATAGTTTTTCGATGAGTGTACCTTGTTTTCGCATCCACCAACCGTCGGCTCCTATATGTGATCACATACTCATTTTCTTCAGCTTTTTGTGTCAATATAGCACCAATCACATCATCTTCTGCCACTATGTAGAGACGGAAAGGGAGTCCTCCCTTAGACACCCTGAGCACAAGCGGCAAAGACAAGTACTCTTTTATCTTCTCAAAAGCTTCTTACTGTTTTGCCCCTCAAGTAAATTTGGGTTCATTTTTTAGCCGAAGAATAGGAGTAAATGCATTAATCTTTCTCGACAAGTTAGATATGAACCGTCTCAAGTAATTCACTTTTTCTAAGAAGCTTTGTAACTCTCTCTTACATGTACGCGTTTGCACGTTCCTAATTGCTTATATCTTCTTAGAATCTACCTCTTTGCCCTTCTCATAAATTATGAAGCCTAAAAACTTTCCGACCGATACACCAAAAACACATTTGAGCAGATTCATTTTCAAACCAAAACGACGCTTCGGTATAAGGCAGGTTGCAAATCGGCCAAGTGAGAATATAAAGCGGCCGATTTGATCACCATATCGTTTATGTAAACCTCTATGATAACACCAAGCAAATCATGAAAGATAAAGTTCATGACTCTTTGATATGTGGCACCCGCATTCTTTAACTCAAAAGTCATGATAACTCACTCAAATAATCCAACAAAATCAGAACATCTAAAAGCAGTTTTAGACATATCCTCTTCGGCCATGAAGATTTAGTTGTATCTCGCATTACTATCAAGAAAGCTAATAACTCCATAGCCAGAAGCATCATTAATCAACATATCAGCTATGTGCATAGAATATTCATCTTTAGGAGTAGCTCTATTCAAATTTTTGAAATCAATACAAACTTTAATCTTACCGGTGTTCTTCTTTTCCACCAGCACGATGTTGGATATTCACTCTGCATACCTGTAAGGTCTTCTAAATTTTGCATCAAGTAATCAGTTAATTTCCTTTTTAATCCGATCGTGCATATGCGGGTTGAATCTTCTCATCGGTTGCTTAAAGGGTTTAAAACCAAATTTTATTGGAAGCCGATGCTTAACTAGCTCGCGGCTCAACCCAGACATTTCATTATAAGATCAAGAAAAATAGTCCACATATTCTTTTAGTAAACCGATTAACTTCATCTTTTAATCGACTTTTAGATTTTTTTTATATAAGTTGGTCTCGAATTATCATCGCTGCCAAGGTTCACCTCTTCAAGAGGATCGATCGATGTGAATGCTTGTTTTAACTTATCTATGTCCTCTATTTCCTCTATAGCTTCGTACATATTGTTCATGTTGGGCCGATAATGTTTCACTCTCTTTTGCAACCAATCAAGATTAGACTTCATTAAATCACATTATATATGGTTGAGTCGATTTTCCATCGGCTTTACATTGACGGGTACAAAACTATTTCTAGTCGCACTAAGAAAATCATAATCCGTCAAGTCTAAATTAGTTAAGCACTTGACGGTGTCATACGACAAATAAGATGATTTGGCTATAGCAACGCAAGCCGAGGCGTCTGCATGAACAACCTCTACATCATCACCGACCCATTGTATCAAAATTTGATGCAATGTAGAGGGGACACATCTATTGACATGAATCCAATCACGCACTAAAATCAAGCTATAACTACCGCGCACATCGGCAATAAAGAAAGCAGTAGCCATGATCTTACTCCCAACGGTGAGCTCCATAGAAGCGAACCTCTTAGCCTCAATAGGGTCTCCTCCACCCACACCGTTTAAAGTCATGTTGATCCGAATGAGCTCGTCATTGGCCTTACCTAATTTCTTAAACAAAGAATATGGCATTAGATTAACAATCGCACCGCCATCTACAAGTATGCGAGAAATCAGTGTGCCATTGATATGACCTCCCACATAGAGATGCTTCAAATGGTTCTCCGATTCTTCAGGCTTCTCATAGATAGCACTTTTCATCCCAAAAGTCGAATTATACCATGACCTCTTCTTCCTCTACCAAAGAGTAATCGAAAAGAGATAAATAAATTGTGTTGATGTCCATACCTTCTTGAGGCGGTCTAGGCTCGTAGTTCAAGTGGTTGTCGTCGTCGAACTTAGACATGTCGACATCTCCCGTGGGCAAAGGCGCTGTAAAGTCCTTTCCCAAGACAGCGTCGGCTAAACCAAGTAGTTTCGGAGTAGCCTTCGCTTTCTCCGCCACCGGTGGAGTTGGAGCCTCAGGCTCTTTAACCCTCCACTGTTTACCTTGAGGGACTATTGGCTTAATCTCGTTGAAGACCTCGTCTCTCTTCT
The DNA here is from genome assembly GCA_001602295.1 of Zoysia matrella. Lineage (NCBI taxonomy): Eukaryota > Viridiplantae > Streptophyta > Magnoliopsida > Poales > Poaceae > Zoysia > Zoysia matrella. Next base: position 202,005 of record BCLG01000076.1, read on the forward strand.
TCTCCGCCTCCTCCTCTCGCATCTTCCGAAGGCGCAGCCTTTGGAGCTTTTTCTTTTGAGTGTAGGCCAAGTCAAGCGAACACCACCTCGGTTGTGTGTATTTGAAGGAGCTCATGCTATTGCTAGCTTTATGATCATGGGAGACCTTTTCGACTGGATCATCCAAAGTGATCGGTCCCGTGAAGACTCCTCCAATTTTGACATCGATTGTGCCGATTTTCACAACACCTCCGGATGCACTCTCTTGATGAACAAAAGTAGAAGGAGCATGTTTGTTATCTTGCTTCGGGCGCCACTCTTGCTTAGGCGCGGTGGTGGAGCTTCTCCCTTCAACCTTGATCGATCGAGAATTCGTTCGATCCGAGATAGGGTTGGAGAACCTTGTGAAGACATCTTCTCTCGGTCTGTTTCACCCCAGATGAAATGGCGGGTATGGCATTGTTGGAGCAGGCATCGGTGGCATAAGCATCGGTGGCACGAGCATCTATAGTCCGATGCCACATCGAAAACGATGGGCAAGACATAGGATGGAACCACAGTGACGGCACTCCGAACCCATGTGTAGGAAAAGGAGGAGGCCCGTGCACGTTCACGGTTGGCCTCATCTCCTTCCTAGGTGGGCTGCCCTCTAGGTGGTGATGTTGTCGTTTCATAGACCAATTTGAATAATCGGTCTTTTGAATCTTGTACTTAGCCATGAGCCGGTCGAAGAAGCTTTTGAGCCCCATCTTCTGATCCATGGCTTTGCTTTGATTTATCTTTCACTTGCACACCTCCGAATTCTTCGGCTTTATCATCTTGGGCTGTGAAGCATGCCCCCCGGGTCTCGAGCCTTAAATGGTGACTTTGAAAGACTCTTGACCATCGGGAGACTTTTCAAGCATCACTTTCCTAGAGGCCCCTTTCTCACTTGGAGAAATAGGCATGCCGTCCCCGATGACCACGTTCTTCTCTTTGGTTGTATCGGCTTGATGAGGCCGAATCAACACCTTGGGTTGAGCTCGAGAGCGTTGACGAAAAACAGGTGCTTGTCGATCTGCATCTCTTTAAGACTCAATTGTCTCTCATTAAGGGCCGATTGGACCTGTCGACGAAAAATATTGCAATTATTAGTATCATAAGAATAAGAATTATGCCATTTACAATACGGCTCTACGCTTAATCTCATCCGTCGGAGGTAAAGTATATTCAATCTTAATGTACTCACCTTTATATAGCTCATCAAATATTTTGTCACACTTAGCTACATCAAAGGTGTATTTCACATTTTCTTTCAGTTCTTATGAACCGGTTTGAGCAAATCACAAGCGAATGATTTAGTCTTAGAGGGCCAAACAAACTCGGCAGCTAGAATGTCATTGAAATCATCATCAGAGCCATCCGAATCATACTTCACGACGTGCACGGTGTGGCGGGTCTTGTAGTCATGTTTTATTTCTTTACTTCGGCTTTATTGAGCCGAAGCCCTTTGTTGGAGGTGAGTGAGTGTAAGAAAATCGTACCCCTTCAACTTTTTCCTAAGATGTGACCACAAACCACTAAAAGCTAGGTCGGCTAAATCTTTTTCAAAAATTGTAAAATTAAAGCATCGATTTTTAACATCTCTAAACTGTCGAATATAATCAAAGACGGGTTCATTTTTTCCTTGCCGAACCGACGTCAAATGTGACAACTTCAACTTGTTGTCACCGGAATAAAAATGATCCTGAAATTTATGCTCTAAAGACTCTCATGTGTAGATGGAGCCCGGGGACAATGAGGAAAACCACGAGAAAGCGATTTCGGTTAGCGACAAAGAAAATAAGCATACTTTCAAAGCTTCGCTAAAACCCACTTCTTCTAATTGCACCACATATTGGCTAACGAGTTCCCAAGTGGTTTTACTATATTTGCTATTAAATTTGGCGAAGTCAGACACACGCCATCCACTAGGACAAAGGACCGAATCAAAATATGCGGGGTATAGTTTTTGGTAAATCCAGTGAGGTCTACCCCTAGTGTTTCGCGAAATTGTTTGTTCAAGTCCTCCTTAATGCGCGTCATATAATCCTCTATGTTGATAATGGGTGGCCTAGCGGAAGTACTAGATGGAGGGTGTACGCTCGTTTTTATGGCACTAAATAGTTCATTGGAAATAGGGCTATAAGGGATACCTGTACCACATAGTGGGATAGGTGTGTTTAATGCGACGGTACAGTAAGGAGAAACAAAATTAGTCAATTCATTCCATCGGCTCGTGACCGGATTGGGGATGCTAGTGATTTGCTCCACGCTAGCGAGAGACACTACCAAAGCGTTCGTTTGCACATGCCACGAAAAACTTGTTTGTCCACTAAACGAGTTCAACGATATGCCATACGGGGTTGTTCTATACTAGCAGTGGGCGCCAATATACTAATAGTAGGACCTACATGTGCAACATGAGACGATGATGCAACACTAATATTCTTAGACTTAGACATATTCTCTTGAATCATGTATTGCATATCATTCGTTGAGATCTTCTTCATGTCGGCAAAATAATATAAAAGATCTTCAAAAGTAACAGGAGGGTGCAAAGATGTCCTTACACTGGCAGCACTCATAGCCGCGTCGTCGTCGACAGCCGGAAGAACGGGCTCCTTCACTTGAGAGATCGCGCCTTGACGGTCCTTCTTGAAACGCGCCAAGTACTCCTATAGCTCTCGCTCCTCACGCGTCTTGCGCGCCTCCTTGAGGCCTTTCGACGTTCTAAGAACACTTTGCGCGTTTCTTCGGGCAACTCCTCTAAGAACAGCATGACGATGTTTGTCGTGGAGATCTCGGAGTTTATGGTGAAAAACAACGATTTGGTTTGTGCAACATAAATCAATCGTTCCCTAACAGAGTCGCCAAAAAGTGTGTTGATGCCGAAATCAGATCTGGGCCAACACACCGCTCGCACGTCCGTGTGCGGGAACGTTGGCGGTTCTTCAACGCCGAGTTTGAACACACCTAAACAACCCCACCTTGAGAGAGACATCGTCAGAGGAGGATCGTCTTGATCCGAGCTCGATCAGGCCAGCCGGATCGCATTCGGTAGTCATCGGAACGAAGAAAGAACAACAAAAAGGGTCGATTAAGGGGATTAGGGCTTGAAGAAGAACGAAATGTAAAGGCAAATGACAGGTTCAATTAGGATGATCCTCAACCTGCAGGGCAACTAATCCTACAAGTTATGAAAGAAATTAGAATCAATCTGCTGAAAACATTTCTAAATCGACATTACCGGAGTCTTCGGTAAAGTGCCGGACACTCTGGTGACCGGAGTCTCCGGTAAGATGTTGAAAGATCTGTTGTGTAATTCCGAGAAGGAGGCCTCACCAGACACTCTGATACTGTGCCGGATACTCTGGTGGGCTAAGTGTCCGAACCCGAGAGGGCTCACCGGACACTTCGACAACGTGCCAGATGCTCCGGTGGGTTAAGTGCCTGAACTCAAAAGGGTTCACTGGACACTCCGGCAACGTGCCGGATACTTCGGTGAGCTAAGTGCTCAAACCCGATAGAGCTCACCGGACACTCTGACACGGCGCCGAATACTCTGATGGCCTTGTGATTTTTGGTGTCAACACCTTGTTTCAGATGCCTTCATATCATGTTGTCCTATTTGATGCAGGCTGGACTGTCGACCTTTGGCTTATTATCTTCCTTATCAACTTTTAGACTAAAAGTTTTAGCTATCACTCTGAATTGGAAAATTGGAAAAAAAAAACAACCTATCAGCTTTCAGAAAACTCAGTTGAAACTCTTAAATTTCAATTAAGATCGACTTGTTTTGTCCTTTGTCCTGTACAATAACATTTGATTGATAGGCGCAGCACAGCGACCAGTTACTACAGCCAAAGCAGCATTGCTTGCAAAGGCAACACCAACACCCAAAGGTTTCTGTACATGTGTGGTTACAGAAAAAGGGAATGAGGATGAACGAGTGAGAGGAGCTCTTTCTTTTTTTTTTAAGCTCTAACGGCAAGAAGAGTGGCCTAAAATAACGGAAACATAGTCAAAGCAAACCGAACGTCAGGGATAAAATATGCAATAGTTTATAAAATAAAATCATAACAGAACTAACTGGATATCAATGCTGCCGAATCGGATGTCTTCAGTCATGGTATCAAAGCATTCATATCCTAGCACTGCATCGTGGAAATTGAAAATGTTCAACATAGGACACTACTGTAGTGATGTGTTCAGTAACAGGGGGCAGAAATTAGAACCGAGGAAACAAGTTCATTTAAGTAATTACTATTGTGTGAGTTTTGCCGTACAGTAATATGTTATATACGCATATATTCCCACCATGAATAATAATCATATAATTCAGACATTGTCGTGGCTATTTTACATTGGACGGCGTTCTCAGTTGGCAGCGATAGGAAAATAAACAATGTGCGTTCTTCAATTTTCTGCAGGATTGCTAATTGGGTAGTTGTTATTGACCGGTCATGAAAGCTCTTTCAGTTTCTTCTTCCTTCCTAGTTTCCCAAGAGTTCTGGAGATCCTTTGTAAGACAGCCAGTAGAAAGAGTGGCTTTCTTGAGATCCATGGCAAGAGGATCAAGTAAAATACAAAACTTTTTTTTACAATGTCCCCTCTTGTCGGGGATCATACTGATCCAGAAAGAGTGAAAGACATAACTAGATCATCTCACATTGGAGCATTGGAGAGCGTATCTCATATTCATATAAGAAGAGTCTCTTTGAAATGGCAAATAAAGATTCTAGCTTAATGATCTCATATATGGTCACAGGAAAGGCAAACGTGTCTACAGGATTTTTGATTACTGATTCCGTCCTGATTGAAGAGCCCTGATTTGCAGTGTCTTACACCACAGATTACTTTATTCTTGCTTTTCAAAGAGTAGCACACCTCTTGACAATAACTAGAATTATCTTGTAGAAAATAATAATATAGAAACATTAAGTCAAAATAAAAGTATAAACAAGAGCAATGCTGGTATGAAATCTTCACGTATATATACATGTGTTTTTAGCACGCACATCTGTTCTGCATCAAGTGCTAGTTTACATGGTCAGTCTCAGCAATAAGACTATTGTTATGTCCACCGCCGGCTATTAAAAGATAAGCTGCCTCTAGCTGCCAGTTCTTTAGATCACCATAAAAATAGAATCTGAAATTAAGTTACGTTGAATCTACTATTTGTTAATAGATGGATCTGTTATGATCAATCTTTGATCAAATCTTTAGCTGGTTGTTTGAAAACTATAAATACCCTCAACAGTGAGAGAAAAGTAAGCAATAAAATAGAAAAAATCTATTCTGAGGCTTCCCCCTACGTCTCCTGCCTCTTTGGACGCTGTAGTGCTCACGACGCTAACTCTCTCTCACCTCTACAACCTACACACCCTATGCAGCCATCGAAGGATCAACGATCCTAAAAACTATTCTTCCATCAAACTTGTAAACTAAAATGTTGGACTGAAAACGAAGCAAGTATCAATGTGTCGCCTTCATCCAGATCTTTGTTTGTTTCTTCTTTCTGCACAAAAGGGGTGTCCAACCAGTTTGATCTGAGGTGTGCAGTGCAAAACAAGTCTATCGCTACTAGCTCAGTGTAAGACCAACTAACTGAGAAAATAGGAATGATGTGTGGTTTGTTTTTGGAAAGTGAGAAATTAAGAAATAAAGCAAGTTCTAAGAAAGTCAATGCTGAATTGTAGTATGGTACAGCACATCATCAGAAGGCTTATCATTTCTTTGCTTAGTATATAGGTATTGCCTAGGGGTGTAAATAGGTGCACTAAAGTTAACCTCAGAACCTCTTTAGTTTAAAAAAAACTAAGTTTTCAAAATCCCCACTACTTTTTAAAAACTAGTTTATTTTTTGAACTAAAGAGGTTTGAAGGGTAAGTGATTAATTTTCACCCCTAGTATTGCCACTTTTAATTGTTGCCATCACCTAGGATGTTCTTTGTTATTGGTGAGTTCCAAGGAGAAGCGTTACTATGCCAAAGCAATCCTATTTTGGAGCAGGTTGTCTCAGAATGCAGAACAGTATATCCTATTGCCATGATATTTGAAAAAGGCAGCATGTATCTCAATGCAGCAGCATCAATAGAAATGAATAGACATGGTTTATCTCCATGGTCCTCAAGGTGCTTTGTGCAGTCAAAATTCCTTCGGTAGGCTCAGTTTGCATGCATATCTTTAATGCTTGAAAAGACATTCTGTAAGACCCAAACGTAAAAGCAATCAACAAAAAAAAAAAAGGCGTAAAGTAGACATTCTGGTAATATGGTCCTTTCATGATGGAAAAATTGAAGCACCAATCCAGAAGACGGCTGATATGATTCAACAACCTACCAATCGTTCCAAGCTTGTCAACTTCCCGGAGCCTTCCTGAAGCAGGTTCTAAACAAAAGAGGTGTCTTGTTGCAAGATCCTTCGCTCTGCATGATCTTGGATAACATTACCTTTTTTTTAATATTTACAGCCTTGACTAATCAAAGAACTTCCCTTCTAGCGATGTGATGACAAGGACATAAACACGTGTGGTTTACTATGTTCGGAAAAAAGATGAGCTGCGAAAATGACGATTGCAATCTAGAAGAATCAAAGTGTATCTTGCTTTCAACATATATATGGCACAAGTAACCCGCAGAATGCAAGGATCCCATGTAAGGTCTGAATGAAGCTGAAGCACACAGATACAAATTACGAGCTGTATGCATAGATTCATATAGTTTCTTGACCACTTTAAACTGAGGTTAACATTCATATACATTACTCTATAGCAAAGAGTAAGAATAGGTTCTGTCCTGTAAACAAGCCAAGATGTGAAGCTGAGTAACAGCAGATCAGAGGTCTTTGGACTACAGAATCTACAGTAGGGCAAATCTATTCGAGCAGAGCAAATTTTGAAAGGAAAAAAAAAAACATGAATAGGGACACTTCAAATACAGAATGATGTTCTTTGAATCTCTTACCTGTAAATGCCAATATCATCCTCAGCATCATTTTGACCAATGTTTCAAATTTTGACATGCTTGACAAGTTCTCAACATAAAATTCAGCAGAACAGTGCTACAAATGACTGTTTCGTAGGTTGTTCACCATTTCAGCAGTCAAAGTTCAGGAGTAGCATCCCTTGTCCCTTCGTAGAGGATTTTGCATCCCTGAATTCTCGATCTGCACAAGTCATCAGCCATTACCACATAACTCAATCGCAGTAATCCTTGACTCCATTGAATATGTCCAGAAATTTTCCAGATCAAGATGATTCTAGTTTATAGCAGTAGTCAATCTTACATATTCAAATGACCAAGTATGTACCAAGAAGAGCTTCTTTACGAAGGTAAAGTTTCTTCCTTCAAATTTCCACAAATCTCCATTCTCCATAGTGGATATAACTCCCTGCAATATGTTTTTAACCTTCAATAATGAAAGGTTTATCAACATCACTAGAAGCTGTTTGCTTTCGGCTGCATGGAGCGACATTTAAGCTAACAACAGTGCTAGGTGTATAAATCGATAAAATTGTGGGTATTAATGTTCTAAAAGATAGAAAATAAATTTTATATTATTTATTCTGAGCAAAGAGGAGCCTTGGAGAGGTGGTGAATCTTTTGCCTTGTGATCATAAGGTCATAGGTTTGAGTCCTAGAAACAGCCTCTTACAAATGCAGGGAAAGACAACATACAAAAGACCTAAAGTGGTTGGACCCTTCTCAGGAGGAAGCTACGTGCACTAGGCTGCCTTTCTTTTTTTGTTTATTCTGAGCAAAAACTTATCTTAAGTCATGACTTACAACCAATATAGAATGGGGCCTCTTTAGGTCCTTCACAACATCGCCCAGGCCTTCCAATCTGACATGACGTCTAGAGAGTAAATAAACACATCATTGACCCACAGATAATAATTTCATCATGATATTCAATTTTTAACCAGTTATTTGAATTGTCAAAAGACATGGTACAATGCATCAGCAAAAATGCACTGATTCAAGAAATGAGAATTTTCTTCAAAAAGAAATCAATAAATAAGATTTGAACAATCATCAAACTTTAGTTTGACCAGAATAGTAAATTCAGGTACAAACCAAGACCAGCAAGAGGCTCATCAAGCAATAAAAATCTGGAGTTTGAACCTATAATTAAAAACTTAAGAAATGCACAGCAATGAAAGGTAGCTACCTTAATTTTTGGACTGAAAAAAGAGACAGAACATTAATTCATAAAAAATACTGAATGGTCAAAGCAAGCCACCTCTTAAACACACCGCTTAGAGACTTTGGATCCTCATCCAATGAAATTGTTCTAATACCAACCTAGTACTTTTTCATATAACACAAAATAAAATTATGAAAGCATTTGTTTTCAAACAAATCTCTTCACTCAACAGTTAACAACAGAAAGGACAAATGAACCCCATTTGGCAGAAGGGAATCATGCTGAGTTAAAGGCATTTTGGAGATTTACAGCAAGATGCTCCTTAAATGGAAGGTCAGCCTTTTGCCTAGGCCACCCAAAAGTAACTTCTTCAAAAACAGTATCAGCTAAAAAATATCTGTACATAAAGATGTAATGCCCCTAGTTTTTGTTGAAACGTGCAAGTGCTGTACTGTTGACATGTTCCTTGTACACAGGCACAAAGTAGTTCCATCGGTAGGCACAGGTCGCCTGCACATCAGCAATGTGTGAAGAAACCTGTAAGACACAGCAGCAAAGCAATCAGTAAAAGAAAAAGGACAAAGTAGACAGACTGGTAATATGGTCCTTTCATGATGGAAAGAAAGAAGCACAAATCCAACAGACAAACTGAACCAACAACCTACCAAACGTTCCAAGCTTGTCAACTTCCCAGAGTTTTCCTGAACCAGGTTATAATCAAAAGAGGTATCTTGTTGAAAGATCATTGGATTTACATGATCTTGAATAACATCAGCTTTTTTAACATTTACCGCCTTGACTAATCAAGGAACTTACGCCTGTCACTTAAATAAGTTTAGAAAAATATAAGCTGTGAAAGTGACGATTGTAGTCTAGAAGAACCAAAGTGTAATATTCAATGTAACTATGTGGCATAAGTAACCCACAGAATTCCATCTTGCTTATAAAAGTATCCATATGTAACATGTCTCGCAAGTATCCAACGTAAGGTCTGAATGAAGCTGAAACATAAGAAGATACAAAGCACCAGCTGCATGCACAGATCCATATAATTTGCTGAAAATTAAAACTGAAGTTAAAATTCATATACATTACTTTGTGGCTAATAGTGAGGATAGGTTCTGCCATGTAAAGAAGCCAGGAAGAGGTGGAAGCAATAGCAGGTCAAAGATCTTCGATATAAAAACTCTACAATTGGGCAAAATATTTTTCGAGCAGGGCAAATTTTGAAAGAAACAACATGAACAGTGATACATATAGTATTTAATGAAGTCATTTGAATCTCTTTCCTATTAATGCTAACATCATCCTAGGCATCATTTTGACCCACGTTTCAAATTTTGACTGGCTTTCTGTAGCCACATCTTTCGCCTGTGCAACACTGAGAAATTGCTTGACAAGTTCTCAACATAAAATTAAGCCATACTGTGCCAATAACCTACGCTCGACAAATGACCATTTCACAGATTGTTCACCATTTTAGCAGTCTTAGGACTAACATCCGTAGTCCCTTCGTAAAGCATTTTGCACCCCTAAATTCTCGATCTGCACAAGCACAAGTTATCAGTCAGTATCAAATAACTCAGCTGTAGCAATCCTTGACTCCATTGAATAAGTCCAGAAATTTTCCAGATCAAGATGATTCTAGTTTATAGTAGTAGTCGATCTTACATATTCAGATGACCAGTAATGTACCAAGAAGCGCTTCTTTACAGAGGTAAAGCTTCTTCCTTCAAACTTCCGCCCATCTCCATTCTCCACGAGCAGTCGACTAGTGGATATAACTCCCTGAAATATGTTTTTAACCATGTATTATGAAATGTTTATCTGGATCCCCAGAAGCTGTATGCTTTTGGCTGCATGGAGCAACAGATAAGCTAATAATGATTTCTATGTTGTTTACTCTCAGCAAAAAATTACCTTAAGTCATGACTTACAACCAAGATAGTGTGGTGCTTCTTTAGGTCCTTCAGGAGATTCACAACATCGGCACGGGCCTTCCAATCTGGTATGACATGTGGAGAGTAAATAAACATATATATCTGACCTGCAGATAATAATTTCATCATAATATTTGGCTTTTAACAATTAACATCAATTCTTGGAACTGTCAAAGTCAAAAGACATGGTACAATGCATAAGCAAAAACACACTGCTTTCAGATATGAGCATTTTATTCAAAATGGAATCAATAAATAAGATTTTAAGAAATTTTCAAACATTAGTTTGATCAGTAAAATAAATTTAGGTACAAACCTAGACCAGCAAGAGGCTCATCAAGCAACAAAAGATCTGGAGTTTGAACCTATGAATTTAAAAATTAAGAAATGGGTAGCAATGAAAATTAGCTACCTTAATTTTATGGATGAAAAAAAAGTAGGAACAGTAATTCATGAAAAATAAATAAAATACCAGTTGAATTGCCAAGGCAAGCCGACGCTTAAACCCACCGCTTAGAGACTGTGGATCCTCATCCAATGAAATGGTTCTGAGACCAACCTAGTAGTTTGTCATGTAAAGCAAAATACAATTATGGAAGCGTTTGTGTTTTAAACAAAGTTCCTCACTCAACAGTTAACGATAGAAATGTCAAAATATCCCATTTGGCAGCATACCGAGTTAAAGGCATTTTGGAGATTTATAGCAAGCTGCTCCTTGAATGCAAGGTCAGCCTTTTGCCTCGGCCATCCAAAAGTGACTTCTTCAAGAACAGTATCAGCTAAGAAGTACCTGTACAGAGAGATGTAATGGCTCTTATTTTTGTTGAAACATGCAAGCACTGTACTGTTCACATGTTCCTTGTACACAAGTACATAGTTTTTGTACCAGTAGTAACTCAAACCTCTCAGGAAACTGAAATACAATTCCAACTCTTTGAGAAGTTAGCAATTGAGGCAGGCCACTAGGATTTCCTCTATCATCATATTTCTGAATGCAGATAGACCCAGATGTAGGTTTTGATAGACCAGCCAAAAGCTGTGAATCATCGTGTTACATTAATATGAGCTACAGAGAATTAATGAATTCTAATAATGCGGCATAACACTTAAAATAGAAACCTGTAGAAGGGTGGTCTTTCCACTCCCACTTCGTCCAAATATTAAACCAAAACTGCAAAACTACCAGAGGTTCAGAAAAAAAAAATGGAAGCCACCAGAAAAAATAATTATTCCAAGACAGGCATGTTACCTTTTCTCCCGAAGAGAGAGGCTAATTTCATTCAACAAGTTTTGTTCAGTTCCAGGAGGCCGATAGGTAACTTCTTTCACCTGAAAACAAGTGAAGTTCATTATGTTTGGCCACTTTACATAACAGCAGAAATTGTACATAGGATGCACATACGCTAGACCATCTACTAAAGAGATGTTTACTAAACAATAACCCCTGGCAAGATATCATCCTGATTGCATACCAATTTGTAATGAGAAATAGCATTCATTAATATTCAACCATATCTGGCATAATTACTTTTTTTTCTCCTGAATAGGTACTACCTCAGATTCAAAATAATTCATTCTGGCCATGCACCTGCCAGCAGGGCAGAGCGGGGTGATGCATACATTGCATTCAATACGACATAAAATGCATCAGAAGTAATTCACTAAAGTAAATTGGTGCATGCATATGCAACCAACACATGCATCACAATTCACTCCACTCAACTTTTGAATTAGACTGAATGTCACAGTACCATAACTATACAATTGTGATAGGTGCTGAAAAATCTAGAGCTTCAAATCTATACAAGAAAAAGATATCTGATAAAACAAAAGCGCTGCAGCTTTCAAAATTTTCCCAATTTTGAGACCTCTGACTTCATAACAATTACCAGCTGATTGATGTTCCAAGAATTAGCCGTAAATATCAGTACCGAAAGGAGAGGCACACACACCTCCAGTTGGGAGTACTCAGCAGAGACTCGAGCGGCTCGACGGCTCCGGCCCCAAGAACTCCTCCATTGCCTGCCGCAGACCCATGGCACACACGAATCCCATAAGCGGAAAGACTCCCGCAGGAAGAAAAGAAGAGGAAATGACGTTCGAGAACGAGCAGCCTTACCTGGCCGTGGGCTTGACAGGAGGAAAAGACGAAGCCGACGGCGGGAAAGCCACCGCAGCGGCCGCGGAGAGCATGTCCGAAACCGTATCAGGCCCTCAAAGGCTACTTCCGGTGGTCATGGATGGTCGAAGCGAAAGACAGTGTCCCTGGCTCGGCTACGCGGCAGCCAGCAGGTGGTCACGACGGCGGTGGGGGATGATGAAAGGGGGATCCGGTTAAACGCCGGCGGGTAGAGGGGCCCTCGCTATCTGTGCCTGGTGTGATATTTTTGCAATTATACCCTACCGAAAGAACGGTTTCGCAAAAATAGCATTGCAACATTGGATTTAGCCGACATACCATTATAATTGTATCTACTCCTTCTTTTGCCATTCTACTATATTTTACAAATTTTAACTCTATCAAAACAAATGAAAAGACACAAATGCCCCAAAATCTTTCTTTGCATGGCTGGCTCGAGGCGTACGACAGGCGACGAAGCAGAGCGCGCGGGGCGGCC
>BCLG01000076.1:231746-274625 GCA_001602295.1 Zoysia matrella
GTCTTTGTACATGTCGCTTTTATGGTTCCTATTAACATGTTAAACTTTGTAATACCGGAAAAATCACTTGCTACTTGTTGGAATTAGGAGGGTAGTCTAGTTATTTTGCGGAGTTAAAAGTCAAAAAGAAAAAGATTTTTTAATATCCCTTAACACTCGTTCTATCTATCCCATTTTATCTGCCATTCCATCTTTGATTGTCCTAATTTAACCATCTTTTTCACTTTCAGTACAACTTTATCTCTTCCTAATCTATATATCTGTCCTTATTCTTAAATATATTTCACCTTTTAGAGGAGTGTCAGTGCGTGATAACGGTACCATTTCAGGTGTTATTTTGCTTTTGAGAAATGAGGTGTGGATTTGAGATTAGGAAAAAAAAAAGATTAAGATGCAATGTAGTGGCTAAATGAACGATCGAGATTTTTTTTCATGTGTTTCCCAATCCCAAATTTAATGGTCATTTCCTCAAATCCAAATACCACCTAGAGAATACTTTGACATGGATAGTATTTTAGAAAAGTACATTATAATAATAAAAAACTCTATCAATGGAGAAAGAAAAAGGTCTGACCACCAGGACTAGACGGAAATTTTATAGGATCCAGATCCTACGAAAACTTTGTAGGACCTTGTCCAAACAACTAAACTCTTCTTGGCCGTTGGATTTAACGAAGGTGTCGGTGTTTCGTACACCGGCACAGTAAAATTATACGATCGGACGGGGGATCGTGCGTTTTCGGAATCGAATGGTCTAAGTCTACAAGCGAGACTAAAAAATTAACCTGGTTCGGGCCGCTCGAGGCGTAATACCCTATGTCCAGGGACGAGAGATCGGTCGTATGAATCTCAAAAACACGAAAGTACAATGCGGAAGGGCTCCGGACGGATCCGAGAGTCCCAAGCTCGCGTGGTGGTGGTGGTTTACAAGTGGTGATGTGTATCTTTTCTCTACGTATTGCCTTTCTCTTCTCTTCCTTGCTCTCCCTTTCTTCCTTTGCTCTATCTCTATCCTCTTTCTCTCAAGCTTCCCGAGTGCCCCATTTATAGGGTCGGACCTGGGTTGTCTTGACCGGACCATGGTTTGAGCATCTTGCCGCCTACAGAAATGGATGACCCCTTGACAGGTGGGGCCACGGTCTTCAGTGAATCATGCTCTCTGGCGTTAGGGGCAAACGATCGGCGCTCTCCGTTCGTACCTTTGTTCACTGTGGGGGAACAAGGTTGCTTTACTATTCAGCTTTATCGCCCGGTGGGTTATTTCTCGTCCAGTCGGGTAGTTGCGGAATCTTTCGGAATGCTTATCTTCACTGTTGGAGTAGTGATTGCTTCGTTGCGGTCGGCGAGCGGGTCCCGACCGCTAGGGTCCTGATCGCTCGGGTCCCGACCCCTGAGGGTCGGGGCGATTGCGCCCGCCTCGGCTTCAGGCCATGGTGAGACTTCTCGATCGCTGCAGTCGGGCCAGCTTTGTGAAGTTTTTGGTGGGCTGTTGGAGGACCGCGGGCCGCAGGTGGGCCGTGCTGTAGAAGGTGATTCGTAGATACCTGAGGTATACTATCCCGACAGTAGCCCTTGAGCCCTGCGCCGTTTGCAACCTCTGTTGAGGCGGCGCTGGGCTGTCCGTCTTCGCAGCTTGTTTTGATCCTACGGGGGCGCGCGAGCGCGCCCGTAGGGCGTAGCCCCCGAGCGATCCAAAGGGTCGACCATGGGCTGAAGCGTCGTGCTGACAATCACTCGTTGATGGTTGATCCTACGGGGGCGCGCGAGCGCGCCCGTAGGGCATAGCCCCTGAGTGATCCGAAGAGTCGGTTGTGCGCTGAAGCGTCGTGCCGACCATCACTCGTTGATGGTTGATCCTACGGGGCGCGCGAGCACGCCCGTAGGGCGTAGCCCCCGAGCTATCCGAAAGGTCGGTCGTGGGCTGAAGCGTCATGGAGGCAATTCCCGACTGCAGAGGTCAGTTGAAAGCTAATTTTCGTCATTAGTCTGGTGCTAGGAAAAATGCCTAGATTGGACCGGTCTGGCCGGTCTCTGCTCATGATCGGTATAACGCCTAGGTTGGACCGGTCGGGCCAGTCTTCCCATGATCAGCGTCCCGGACAGCTGTCGGGCCGGTCGAGGGCTCGCCCGACCGCTCGTTCGTCCCGACCCGTGAAACGGTTCACGGCGTTAGTAACGGATCGTTGGTCACGGTCCCAATGATCGGACGGCTCTGCCGCCTCCAGATGGACGGCGGATGCGGTGTCTAGGAATTGTAACCGCCGATCGCTCCGGGCAGTTCGACACGATGCGGGAGATCCTCCAGTCGGAGCTGTCGGAGGACAGCGTGAGGCAACGCCTTTCGCGCCTCTTGAAGGGTGACGCTCTCGCTGACGCGAGCAGAGGACCGGCCCCTCTGGATGCCGAGCATCAGGCGGATCGGCTGGTAAGCTGTTTTGCCTGCATTTGTTAGTTTGATACGTGATAAAGGTATTGACGAGATCGGAATGCTTATCTGTGTTTTGTACGAGGGCGTTCCTCCGTCACATGCGTCGGCGCCTGTGGTGGTGTCGGCTGAAGAAGTTGGCGTCCTGGCTGTACTAGGCACTGGATCTTCGGATCAAGGGGTCGGCCTTAGTACTGCCATCGCCGGACCTTCGACTGGGCCGGCGTCTCCTTTGATGCCCGTGACCGCGCCGATCGTCCCGGCCGCGGTGGCTGTTACCTCGGCAGTGTCGATCGCGGTGCTAACCGCTTCGGCCATTGTGCCGGCTGCTTCGGCTGCTCTGCCGACTACTTCAGCCGTAGCGCCCAGGAAATGCGGGAGCTGAAGGACCGGACACGCTTGGCGGAGGAGGCCAAGGAGGTGGACGACGGCGCGTTGGAGCGATCGGAGGAGCTATGCCGCCTTGCCGTGGCGGAACTGGCGAAGCTGCAGGAGCTGTCTGCTTCGCTTGAGGCGTCGACGGCTCAGCTTCAATAGGGCCTGGCCAATGAGCGGGCGGCCACCGAGGCTGCGCAGAAGGATCACGAGGGTAAGTAACAAGTGGACTTGTTAGTTTATTAGGGAGGTTGGTTCCTGAAATTTTGAGGTGTAGACGTGTCTGTGGAGCTCCGGAAGCTGCTGTGGTCGGTCCGGACGCTGGTGCACCAAGTGTTCGACGACACTCGAGACGCGAGCGTGTCGGAGGAGCGGGCATCCCATGTGTTGGAAATGCTGCCGGGGCTGATCCGCACCGAGTTGCTCGTCGCTCTGCGGGACGGAGCGTTGTTGACGCTGGCGCACCTTCGGTCCCATTATCTCGACGCCGACTTGGGGCGCATTGCCGACGGTTTCGCCTCAGGGACGTCGGGTGAGGCGTCGGCGAAGCTTTTTGAGGACTCCAAGCCTCAGGCGCAGAAGATCATCAGCTGCTTCCTCCGGTCGACCCTGATGAAGGAGTGCTTCGACCGCCTGCCTCCCCTTTAGATGTTCTTGCTTGCAGCTTGTAATGACATATGTGGACTTCAGTCATTCGTGAGGTGGTTTATGTTTCTGACTCTTTCTGAAGTCAAGCGTTTCACATTGTTCTTTGCGTTCCATTGGGCGTTGGTCAGGCGACTGGGTCGGGTATAGCTCGTAGGGTCGAGTGTCGGGCTCGGACCGTAGAGCGTCAGCGACACCGGGTCGGACCGTTAGCCGCGAGGATTGCTTTGAACAAAAATGCTCATAGTCCACGAGAGTCAGGCCGAGTCACTCGTGCACCGAGTCACGAGCCCAGGGGACGGTCCTCGAGGAAACGTGGTAGGCGTCGAGCCTTAGTAACGGCTGGGCATAGAGCCAATCGCCAGGATGCGGAGTCCTTTTGGGACTAAGGTGCGGGACCTTAGTTTAGGCTAACGAGACACAGGGCCTTATGATCTTCAGGTCGGTCGCTCCGATCCTCAGGTGGGACACCTATGATAGCCCCCAGGCAGAGGAGTGTAGGTGAGCTGACTGCACTTCACTGCCAAAGACACAGTTAGCAGATAAGATATAAATGAGATGCATAGAGATTTAAATAGCTTTATTATGCGTAAAAACGACGCAAATTTTTGATGTTCCAGGCGTGAATAAGCTCAGCGCCGTCATCTGTCGCCAGCTTGTACGTGTCAGGCTTTAGGACTCGCTTGACCACATATGGTCCTTCCCACGGGGGGGACAGTTTGTGGTAATTCCTCTTGTTCTGCACTCTCTTGAGCACAAGGTCGCCGACTCTAAAGACCCGACCCTTGACGCGTCAAGCGTGTAGTCGTCGAAGGCTTTGCTGGTACTTGGCCGACCGAAGTATGGCCACGTCGCACGCCTCGTCCAACTGGTCTAGGGCATCCTGCCACGCCTCTTTCGACCTCTACTCGTCGTAGGCTCTGATCTTTGGGGAGTCGTAGTCGAGGTCGGTTGGCAGAACGGCTTCGGCCCCGAACACCATGAAGAAAGGAGTAAATCCTGTGGTTCTGTTGGGGGTAGTTCGCAGGCCCCACAACACGAACGAGAGTTCTTTGGCCCACCGCCCGACGGATTGCTCGACGTAGTCGTAGATCTGAGGCTTCAGTCTCTGGAGCACCATGCCATTGGCACGTTCCACTTGCCCATTAGTCTTCGGGTGGGCGACAGAGGCGAAATCGAGCCTGATATGATGCTCCTCATAGAACTCCCAGAAGACGTTTCTGGTGAATTGTGTTCCGTTGTCGGTGATGATGGAGTTTGGGACCCCAAAGCGGAAGATGATGTCGCGGATGAACTCAGACGGCTCGACCCGAGCTGATGCAAGGGGTCGGCTTTGCTTCGATCCACTTGATGAACTTGTCAACCGCGACGAATAGGTGGGTAAAGCCCCCAAGCACTTTGCGAAAAGGCCCGAGGACATCGAGCCCCCAGACCGCAAACGGCCAGGTGATCGAGATCGTCTGGAGCTCCTGGGCCAGTAGGTGCGTCTGACGGGCATAGAACTGACAGCCCCTGCAGGAGCGAACGAGCTTTTCTACGTCGGAGACTGCTGTAGGCCAGTAGAAACCTTGGTGAAAAACTTTGCCAACTAGGTTCCTTGGGGCAGCATGATGCTCGGAAATCCCCGAGTGAATGTCGTAGAGAAGGCGCATACCCTCCGCCTGAGGGATGCAGCGCTGGATGACGCCACTGGGACTGCGCTTGTAGAGCTCGTTGTTGATGAGAGTGTAGGCTTTCGCCCGACGCACGATTCGTCGGGCTTTGTTGGTGTCGGATGGCAGGGTGCCGTCCTGGAGATACGCATAAATGTCCTGAGACCAGTCAGGGATGATGGCCAGGGCGTCGACCTTGGGGGTCGGGGCCTGCTCCTTGACTGCTGCCTCAGTGTGGGGGTCGGCGACGTCGTCTTTGAGCTTGATTGTCGGTTTGGTGAGGATCTCGAGGAAGATATTGTCGAGAACTGGATCTCGTCCCGAGGCCATCCGTGCGAGGGTGTCGGCTGCCTCATTGTTGCGGCATAGAACGTGATGAAGCTCGAGCCCGTCGAATTTGTCTTCAAGTTTGCGAACTTCTTGGCAGTAGGCTTCCATCTTGGGATCTCGGCAGCTTGACACCTTCATGACTTGGTTGACGACGAATTCGAAGTCGCCCCTGACGTAGAGCCGTCAGACTCCGAGCGTGATGGCCATGCGAAGGCTATGCAGTAGAGCTTCGTACTCTGCCGCGTTGTTGGAGGCGGGAAAGTGGATCTGTAAGACGTATTGGAACTTATCTCTCTTGGGAGAGATGAGAACGACGCCAGCCCCTAAATCCTTCAGTCGGCATGATCCGTCGAAGAATATGGTCCAGTGCTCGGGGTCGGTGGAATCCGATGGCTCTTGCGCCTCGGTCCACTCGGCGATGAAGTCGGTGAGGGTTTGGGACTTGATGGCTTGCCGGGGTACGTAGGTGATGTCATGGTCCATAAGCTCTATAGCCCATGTGGCGATGCGCCCGACCACGTCCTTTCCGTTGATGATTTCCCTGAGAGGGAAACTTGTCACCACTCGGATAGAGTGGATGTCGAAGTAGTAGCGAAGCTTACGGTTCGTGATGAGGATCGTATAAAGCAGCTTCTCCACTTGGGTATATCGGGTCTTGGCGTCGGCGAGCATTTCACTGATGAAGTAGACGGGTCGCTGGACCTTCAAGGCCCGATCCTCCTCCGATCGCTTGACGACAGGTACCGTGCTGACGACCTTGGCGGTGGCGGAGATGTAGAGGAGTAGCGGCTCACCGGGGGTCGGTGAAGTTAGGACTGGCGGTGAAGATAGTACGGTCTTCAATTGCTCGAATGCCTCCTGGGCTTCGGCGGTCCTGGTGAAGCGGACGGACTTTCGGAGAAGTCGGTGAAAAGGCATAGCCTTCTCACCTAGCTTGGAGATGAAGCGGCTGAGAGCCGCCAGGCACCCAGTAAGCTTCTGAACACCTTTGACGTTCTTGATGGGCCCGAGGTTGCGGATGGCGGCGATCTTCTCAGGATTGGCTTCGATGCCACGCTCGGAGATGACAAACCCGAGGAGCTTGCCAGTAGGGACGCCAAAAACGCACTTCTCGGGGTTGAGCTTGATGCGGAACTGCCGGAGGTTGGCGAAGGTTTCTTTCAGATCCTTGATGAGGTCGGCCACCTGCTGAGTTTTGATGACAATGTCGTCAACGCAGACCTCTAGGTTCCGACCCAGCTGATCGTGGAAGCATTTCTGCATACAGCGCTGATATGTGGCGCCGGCATTCTTGAGGCCGAAGAGCATGGCGACGTAGCAGAACGAGTAGAAGGGTGTCATGAACGATGTGCCCGACTAGTCGGAGTCTCGCATGGATATCTGATGGTACCCGGAATACGCATCAAGGAAACTGAGTGTTTCGCACCCTGCGGTGGAATCGACCACCTGATCTATGCGCGGCAAAGAAAACGGATCCTTTGGGCATGCTTTGTTGAGACTCGTGTAATCAACACACATCCTCCATTTTCCATTCTTCTTTTTAACCAGTACAGAGTTGGCCAGCCACTCCGAGTGGTAGACCACTTTGATGAACATGGCATCGAGTAGCTTGGCGATCTCTTCGTCGATGGCGCGACACTTCTCGTCGTCGAAGCATCGGAGTCGTTGTTTCACCGGTCAGGAGCCGGGAATGATGTTCAGAGAGTGCTCGGCGACCTCTTTCGAGATGCCTGGCATGTTAGATGGTGCCTAGGCGAAGACATCCCGATTCCGGCGGAGTAAGTCGACGAGCGCGCTTTTCTATATGTCGGAGAGCGCGGTCCCGATTCTGGCTTTTTTGGAGGTGTAGGAGTCGTCGAGAGCGATCTCCTTGGAGTCGTTGGCGGGCTCGAAAGACGTGGAGGAGGCAGGCTCGGAGTTGAGAGTTGCGGCGAACACCTGAGACTGGCGTATCTCCTCCAGTTGGGCCGACCCCGCGAGGGCGACAGCCAGCTCGTAGCTCTCCTTCTCACACGTGAAAGCGTGTTTGAAGCGGGACGCCACAGTGATGACGCCTTTGGGCCCCCGGCATTTTGAGCTTGAGGTAGACGTAGTTGGGGACCGCCATGAACTTAGCGTAGGCGGGTCGGCCGAGGATGGCATGATAAACATCGGAGAAATCGACCACCTCGAAGGTGAGCTTCTCCGTCCTGAAGTTGTCGCGGTCGCCGAAGGTGACCGACAACGTGATCCGACTCAGGGGTACTGCGCTACCCCGGGAATGACACCATGAAACGGAATGTTGCTCGGGAGGAGGTCGGACCTTGAGAGCTTCATGGCCTTGAAGGTGTCGATGTAGAGGATGTTGAGGGCGCTGCCTCCATCCATGAAGACCTTGGATAGTCAAGTGGTGTCGATTATCGGATCGAGCACCAGGGGCAGGCGCCCCGGCTGAGGCACGTGGTCCGGATGATCGGACCTATCAAAGGTGATCGGGGCCTCCAACCACTTGAGATACGAGGGGACGGCGGGAGCGGTCAGGTAGACCTCCCACCACATCTGCTTCTGATGGCGGTGTGACTCGTAGCCACTGACCGGCCAATGATCATCAGACAGTCCTCCGGCTCAGGGAAGGTACTTTCGGGGATACCTTCCCCCTCCTTCGTCGGGGGGTCGAGTCGCTTAGGCTGAGGACGAGCGTCGGGGCGGAAGTACCCCTTGAAGAAAGCCTTCATGAGGTTGCAATCTCGTAAAGTGTGCGTCACGGGAGTTGCGTGGTTGGTGCAGACTTTGTCGAGCATCTTTTCGAAGTGATTGTCGTGGTTGACCGGCTTCTTAGGAGGTCGAGGCGGCCGCTCGGTGACGCCCACGAACTCCTCATCTTGCCGACGGTTCTTCTGCTTCTTGCTGCTCGACCCGCTCCCATCCCGGCGGTCGGGTCGCCGGTCGGGGCGGTCGTCTTTCTTTCGGTCGGCCTTGGACCTCTCTTTGTCCTTGGCCTGGTCCCGGTTGAAGTTGGCTTGAACAGCCTCCTCCCCGGTGGCGAATGTGGTGGCGATGTCAAGAAGGGCGCGTGCCGTCCGAGGGTTTTTACACCCCAGCTTGTGGACGAGCGCCTTGGATGTCGTGCCGCAGGTGAAGGCGTTGATGACGTCGGCGTCGCTGACGTCGGGTAGCTTATTTCGCTTGTGCGAAAATCGCTGAATGTAGTCTCGAAGGGACTCGCCGGGCTTCTTTTTGCAGTTCTTCAAATCCCAAGAGTTACTCGGGCGAGTATAGGTCCCCTGAAAGTTGCCGACGAAGGCGTGACGAAGGTCGGCCCAGTCGTGGATGCTGTCCCTCGAAAGGTGTTTGAGCCACCCCCTGGCTGAATCGGACAGGAAGAGCGGCAAGTAGTGAATGGCGAAGAGGTCGTCGGCGCCACCGGCCCGGCATGCGAGGCGATAGTCCTCGAGCCAGTGGGCGTTATTCGTCTCGCCAATGTACTGGATGATGTTGGTTGGAGTGTGAAACTTGTCGGGAAAGCCGGCTCTTCGGATACGGGCCCCGAACGCTCGGGGTCCGACGTCATCGGGGCTGAGGATCCGAGCGTCGTCGTAGCTGCGCTGTCGTCGACGTCGTTCGGGGGACCGGTCGCACTCGGAGTTGGAGTAGCGATCACTCCTGGCATGCCTCCGTGCCTTGATGGTGTGACGAGCGTCACGATACTCCCCCAAGCGGTGGTGGATGTTGCCGACCAGATGGCCGGGGTTTCGAATCTCAGCCCGTCCGCGGCGATGGCCGCGAGCAAGGTTTCGACGATCGGCACTCGGCCGATAGGAGCTGTGTGCCTCAGAGTCCTGACGAAGAGATAGTTCGAGTTGTTGCAGAGCGCCGTCAAGGTAGACGCGGAGACGATCGTAAGTCTCTTTGAGAACGGGATTATCGGGTGTGAGAGATTCATAAAGGACACAGGCCGCCGCCGTCAGATTCTCGTAAGGCGTATCAAAAGCAGGCGTGCCACCGTCCATGATCTGCTGATAAGCAGTGCGGGCTCAGGCTGGGGCACCACTGCTCGTCGCGGCGACACCTTTACCCTTCGGATCGCACCCGGTCGCAAGTTTGCGTCGTCATGTGCTGCCTTGCTGGGGGTTTTGTCCTCTCCGGCTTTGGCGTGCAACATGAAGCACTCACGGGAAGGGTCGTGGCCCAACACGCTGTGAGGCGAAGAACGAAGAAGACGGCGTCGAGGCGAGCGACGTTTAGGCGAACGCCACTTTCGCGGGATCTGAAGGTGGAGCTCGCCGCCGTTGTCGGCGACGAAGTCCAGGCTCTCGAAGCGAAAGTCCTGGCTAGCAGCGAAAGTGGGTATGTTCCACGATCGACCATTACGAGCGATGGCAACCGCGAAATCCCCGAAAAATAGTCGAGAGATGGAGGAATCTCCGACTAAAACGAAAATCAAAGCCATCGAAACAACGAACGAAAACGCACCGAAAACCCCTTCCTAGCGCGCCAACTGTCGGTGTTTCGTACACCGGCACAGTAAATTTATACGATCGGACGGGGGATCGTGCGTTTTCGGAATCGAATGGCCTAGTCTACAAGCGAGACTCAAAGGTTAATCTGGTTCGAGCCGCCTCGAGGCATAATACCCTACGTCTAGGGACGAGAGATCGGTCGTATGAATCTCAAGAACACGAAAGTATAATGCGGAAGGGCTCCGGACGGATCCGAGAGTCCTAAGTTCACGTGGTGAGAGTGGTTTACAAGTGGTGATGTGTATCTTTTCTCTACGTATTGCCTTTCTCTTCTCTTCCTTGCTCTCCCTTTCTTCTTTGCTCTATCTCTATCCTCTTTCTCTTATGCTTCTCGGGTGCTCTTTTTATAGGGTCGGACCTGGGTTGTGTTGACTGGACCATAGTTGGGGTGACCGGACCATGGTTTGAGCATCTTATTGCCTACGGAAACGGATGACCCCTTGACAGGTGGGGTCACGGTCTTCAGTGAATCATGCTCTCTGGTGTTCGGGGTAGACGATCGGCGCCTTCCGTTCGTACCTTTGTTCACTGTGGGAGAACAAGGTTGCTTTACTGTTCAGCTTTATCGCTCGGTGGGTTATTTCTCGTCCATCCGGGTAGTTGCAGAATCTTCCGAAATGCTTATCTTCACTGTTGGAGTAGTGATTGCTTCGTTGCGGTCGGCGAGTGGGTCCCGACCGCTAGGGTCCCGATCGCTCGGGTCCTGACCCCTGAGGGTCGGGGCGATTGCGCCCGCTTCGGCTTCGGGCCTTGGTGAGGCTTCCCGACCGCTGCGGCCGGGCCAGCTTTGTGAAGTTTTTGGTTGGCCGTTGGAGGACCGCGGGCCGCAGGTGGGCCGTGCTGTAGAAGGTGATTCGTAGATACCCGGGGTATATTATCCCGACAGAAGGCATTAATATTATCTTTAGATTCAACGGTCCACAACATCGTAGGTGCTACGTGGTGTGATCTAAACAACGTCCTATGGACTCTTCGTAGGACTTGAGCTACTCGAGCCCTATAAATTTTCTTCTGGCACTGTACTGGCCTGGTCCAATATTTTAGAAGTAAAGATATTGCATGGCTCACGCAGCCGGCAAGATAGAGAAAATCTGGACGCAGGGAGAACTGAAGACTTCTGGAGGCTGTAGAGAGAGACTGCTGGGTACTGCATTTGTACTACACCTGTAGAGAGAGATGAACTAGTAGATACGTACGGAGCAGTACGTAGTGGCGATATATACACACCAGTCAGTCGTCGTATAAAACTCCGATCCGTCTCCAATACTGTAATCCCCATCAGCAAGGCACAACACATGGAAGATATCTACAGGGTTTAATCAAACAGATTGTTTGCAGTTCTCTAAAACCGGTTCTCTGAAACATTTGTGGATCAAGTTCTTGTGATTTTATAAGAAAATCTCTTTGTTCTAATTATTTTCTTTGTCAGTGATATTCCCAGTTTAATGTTTGCAAGTTAATCCCTTTCTTTTTATGCTTTATCTGTACGTACTGTAATGTCTTTCTCTACCTACTAAAACAGATTACTTAAACTGATGGCAATGGTATGGGCTGGTAGTCAAGTTACTAAAGTTCTTTGAGCAGCAGAGTGAGTCAAACAACAAACTTTGAATGTTCAAATTTGTAGAATTTGCTTCTTATATCAGCTTAGTAACTCTACCTGAATACTACACTTCACTGGTTACTTGATCAAAGCCTTCTGAAGCATCTCAATTCTCATTTCAAGAATCTAGGATATCTGACATCTCCAGGGACTTCTAACATGTTCTTCATTTGGTTTTGCAACTATGCAGGCATTTGTGACAATTATTGGGTTATGTTTTGCGATTGCTCTCTCCTGTTCCATGGATTACTTTGGGCATACTTGATTAGGTCCAAGTATGATTGTTCAGTCATGAAAATGTTAAGTTTTAAACTTTGATCCTACTTATTGGTTGATACTATTGTAGACATTTTGTAGAAAGGTTTTTAACTGAAACCATAGTTTTTACTGAAGATATTATGTGTGTTAAGCTATTAATTCTCTCTCAATCTAAGTTCTTATGAATGACATTGGATTGCATTTTCATATCATTATCTAATCATTCTTAAAGTCCTGCAGCAACGCGTCGGAGAATCAACTAGTATATCTAAAGAAGTTGTGCACCCATGGGTGCACAACTTTTGTTGAGCGAACAATTTGCCACATCATTTTCAGAGATACAACATGTAATAAATTCATTTTTGGACATGTACATAGTAATAAAAGTTAAATTATGCAGAAATAAGCTAAGAAAATCATAATTTACAAACATTTCAGAAGATTTTTAGGAAAAAGGGATAATACTCAACTTCATCCCTGAACTATCATCAAAAGCTCAATTTTATCCCTCAACTTTCAAAAGGTCCAATTAAGTCCCTGAACTTTAGTTAGAGGTTCATTTTCATCCCTAATCCGACGTGGCTGCATATGTGACATGTCACATCAGCATTTCCCATGCCATGTCAACATCAATTTTAAATTTTTTAAACTAGATTTTTCTCTCAAACCGTAACTGTTTTTATATCCGTTTGAACCATTGTGCTTCTTATAATTAAAGCAATGAAATAATCCTATAGGATTATATTTTTCTTTTTGTATTTTAAAACTCAATATTTTTTATGTATAAAAATGTTCAAATTTGATAATTTGTAAAGATTTTATATTTTTGACATTTTCATATACTGCTTCATATTTTAACAAACTGACTCAATGCAATCAAAGTGTAGGCAATGCTATTTTCTTAATGCAATAAAAAAAATTCATATTTTTGAGGTTTTCAAATTTTTAAAAAATCAAAATATATTCAGTGGGACATAAAATTTTGATATCTTATTTTTAACACAATCCAAACATTGAAAAAATGATTCATTAATTCTAAGAATTTCAAACAGATCTAAAAATACAGTTATGGTTTAAGAGAAATCTATTTAAAATTTGAAATTCAAAATTGATGCTGACGTTGAATACCACGTCCTGATGTTGCATGCTACATGGGCAGCTATATTGGATCAGGGATGAAATTGAACCTTTAACCATAGTTCAGAGATTAAATTGGACCTTTTGAAAGTTTAGGGATGAAATTGAGCTTTTGATGATAGTTCAGGATGGAATTGAGTATTTTCCCTAGGAAAAAAAAATACGTTCTTCGATCTAAAAGTTGTTTGTTCACAATTTTGCATGCACATAATTGCATGGCTACCGTCTCTATCTCCACCACTTGTGTGCGCGCGCGCGTATATGTGTGTGTGAAGCATGACCCTTAACGCTTAACACAGCAGGGAAGAAACACTTGTAATTTTGAACAGTTTTGCATCGTATTACTAGCTTATTCATACCTTTCAGATACGACAGATACATGCTCTTTAGGTGGGTTTTGTACGTGTGAGGGGTATCTTTTGTAAATTTATTCTATTTCCTAAGAAATAAAATTGTTTTACTCATAGTGCTAGTTCAGATAATATGAATTAACACATCAATTCGAAGTTGGATCTTCCAAATGTTCGCAAGTTGGATCCTCGATCAAATATATATATCTAGAAAACCCCAAGGTAGGAGTATTAACTGTGACATATTTGAGAAAGTTATATTTTAGGGATGCATGCCATTTATTCTGAAACACATTTTATTATGCATTTGACACTTGCTGGACTTTGAACTAATTCAGCGTGTGCCCAAGACATTTCCAGGCCCAACATTAGAACTATAAAATCCCATTATATCTCTGGCATCATGTAATTAATGACTTCAACATTTCTTCTCTTTAAAATAGTACTTCTACTTCTTATACTAGCCTTTTTTCCATTTTGTCCTGAGACAAGCTTCAGCCATGTAGCTAAGCCCTACGTAGAGTAGAGCTTGAAATACCATGTGCAACAACAGTGATGAAGCTAAGAACATGGTCG
Organism: Zoysia matrella; assembly: GCA_001602295.1. NCBI lineage: Eukaryota > Viridiplantae > Streptophyta > Magnoliopsida > Poales > Poaceae > Zoysia > Zoysia matrella. The sequence goes on from BCLG01000076.1 coordinate 245,597, forward strand.
GAACTGTTTCAGTTAGTCCTTTTCAAACTTCTGTTCCATAGAAACTAGAAAGTAAATGTAGGTGTTTATTTTATGTTATTAATTTCTGCTCATGGTTCCACTAGCCCCCGGTATAATTAATGCAAAACACACATAAAAATTTCAGGTTAGATACATTTTGTTTCTAACTCTCCCAAACTTCAGTGTCAGATGTGGCTGTGTGTTGCTATATTTTAAATTATCTTATTTTATTTTTGAAAAAATTATTTACATCAACATTGTGCAAAACCGCCTCAAACTGTAGGCATCAACACGGGTGGATATACCATTTACATCAACATTATGCGATAATGTTTTCTCCATAATACTAGTTACTAAGCACTAGAAAATTCTATACATGGCAAAAAAATGGATATACAATTTAGACATTTTCTTTGCAAAGGTGGTCTAAACACACACACAGCCTTTTTTCCCAAACAAGGTGCAAATAAATAGTAATAAATCTAACAGTTACAAAAAGTAAAGATGATGATGGATTTGCCGCTTTTCTTAGTGGGCCCAACTTTTCTATCTTGCTTTTTTCTTGCTTTCCTTCGTGGGCCATTTTTTCACCTTTTTCACCATTTTCCATTGTGGGCCCACCAGCGAAGCCCATTTTCAGCCATTTAAATAGACAGAACCCTACTCTCCTCTCCCAAGCCGCACCATTCCCTCCCCTCCCTTTGCTCGCCGCCGCCATCCTTCCCATCCTCCTCGCATCACTTTCCTCCCGTCCCTTCACTCGCCGCAGAGCCGCCGCCATCCTCCATCTCCTGCCTTCAAATGCAAGCACACAGGCAAAGGCTGCCGCCGTCCTCCCTCTCCCCGTCGCACCACTTCAGGAGAAGGTATGTTCTTCTATAACTCTCATTTATCTTGTGCCTTGATTGACTTACACATGCTAGGTAACCTTTTTTACATATCCCTGGACGCATGATTTATGTCATTCTATTTCTACTCTTCACTCATATACATTTGTTGTAATGAAGTAATGCCTAATGAGCATTTGCAGTACTTCGGCTTCGTGTTTTGCAAAATGCCTAGTCACCGCCTAGGCAGCCTAGATGCTAGGCAGTCAGGCGGAGCTCCTTTGCTCGCTTGTCTCCATCATTTTTAAACATTGCATGAACCAACCCTACTCTCAACTCTCCACCCCATTGCTGCACTGCTGCTCCCGCACCACCCCTGCTCCTTTCTACCACTAAGACTAGTCGCATGTGTGACGGTGGCATGTGAGGACAGGTGTAGCCGCGCTTGGGTGAGAGCATGGGAATGGGTATGCAGGTGGACAACTCCTTGTATGATGTTATCTCTAGTCCATTTGTATCACTTGTGTATGGTCCATTAATTACAAGTTGTGTGCAGTTCATATTTGCATCTGATCCAAAATACACATGAGGCAACTAGTGAAAACTTCATTGCCTTTTGGTTTCCTAACAAGGTTAAATCACTAATCCTTTATTTATTCTATTTTTGAAATTAGAGCAGTGCAATGTCACTCCCGCCACTCCAAAGGAACCCACCGCGCCGGGCACCTGTCACCATGGTCACCGCCTTTGCGTCTGCCCCTAATGTTCGGAAGCGAAGATCATGACCGAGGAAGAAGGTGCAACAGCAGGAAGTGGGGTCCGAGGCGGTGGAGGGGTCACTTGTACCCACTCTGGCAAGCACATTGAGGGGAAGCATCCCCTCTATGGCATTGGCTTCAACTTCTTGGACACCCGCTACTACATTATCTTCGCTACTGTCGGCGGCAACCGTGTAAGTTTTTTTATTTCTTTCACTATTGCTGTTGCTTTTAAGGAATATCTGATATTGGAGGGGATATTTGTGGATCTTGGATCGGTAGCTATTTATTTTTTGATTTGATTAAAAGCTTCCTGTTTGGTTGGGATTTGAGCTATGAAATTTTGGTGCTAACACATGGTAGAAATTGCTGATAAAATCGATGTCGTTGAAGTGGATCTAAAATAGTTTCTTCCATACAAACAAATCTTCCTTTGTGCGTCTAATACTTAGGTGCTCCGATCTGGTACAAACCGCCCAGGTCAGATATCGTGCTGCTCAAGATTAAACTATCTTCCATCTCGGGAGAAGAAGAAATGGAAGGATAGAGATACAAGTCACAACGCCTGAGAAGACAGGATTAAACTGCTTTTACTCTTGCGCTATGAGAGCAATCTCGCCCATGACTGGATGAGAAGCAGCGCCTTTAATTTCTTTCTCTGGGGGTATAATTGTTAGAGGGGATGTAGATACTATAAAAAAATATTGCATGACTTTTAAGGATGAATTTTTGTATGAGCTTCTTGAGATGAAAAGGTGTTGTTCATCGCCTTTTCATCGTGCTTCGTTCTTTTTTGAAGTCACCTCTCTCATATCTTGATCTTTCAGGTGACAGCCTACCATTGCATCGAGGATGGAAGTTTTTCTCTTCTACAAGCATATGTTGATGAGGATGTAAGACAATGCTAGGTACCAGTGTTTGCTAATGTATGTCTCATAACACACTTTCACTAATGCTTGGTAAGTCTGTGCAATTACAGAAGGAGTCATTCTACACTCTAAGCTAGGCTTATGATCATGTTGATGGCTCACTGCTGTTGGTGGCAGCTGGAGTCCATGGCGTTATTCGGGTCATCAACTGTGCTACAGAGAACTTAGCTAAGGTCTAGTACCCTGAGGCTTGTATATGTTCAATTTGCATATATTAGTGCATCATCAACTTGATAAATGTGCATCATCAATTTGATAAATGTTGATTTACTTCTGTTGTCCATTCCAGGAAGTAATTTTGAAAACTACATTGAATTGGGAATCATCCTTTTGCTATGTATTAATAACATTAGCTAGCTAACTGCAACTTTGTCCAAAGAAGGTTGTATGTGCTGGATACTTGAGCAACTATATATAACAGTGAAGACATGTGTAAACTGGTTTATACTATTGTGATTTCTACTTAGCACTCAGGGGAGCGAGCAGGTTTCACTAAATTACCAAATTAACTATGAATCAGGGACATGTTGTGATGCTTTAGTTCTGTTTGTAAAATGACATGGTGGTGCTATAAATGACATAAGAACCCAGGCGCTGAATCCTTCACTCATCCTTTCTGCAAGCAAGGTTGGCATATAACCTGTTCTATGGTTGGATGTTCAAAATGATGTTTGTTATATTGATGTTATTTCATTTGGCATTGAACAGGATGAATCTGTTATACTATGGAATGTTCATACAGGGATCTGCATCTTAATTTTTTTTCTGGAATAGGAGGTCATCGGAGTCAAGTTTTGAGTGTTGTGAGTAGCTCTGGCATTCTAGAATATTACTACTTTGAAAGCGCCCTTAAAGTACTTCTTATCCATGCACTGATTTTACTGTTTCTTCATTTGTGCCTTCGCGGCATATGATTCTTGGCGAACCTCTTGCCCTTGGCACCAAGCAGCTGTATGCTACAGATTCAAACAAATACAAAAATACTGCATGAAAGGCAGAGGACGGGGCGCTAAAATCCGCTATAAGGGGTGGCACCTGTGACGAACCTTCGTAGCCTTTTGGTAGCACTTCTTGACCCTGAGCGCCAGTGACATCATCGGATCCAGCGCTGCTGCGCCCGAGAGGCCCCATTCACCACCACCCCCCCCTGTCATGGAATGGGGGAAGGGAAGGGTGCTGACCATCTGGCAGAGGGAGTAGGCATTTGTTGCTGACATGCTGTTGGATCCATGACGTGCGAGGCAGCCGGCCAGGAAAAGGAAGGTGGCATCCTCGTCGACCGCGCACACCCCAGATCCATCGTTGCCGAGGCCACATTGATGCACAGGTACCCACCGCGCGCTAGCAGCGCCCCAGGTCTGGTGACTGCGAGCCCTCACTCACTGCCTCTGGATCCGGCTGCCTCGACACCAAGCTTGGCTGTTGCCCATTGAAGAGGTCCGTGGCTGGCTGAGGAAACATAGCTAGGATGGGGAGAGAAGAGAGGGTAAGAAGAGAGGAAGGCGGCGGTAGAGAAAAGATGGGCGTGGCGGAAATAAGAGCTGGTGAGGGGTAGGGTTTGATGGGTTTTTATATGGCCGTTTTTGGATTGAGGAGAAGATGAGCTGTAGGTTATAAAATGGGCCGAACATGGGTCAAAATTTACAGTGTTGGGCAGGTGACGTCTGCATGCCCGACACTACTATCTACTATAATAGTGTCGGTCAATGCTGACATCTACAGTGACCGACCCATTTCTACTCTGATATAGATAGTTCCTAAAGAAAATTAGTTCTCTAGCACTGAAAGTTTCCACCTTATGTAAAATACCATTGAAAGTTTGGACCTCTGGAAAATACCATTGAAAGTTACAAATTACTTCAGGTTTTAGCACTCTGTCATCTTATAGATTTAATGGTGTTGATAGGATCAAAATAGCCTTAGCTGTTATTTTTATAAATATTCATATAATTGTTGCCTTGTGACCATGAGGTCACAGGTAAGTCCAAGAAAGGACTATTTTCCTAAAAATAGCCCTTACAAAAATAAATGGTAAGACTATTTACAAAATACTAAACCTGCATGCTTGCCTTTTCACAAATGTCACCAGTGAGGAGTTCTTTTTGTTGTTGTAGAAATCCCCTTGTTCTTCCCCAAATCCCTTGCCATCACTGATAGGGGTTGTGATGCCCGATCTTTCAGTGAGATGATAACTATCGATCTGGTGGAGTCGACCTTCATGATCTGACTACAAAGAAACTACAAAGAAACAAGTTGTGTATACCTTAGCAATCACAGAACCAACTCCAAATGGTTATTGACTCGCCGGAACAGCAAAATCAACCTGAATAAAAGGTTCAATTCTTGCAAGCAATCGAAAAATAAGCAAGAACAAGATGTACAAAACCTAAAATGACTCAAACGTGGAGTTCTTAAATGCTGTCTGACAGGTGGTCGTTGGACACAACTACGGATCAGATAGTTGCACAAAAGCTAAACTGTAACAGAAAAACCAAATGTTCTTAGTGGTAGCTGGGGTCTTTAAATAGGGTGGAGGACAACCAAGGGTGTTGGGGTCATCCTCAAACCCTAGGATGCACCCCCTAATTGGTTAAACTTGATACATGGCAAACGGCCTAAGTTGGGGTGATGCAGCATCTATCGTATTAACATAATGATGGTCACTGACTCCGATATCATATGAAGGTGAAGCCAGATCCATTAGGAAAATAGATGTGAAGGGTTTTCTAGTCAGTACTTACATGTCCAAATCGAAGTTCCTATGAAGTCGTGGCAGTCATTACAAGTTGGTGTTGTTCAACAGTCACTACTAAGTTTTGACCCTTTAGCCACGCTTCACAATGCAATGACACCAATTTAGTTGCAATACATAGGTGTTATTGCCACAATTATTAAATTCTGTGGCAATAGAGGATAGTATTGCCACCATTATATTCGCATTGTGATTTCAATTAAAATCGTAGCAACAAATAGTTGATATTACTGCCACTTACAATTTGGTTGCAAGTGATTTTAAATACCGCCATGCTACAGTATGGTTGTGATAACTTTGATTTGAGTTGCAATAAATTAATTCTATTACCAAAAAAAAATTGTGGCAACAGGATAATTATATTAACACAGATAGGTAATGTTGTGATAGTCTTGAATTTATGTTGCAGTATGTTGATGCTATTGCCAAGAAAAAGGGAAGAGTGGCAACATGCCAAATTGCTGCCCCAAATATCTAGTGTTGCGATAGTCTAGATTTTTCATTGCAAAAACACAATTTTGTATTGCCATAAAAAATGTTGTGCTAATATGTATAATATTTTGCCATGGATATGGTAATGTTGCGAACACCTTAGTTTTTCGCTGCGAAAACAATACAGTATTGTTAGAAAAATTGTTGTGATAAATATTTAATATCTATTAAAAAGGAAAATATGAGTTGTCAAATTAAGCAGTCCGTATAGGACACCAATTGCTGATGTGGAGACGAGCAGGCCGCCCCTAATTCCTCCCTCTTATTTTAATTACTTTTCTGAAGTTACATATTAGTTTTGTTAGTTTGTTTCTCAAGTTCAGATTACAGTGTGGATTCTTTCTCCTCGTTGTGTCAGTGAAATTTAGTCAGTATGTGCAGATGAAAGAATATTGTTGTAGCACTGAAATTTTGACATTATGCATTCACTGAATTTTGACAGTATGAGAACAAAGTTCCTTGTGTACATGACAGTTTGTTTTTACTTAAATATTGATTCCTTATCGCAAGTCCAAATCCTACCGCTGTAATATTGCCATGAAAGTCCTCATCAGAAGGTATAATGTCCATATCAATCGCATGGCCACGGCATCCACCCGAACATCTCTTCCTTTTGGAGCCTAGCCTGTAGCGACTAGAGCGAGGAACGAGAGCGATGCTCAGCATTAGTCAAACTGTGAGTGAGAGCTCGCGTGGGTTTGGGCAGTTGGCGGCCGGTGCCGAGGCGGATCCAGCTCCAGTAAGCGCACGGCGGCTAGCATAAGGGCGCTTCACGCTGTGATGACTCAAGGCCAATAGCTCCGCTGCCGCCGCGACGTGAGCACAACACCTGACGTTCCCGGCGAGCAGCACCGAAGAACAGCAAGGAAACACATCTCCGACGAGGATGACGACCATGAGTTTCTATTATGTTCTCCACCTGCTGTCTACTGGTCCTTGGTATATACTCGTTGTTTAGGCCTTGGGCTTTGGAGCCAATGTATGCAATGGGCCAGGTGTTATACTACCTTCTAACCAACTTTGTAAGAGTCTTGCTAGCGTAAGTGATCGCATGATACTTCCTATATCCTTTGATTGTTCTAAGATGGCTTCAACGATATAATAACTAGCATCACGCATGATCTCAAATGGCAGCGTCCAATCCGGAGGTTGGATGACGGGCACTGAGACGAGTGGGTTGTTCAAAATGTTAAAGGCATTCAAACACTTGTTGTTAAATTTGAAGAGAGCGTCCTTCCCTAAGAGGCTAGTGAGGGGTCTAGCGATTTGAGAAAAGTATTGAATGTGTCATGGATACAACCCCACATGGCCAAAGAAGCTATGGATTCCTCTCACGTTGGTAGGAGGTGGCGCCACCTAAATACCACAGTGGGACACTATGTGTCGCAAAACAATACCTTCTCGGACCATAAAGTGCCACTTCTCCCAGTTGAGCACAAGATCCTTCTCTTGGCATCGTTGCAAGACCTTGTCCAAATTCTCCAAACAGTGATAAAATGTTTTTCCATAGATCAAAAAGTCATCCATGAAAACTTCCATGAGTTCTTCAATCGTGTCGGAGAAAATATACATCATGCACCGTTGGAATGACGCTGGTGCATTGCACAATACAAATGACATCCTTCTGCAAGCATATGTTCTGTATGGACACATGAATGTAGTCTTGCATTAATCGTCAAGGTGAATGGGGATTTGATGATGTTCCGAATACCTATCAAGGAAACAGAAGCAAGAATGCTTCACCAATCGCTTCACCATTTCATCAATGAAGGGAACGGGAAGTGATCCTTTTTTGTAGCCTTGTTAAGTTTCTAATAGTCAATACAAATCGTCCATCCCATGATAGTTCATTGAGGGATAAGCTCATTCCTATCATTCTTAACGATCGTCATCCCCCCTTTCTTGGGCACTACCTAAACTAGGCTTACCCACTCACTATAACTAGCCACATGATAAATGATCCTAGCATGCAAAAGCTTCAAAACCTCCTTCTTGACAAACTCACTCATTGAATTATTAAGTCTTCTTTGAGGTTCTTTGTAGGATGCACAAGTCGAATCTAAGGGGATTCGATGAGTATAAAGAGTTGGATTTGTCCCACGAATTAAGGTCTTGTAGTGAGTAGCCTAGAACAAATCGATGCTTTTTTAGAACGGCAATTAATTTTACTGTCTCCTCCTTAGAAAGCTTGCCACTTATTATGATAGGGACTTCTGAATCACCATTCAAAAAAGCATAACAAAGGCCAGCCGGTAGAGTTTTTTTTAATAGCACAGACCCAAATATAGCTCATGCCTACGCACATGCTACTTGGGTCACATCTACACAGCAACCCGCTTACGCTTTCGTCCTCACTTCGCATAAAAGGGTTAACTCAGAGTTACTATGCTTTGAGTCCTTGGCTATTTAAGTTGGTCCATCCTTCTTTGAACTAGCAAGGTGGAACTAATCTCATGACTTACCCACATCAGGGAGTTGGGCCTTTTTTCATGGACCTCACAAACTTCCACCCTTAAAGGACTCGATGTCCTCGTCAATGCAACTTTCCCACACTAGGGATAGACGATCAGAATCGATCCTCCCTAGCCACGTCGTACGTCTGTTCCAGCATACGTGTCTTGACGTGACCCCATAGGGCCTACGCATCATGCACACCGTAGCTGCATCCCTAACCGTACGCTCCCGTGACACAGTGAAAGTCGGGTCTAATAGCATTCTTTAATAGTCTAGGCTCAAATACGGCTCATGCCCACGTGTTACTTACGCGTCCTCACCTTGCAGGCTATGTAAGTTGGCCCATTACTCTTTAAACTAGCAAAATGGGACTAGTCTCATGGCTTACACACACCACAAACTATGGGAGTTGGGCCCTTTTCCATGGGCCTTACAGTTTTCAACTCAATCAGAGGTCATGGCGGAAGTTGCTCCATGGATGGCTCAAAAACCTCCTCCAAATTATCTCTCTCTTGGATAAACTCTAATGACAGAGATGAGCTTTTCATCGAGCTTTGGATCCAATGACCGAGCCCCTGTCATCTCTTCCAACAAAACCCCAACCTCCATACCCATCCGTTGCAAGGAAAGAGCCATCAAAATTTATCTTTATAAATCCTCTGATGGCAACTCCCAATGCTGTGTATTATGTGCAGCTCTCATTACCTCAGGTTTCCGCATATCACACATTTTAGAGTAGAATCTTGAAACCATAACTGCTACCATACCTTGGGGCTTAGTATTTTCACCTGCATTCACATTATTGCCATATGTCCATAGTTGCCTGAATGCAAACCATACACGCCTCGAGCCATGCATGTAAAATTAATGTATACGTACAGGACATGTCGCCACCAGTTTTTCGATGAAGCATTGCTGCAATTTTGGTTGCTGACTTTGACCATGCCTCATGCTCTTCTCCACAAGAATAGGTTTCATGCCGTGAAATTACAACAAGGCCTTGAGGAAAATTTCAGCCCAAACAGTCATGTGGCCCATTTATTCATTACTCCAAAGTGTCATACTAGCAATTCAGCTACCAAATAGTGCTTAATGTAAATTAAGCATGCTATCAACCATACCACGAGATCAGTGCAGTAATGCATGGATGCATATGCATGTCAGCCCGTCTCTGTCGTACAATCACTTTCCTTTCTTGACACTTTTAACTTTTAGATGTTATGTTTGACTCTTTGTTTTATTTCAAAAAATTATAAAAATATTATGATTAGTTTTATGTTAAGAGATATTTTAAATATGATTTTTTTGTTTTAATATCTGTAAAAGAAATGAATAAAATGAATAGTCAAATATGGTGTCCAAAAGTTAAAAATGTCAAAAAAAATTTAGGGATGGAGGTAGTACTACACATTCACTCGTGATGTGATGTGACTAGACTGCATGTAGATATAGAAGAAAAGGCGATCGCCAAGTCGCCGAGTCTCGGACATCAAGAGGCCATCTAGTATTTTTTTCGGGAAATTTTATTTGTTTGAGGTGTATCTAATTTTTTTTTACACTGGTATAATAACTTTTTTATCACAACTATGTTAGGCCAATCACTACTCGATCGAATACATAGCTTCTAATATTGATTTAGGAGGAAAGAAATTAGTACAATCGATGCCCACCTTTGGATAGTCTAGCTAATTAATCTATATATAATGTGTACATGGTTATGATTTTCTATCAGGTCATGATAACTCTTGATTTGATTAAGATTTAGTTAAGATATGACACATAATCGATCCGGCCTCAAATCAACATTTGATTTGAACTCCGCAATCGCAGCACCATTTCGCCTATGGTTATTAATTGTGCAACACCCGGTTGACCTCGTCAAGAAGGCTAATCTTTACGTGCGAATAGAAGAACACAAACATGAACAACAAAGAACACAACACAGATGCGAAATCTGAATTAACTTCACAAAGTTAAAATCCCACAAACAGTCTAGAGGTGAAATTGATTGAGAAAAGATTACTCTAAGCAAAATCTAAACCTAATTAAGGCGGCTACTATTTACATAGAGGTTAAAGCGTCTTTAGTGGGCAAATTCTAATACTAACGGGTATAGGAAAGGTACATGGCCCAAGGGCCAAAAGATGGTGTTACAACATTCTGATAAATTTTGGACATTATATTGTTTCAGCAATTCTCAGAGATTTTAGAAGTATTTTGGCACAGGTGTAGATCCCTTGGAGAGCTTGTCTATTTAGCTTTCCATTCATATCTAGAATGTCCAAAATAGAGTTAATATGTGACCTCGACATCTGTTTTAGTGCATGCTGCTCCTGGAGTCTGACTCGGACTCAAACCCGAGTTTAATTCAAACTCCTTTTTGAATTGACGTTCTTCCTTGTCTTACGCATTTCAAAGTTATTCTCCAACTTCCCTTGCTCCTCTCTAATGTTCTTAATCATGACAAAGTCATTAGATAGCAATATATTCTCAAAGGATAGAAAATATGTGTTTAGGAACAAACTCAGATTTATTTTCAACTGTTGTGCATGAGTTTTGTCAGTGTTTTGACCATCGGCACAGTAAAATTTACGTACTTGAAAAGGGATTCGGTGCATTCTTCATGTCGAGATGGCCTAGTCTAGGAAAGATTCAGGGGTTAACCTAGTTCAGGCCACCACGGAGTTGTAATACCCTATGTCCAAAGAGAGAGTGGATCGTATTTGCTTAAAACAGGGTTACAATGGCGGAAGAGTCCTTGCTCGAGCAAGAACCCTAGCACGCGTATGTGGAGTGTGTGTGCGCGCTTCAACTATCAGAACCCATCGTCTAAGGTCCTCGGTGCCCCCTTTATATAGGGGTCGGACCGGGGTTACAAGGCTTGGCGTCTACGAAACCGAGCGGCCCCTTGACGGGTGAGGCCGCGGTCTTCTGAGAAGTTAATTCTCTGGCACTCTCTGGTGCCAGATCAGCCTGTCGGTGTTCTTCGATCGTCCTTTGTCCAGCGCTGGGGGGACAAAGGTTGCTTTACCTTTTGATTTACTGCCCATTGGATTGCTTTCCCTCCTGCTGGTTTGCTTTACCTCCTGCGGGATTGCTTTACCTACTGCTGTACAATGTCAGGAATCTCCGCGCTTGTCAGGAGTTGGTCGCTGAGGCGGTGGCCGACCCTGGGGTCAGACACGTAAGGCGGTTTCCGACCATCGTCCGGATGGATCCCATGTTAATCAGCCCCAATCCTCGGACGGTGGGGCCAACTCTTTGGGTAACCCCGACCCTTGGGTGTCGGGCTAGTTCTTCAGGCCTTGGTGCGATGAAGTCTTCAATGAGTCATAGTTTCAGCCCAAGGGCCATGGTCCTTAGGTGGGCTTTCGTATCAATCCTAGGGCCATGTGTACCCGGGTTATATGACCCCGACAAAATTCATCAATACTAATTTGAAGAGTGTTGTGTATCTAAAAGAGTGATGTCCTCATCATCATCCTCTTTTTGTTTTGAAGTCGTCCTCGACACCAATTCATTATCGGACCTCGACTCCACCGTACCCTGTAACATGCATGAAAAGGTGAAGGCCACAGAGAGACTCCACCATACCCTGCAACATACATAAAAAAGTGAAAACCACATAGATATTTGAATGCAATCGCATCAGTATATACTCCTTTTGACAAATGACAATAGTTTGTTTCACGGTCATCATATAATTAATGCTAATTAATTTATCTGGTAAAAAAATGCTAATTAACCTATGTACTGGATCCTATTGGCAATAGGTGGTTGAACGTTATTTGTTCTCCCTCCGTTCCAAAACAAGTGACATTTTTTTTATTTTTTGAAATCGACGTTTGATCATTCGTCTTATTCAAAAAATTTATGAAAATATAAAATAAACAAATCAAGCCTAAAGTACTTCTAATCATGAATGGTTTCATAATAAAATAAATAATTCTTTTACAAATTTTTTGAGTAAAATGAATAGTCAAAGGAAGATGTTTAAAAATCTAAAACGGTACTTATTTTGAGACGGAGAGAGTACCTGGACGAAGGCCATACCAAACAATAGATTTGACCTTAACTTTCTTGAGCAAGAGGGAAAACATTCTCCATTTATAATGTGCTATATATTGCTTATAAATTAAGTCGAGAGTACGGGCGCTATTTCTTATTTTAAAACACAAAAAGAAAAATAATCTGTTACAGTGCTCACCTACACGATCGGAAAACAACTTCACATGTCACGGAGACAAAGATACTTTTGTGTGGCTATTTCTCTCTCTAGCACAGATTATTAACTGAAAGAACCCGATCCTGCCCTCAAACTCAGGTCTGCACGCCATTTAATCCAGCTGTATGTGTATATAAGGAAGTCAGCTGCACTTCAACCACCTCAAGGCAAGGTCTCTGATCAACTGCTTGCCCTTACACTCCGATGGAAAACTCAACCGAAGACCTCTCGTCTACAGCCAACCAGTCCTTCTCCGGTGCTTGTTGGAGTTGTCAACTACCTAAATACTATTTGAGATAGAATTTTAAGTTACCCAACACTAAGGAGGTATGAATGGATTAATTAATTGATGCCTAATAGTAGGGTATTGCGACAATGTTTAATTTTCTCCATAGTGCTATACTAAGCCCTAGAAAATTCTCTATACATTGCAAAAAAAAATGAATATACCATTTGGGTACTTTCTTTGCAAAGGTGATCTAAATACATAGAGCCTTTTTTTCCCAAACAAGGTGCACAAAAATAGTAATAACTCTAACAGTTACAAAAAAAATTAACTGCAAATGATGGGTTAATTTGCCTCTTTCCTTGGTGGGCCCAGCTTTTCTATCCTTCTTTTTTTCTTGCTTTCTTTCATGGGCTGAATTTTTTCAATTTTCGTCATTTTCCATTGTGGGCCCAGTAGCCTATTTTCAGCTATATAAATAAAGACAACACTACTCTCCTCTCCCGACCGCGCCATTCTCTCCCCTCCCTCTGCTCGCCGCCGCCGTCCTTCCCCTCCTCTTCGCATCACTTCCCTCCCATCCCTTCGCTCGCTGCAGTGCTGCCACCATCCTCCGCCTCCTGCCTACGCAAGTGAACCAACAAAGACTGCCGCCGTCCTCCTCCCCGTCGCACCACTTCACGAGAACGTATGTTCTTCTATTGCTCTCATTTATCTTGTGCCTTTAGGTGGTGTTTGGGATGTGATTGTGTTAGGGATGAGGAAATAAAACAGGAAAAGATCGATGGGTTTAGGTTAAGGATATATGCAATTTTCTCCTTTCCTTTCTTCGGCAGCATTAGTTGGATAGGGAGATGGAAAAGGTTGTGGGACCCACAACCAACCACTGTCATAATTGCTAGCCCATCTTCTCTTGCATTGCTCCCTTCCAGAAAGCAGGAGCTGCACGTCGACCTGTTCCTGGCACACTGACCGCGTTCACCCACCGCGACGATGTATCGCCCGCGCTCTGCCTCTAGCTCAGTGCATGGCGAGGTCGCGGTTGGGCAGGCGGGCTCTGTCGTGTGGTGGCGGCGGAGTTGACCGTCCGGCATGGCCGTCCTCGTTTCCCAGCATAACCCACCCTCTTCGATGGGTTGAGATCCATTGAAAATGAGGATTCATTTCCCTATCCTCAATCCACCACATTTCTCCATCCAGAAAAACAAACATGTCAAATAATATCCAGACGTGTTCATTTTCCTAACCCAGCCCACATTTCCAGCAATCCAAACAACACCTCATTGACTTACACGTGCTAGGTAACGTTTTGTACATATCGGTGGATGCACGATTTATGTCATTCTAATTCTACATTTCATGCCTAATGATTACGGTTAAGGAAGATGGCTTCCATCTCTTCCCCTCCCGACTCTCCCTCTCCCATCATCTTCCTTGACCACCACCACACCTCGCCGGAGACCATCCAGCTCATGGCAACCACCTCCAGGGCCGCGCATTCATTCCGGCCGGCCTCGCCCCTCTGCACTGCGCGCGGTCCAGCTCTTCCCGTCTGCTTGGCCCTTCAGTCCTCAAGGACGTTCTAAGGAGCAAAGGTGCCGTGACTCGAGTCCGGCACCATTCCCCAGCGATTGGGACTAGTCATGCCTCGCTCCGGCTCCATCTTTCAAGGATATCCTGCTCTCCTCGGCTGCCTCTGATCCTGAGCTACAGGAAGAGGGTGAGATAGTTGCACCACCACGGATTGTTCTGCACCCTGAAGTTCGGCGGAATGCCGCTCCCAAGCGCATTCCGGACACCGAAGGCTGGCAGCTGGTTGAGAGGAAACGTTCGAGGAAGCAGCGACAGGATTGATGTGGCATTGCAGAGCCCCCATGGGACGGTCCCTCTAGACCTTCGGGGGCGGTGTTTGAACTGTTTCTCTCCCGCTCATCGCGCTGCCGTCTGCCGGTATAGCACCCGCCGCTTTACCTGGAAGGCTTCTGGGCACAAATCGTTTGTCTGCCCTCGTCAGCGGGGTTGCGGGGCTAGAGCTCCATGGAAGCGGATGTCCATCTGGCGGCATATTTCCCCTCTTCCTGCCCTAGCACAGCCTGATGCTTGTCTTCAGGACGGGAGTGCGAGCAGCAAAGGAAGAACTCCTGAAGGTGAAGCCCGGTGGCCACGGAATTGTCGACGTCATTGTTGGTGCCCTGCAGCACGTTCTTGTTCCCTTCTCCTTCTCGATCTCCCCATGAGCTGGAAGGTGCTGCTGATGCTGAAGTTCCTCCAGCTACTGATCATTCGGTCTGCCCTTTGCGGCTGATCGAGCATTTGGCGAGCATCGCAAATGCTGAGGCTGATCTACGTCGCGGTCTTTTAGTTACGATTGTGGGCAGTCGATCGGAGGTTTCTCCAGAGGAGGTTGCTGCGGAGATTGGTCGAGTTTTCGACCTTGACGCCAGCTCCATCATGGTCCTTCACAACTTCCCAGAGGATTTCCTGCTCCTTCCGGACGCAAGGACTGCGGGCATCGTGTACAATGAAGGTCGTCCCTTCCATGCTGCAAGTTTCTCCCTATTTTGCAAGAGGTGGACGAGATTTGTTCTGGCCAGAGGAGCTGCCATTGCCGGTGCCCATCGATGTTGAGCTCCATGGCATTCCAGCCCATGCATGGGATGTTGGAGATAAACCTTGTGTGCTGGTAACTTTGTTTACTTTCTTACTTTGCTTAATTTCCAAGTTAGTTAAGCGCACGTTCGTTTAGCCGGGGCATGCGCATGAGCTCTGACGAGTGCTGCGTCCACTCAGGAGCGCGTCGCGCGGCATGAAGGCACGATCTGCATGTCACGCAAGAAATGGCCGTAGTGGCCACGATGTATCTTCGTTCTTCAGTTATTTAAGCAAGGAAAAGAGACGAAAAAAGCTGTGAAGTTAGCAGCGCAAAATTTCCTTTTCATCAAGTGGTATCAGAGCCGCATGACAATTCGGAGCAACAACCATGTCGACAAGCTCAGCACCGGGATCACAGCAGAGGCGTGGGCAGATTACGCCGCCACGATGTCCTCGGAGGAAGTCACCGTCGCCGCTGCCGCGTCAACCGCGACGGTGGGCGCGAGGTGATCATCAAGCGGGTGGTGGAGAAGTCTACGGCGAGCCTCGTCCACCCGATGTTGACGCGGACAAACTACACCGAGTGGTCCACGGTAATGGAAGTTAACCTGTAGGCCGCTGGACTGTGGGATGTCATTGAGTATGGAGAAGGGGATTACCATGAGGATCGGAACGCGCTGGCCACACTTCTGCGCGCGGTGCCGCTGGAGATGCAGGCGGGGCTGGCGAGGAAGGCAACCGCTCAAGAGGCATGGGAGTCAATCCGCAGTATGCGGGTTGGCGTGGATCGTGTCAAGGAGGCGAATGCGGAACGGCTACGCCAGGAGTTCAGCGAACTCAAGTTCAAATCCGGCGAATGTGTTGAAGACTTCAGTCTCCGCATCTCGACGCTGGCGAACCAGTTGAGGGTACTGGGCGACGACGTCACCGACAAGAAGGTGGTGAAGAAGATGCTCCATACTGTTCCTAAGCACCTGGAGCAAGTGGCGATCTCCATTGAAACACTTCTCGATCTCGACTCTGTGTCGATCGAAGAAGTAATGGGGCGCCTGCAAGCTGTGGAGCAAAGGAAGAAACCTGCCCCATCTCCGGTAACTGACACGGGGGGCTGGCTGCTGCTTACGGAAGAAGAGTGGCTGGCGAGGATGAAGTCCAAGGACCAAGGCGGTGCCGGCGGTAGCGGCGGCCGCAGCAAGAAGAACAACAGAGGAAAAGGGCGCGGAGGAAGCGGGGGGAGATCGGGTTCGAACGACAAGTGCCACGCCTGTGGGAAGGTTGATCACTGGGCCCGTGACTGCCAATCCAAGCCCAAGAAGGAAAATCAGGCCCACACTGTCCAAGAGACGAACCCGCGCTAATGCTTCTGGAGGCGGGCGAAATTGAAATTCCTCAAGTGGCAAAGCTTTCGTCTTCAACTGCGCTGCCGCCGCCGCGGAAAGAGGCAATGAACCTGGTGGAAGAGAAAGTCTTTGTGCAGTTAAGCTACGAGGAGAAGAGCGAGTGCCAGAGGTGGGTGCTCGACACAGGTGCTAGAACCACATGACGGGTGCCCGCGCAGCATTCTCTGACATCGACCACAACATCAGCGGCACTGTCAGGTTCGGCGATGGGTCGGTGGTGAAGATCGAAGGGATCGAGACGGTTCTCTTCAATTGCAGGAGCGGAGAACACCGGGCATTTGCAGGAATCTACTTCATCCCAAGGCTCACCACGAACATCATCAGTCTGGGAGAGCTCGACAAGGGAGGATTTCAAATCGTGGTCGATGGAGGCGTGATGAAGATTAGAGATGCAGAGCGCCGTCTTCTCGCTAAGGTGGCCAGATCGAGCAATCGGTTCTACACGCTCTATATCGACATTGCGCGGCCGGTGTGTCTTGCAGCAAAGGGGGCGGAGAGCGCCTGGCTGTGGCATGCCAGATTCGGTCACCTCAACTTTCCAGCACTCCGTCGGCTGGTGCGGGAGGAGATGGTTCGCGGACTGCCGGATGTGGAGCAGGTGAATCAAGTCTGTGGCGCGTGCTTGGCCGGGAAGCATCGCCGGTCACCATTTCCCCTGAAGACTTCATACCAAGCGGAGCAAGTTTTGGAGCTCGTCCATGGTGATCTCTGCGGTCCGGTTACACCAGCAACCCCGAGTGGCAGCAGGTATTTCATCCTTCTTGTTGATGATCACAACAGGTTCATGTGGCTGCTCACACTGCGATCAAAGGATCAAGCTGCCGAGGCAATCAAGCATTATCAGTGTGTGGCCGAAGCAGACGGGCCAGAAGCTCAGAGCTTTCCGCACCGACAGAGGAGGAGAGTTCACGTCAAGTGACTTTGCAGAACACTGTGTCCAGCACGGTGTACGCCGGCAGCTGACGGCACCCTACACGCCTCAGCAGAATGGCGTGGTGGAGCGCAGAAATCAGACTGTGGTAGGCACAGCCCGGAGCATGCTGAAGGCGAAGGAGTTGCCTGCTTGGCTCTGGGGAGAGGCAGTGATGGCGGCGGTGTATGTGCTGAACCGATCACCGACGAAAAGCGTGGAAGGGAAGACACCATTTGAAGCGTGGTACGGCAAGAAACCGGCTGTAAGTCATCTCCGCACTTTTGGCTGTTTGGTCTATGTCAAGAACAATTCTCCCAATCGGAAGAAGCTAGATGACAGAAGTACTTGTATGATTTTCATCGGATATGAGAAAGGGTCAAAAGCATACAGGGCTTATGATCCAATCATGAAACGTGTTCATGTGACACGGGACGTGGTGTTCGACGAGCAAGGACAATGGGACTGGAACAGAGGAGGTGACCGCGGAGTGCAGAACGGCGATGACGACACGTTCACGGTGGACATGGAGTACACCACCACATACCAAAGCGTGTCGACGCAAGAAGGCGTTGGCACACAGCAAGAAGAAGAGGCGGCTCCGCATTCTCCCCCTGCGCAGCTCACGACGCCGCAGGCGGGAGGAGGCGAGGCCCCGCGAGAAGTGGAGTTCGTCTCGCCTCCGACGCTCAACGGGGATGAACTGGATGCTGATCATGACGACGATGCTCCACTTCGGCTCCGGAAGCTCGACGACATCATTGGACATGCATCGCCACAAGGACTGGCACCCAGAGTGTTGGCCCAGGAACTACACGCTGTAAGTTCTGATGAACCCGCATCCTTCACTGAAGCTGAACAGGATCCACGGTGGCGAAGAGCGATGCTGGAGGAGATGAAGGCGATAGAGGACAATGGCACTTGGTGCCTCACTGATCTACCGCAAGGGAGGCGGGCGATCGGCCTCAAGCGGGTGTTCAAGGTGAAGAAGGACGAGCGGGGAGCTGTGGCGAAGCACAAGGCACGTCTCGTGGTGAAGAGGTACGCGCAACGTCAAGGGATCGACTACGACGAAGTGTTCGCGCCGGTAGCGCGACTGGACTCGGTCACCTTCTCATCGCTCTTGCGGCGCATGAGGGATGGGAGGTGCACCACATGGACGTGAAGTCCGCGTTCCTCAATGGAGGTGTACATTGAACAGCCGATCGGCTTTGTGAGTGTCGGCAATGAGCACAAGGTTCTGAAGCTGTGCAAGGCGTTGTACGGGCTTCACCAGGCACCAAGAGCTTGGAATGCCAAGCTTGATGAAACCTTGGTGACGTTTGGCTTTGGAAGATGTCCATCAGAACCTGTCATCTACACAAAATGCTGCGGTTCAGAAGGCAGGTTGGTTGTCGGTGTATATGTTGATGATCTCGTGATTACAGGAACCAACAGGAAGAACATTGAAGAATTCAAGAAGGAAATGGCAAAGACGATCAAGATGAGCGATCTTGGTTGTCTCCACTACTATCTCGGGATAGAAGTGAGGCAGATGGTAGAAGGAATTTCACTCAGTCAGAGAGCGTATGCGGCCAAGATTCTGGAGAGAAGTGGGATGACTGGGTGTAATCCCTGTCAAGCTCCAATGGAGATGAGACTAAAGCTCAGTAAACACAGCACTGAGAAGCCGGTGGATGCAACAAGTTACAGGAGTATTGTTGGCAGTCTCAGGTATTTAGTTAATACTCGTCTAGATCTTGCTTATTCTGTTGGTTATGTCAGTCGATTTCTGGAGGAGCCAAGAGAGGATCACATGGCAGCTGTCAAACGCATTCTGCAATATGTAGCTGGAACTAGTGATTGGGGCATCTGGTTCGGTAGAGGGAAGCAGAAGGAAGCTTGCCTGAATGGGTTCAGCGACAGTGATTATGCAGGTGATGTGGATGAAAGGAAGAGTACTGCAGGAGTGATATTCTTCCTTGGAAAAAGTCCAGTTACTTGGCAGTCGATGAAGCAGAAAGTGGTTGCTCAATCGAGTTGTGAAGCTGAATACATAGCAGCTGCAAATGCTGCCTGTCAAGCATTGTGGCTGAGCAGAGTGTTGGCTGAAGTGCAAGGAATGAGCCCCAAACCTCCTCTGCTAAGAGTAGACAACAAGTCTGCTATCGCATTGATCAAGAATCCATTGCTCACTGGACAGAGTAGACACATTGAAGTTAAATATCATCTAGTCCGTGAGTGTGCAGAGAAGGGTCCGATCGAAGTGGAATACATCAGAACAGATGATCAACTGGGCGATATCTTAACGAAGCCGTTTGGAAGAATCAGAGTTCAGGATCTCTGCATGAAGATTGGCCTGATTAATGCAGATGTTGGGCACGGCAAGGATTAGGAGGAGAATGTTGGAGATAAACCTTGCGTGATGGTAACTTAGTTTACTTTCTTACTTTGCTTAGTTTCCAAGTTAGTTAAGCGCATGTTCGTTTAGCCGGGGCGTGCGCATGAGCTCTGACGAGTGCTGCATCCACTTGGGAGCACGTCGCGTGGTACGAAGGCACGATCTGCATGTCGCGCAAGAAATGGCCGTAGTGGCCACGATGTATCTTCGTTCTTCAGTTATTTAAGCAAGGAAAAGAGTCCGAAAAAGCTGTGAAGTTAGCAGCGCAAAATTCCCTGAGTTCTTCCACACTCGCGTGAGTTTATCGGTGTTGTGTTTTCATCATGGGATAAGGCCACAAGCATCAGATTCTGGGGGGACTCGTGTTGGGTCAGTGAACTTCATCCAGTCACCGCCGCCCGGCTGGACCTCATCTCCTATTGTTTGCCAGCTTGGTGTTTGTCGCCGGGTTTGGTTCCCGCTGCGGTAGAGATGACGTTCCGCCGATAAAGTGCGGACTCGTCTACCCTGCCAAGATTTATTTGGTGGCTCATTCTTCGAATGGTGATGATGGGTCTGCTCCGTCCCTCACTGACGAGAGCGGCCAGGACCGGCTGCAGCGCCGGCGTCGTTCTCCGTTGGCGGCGTCGCGTGGCTGGAATGACAGGGCGGGCGATCATGCCTCTGGACGTTCCGTCTCCGTCATGCGCGACTTGGGCCATAGCCAACCCAGCATGGCCACGTGTCGCGAGTGCTAGGGTGCTCTTCAGCCAAAGCGGCACCGCGTTTAATCGTCGACCTTTCGGGCGCAGCTGCCTTGGAAACTGACGGGCACCACAGCTTCCCAGGAGGTGTGTCCAGCGGCACATGAGTTCATTTTGTCTGACGTGCGTACTTTCATGGCCCCTCTCCCTGAGATGCCAGCATCCTTTCATGGCTTCAGAGCCCTCTCCCATGGCTGGGCCTGAATTCATGGTGTGCTCGCTCTTGGTCCAGATTGAGCCAACGTCCGCTTCCAACTTGGATCAGTCTCCTGCTACTACAGTGATTGCTTCTCCCGCTGAGCCGGCCCGGATTGTGCTTGACCCTATATCTGTGGAGATCCTGGTGTCGCCTTCCCTGCAGCAACTTGACGAGCCGAGTGCCCGTTCTTGAGGACGGAGCTTCGCCCCTATGCAAGCACCAAAGCTGCATTCATGCAAAGCTTAGTGCACCTCCCGGGGGAGATTTATCTGTGGACCAAGTAGTTGCGGCAGCGCCGGAGTGTGGCCACACCTCAGATGCCACCCCTGCCCTTCAGGTTTATTCCAAGCGTCGTTGTTCTGAAGCTCTTGCCACTCACCTGCAAGTGGGGTGGGTAGCGGGCAGCCCGCTCGCCGCCGCATTTTCCACTGGATTTTCTAGCAGGATTAACGGGCTCTTCTAATCAAATTATTTCTACCCACTTCAGCTTGGTGGGCCTAGCGGCAAATCGTTAGTTGATTTGCAGGTGTTGCAGAAGCCGGCGGGTGAGGGGGCAATTCCAGCAGAGTTCGTGCCTTTAAGTCGTCGTCCTCGTACAACGCCAGCCGATTGCCGTGGAACTGCAGCGGGAAACCGCGCCATGATCGCGCCTGGTGTATGCTTCGCCTGAATCGAACTTGTCTTGGTAGCGAGGAGCTACGCTACGAGGTCGACTCTACCGTCGCCATCGCACAACATACCTCATCCGCTTCCCGCTTCTAACAAAATATTGCCATGCTGTATGACGGACTTGCTGCCACCTGCCAGCGTTGTGAACTCACAATCCTAGACTCTGATAACGACGAGCAGCCCCTCACCGGTGTGCCACTGTGCTGCCTCTCAGCGGCGCGGCCGCTCAACTAATTAAGTAACTGGCTGATGACGGTCATGGAGAAGGGCCGCGGCTCCGTCGAGTCGCGGGCTTTGTGGACTTTTGTGGATTCTGCTGGGTCTGCAGGAGCGTCCACTTTTGTCCCGAATTGAAAGTGTGGGTTGCCGCAATAACCGCTAACGTGTTTTTAGCGGGGTGGGTAAAGCGGACTAGCGGGTAATCCCACTCCACTTACAGGTTGACTTGCCACATCTCAAGTAGTTGTTCCCTCTCAACAATTACAAGGGCCTTCACCGCAGGATCAGTTAATTGCCAAGTTAACTAAAGGTGTTGATTGCATCTTAACCAAGTCTTCTTATCAGCAAAGAGTCAGAACTCAAGTCCCACCTCAGGCTGCACTGCCTCGCCGCTGCAGACGGGTACCTGGTTCTCCTCCGTGTTCACCTGGACCAGTAGTCACAGAAGCTCAGAAATGGGTTATCCGTAGCCTGGGTTTTGCTAGAGCAGCTGATTCTATTGATCTACAGGCACAAGGCAATTACAGCAAAATTTTTCAGGCACCACTTTCAGACACCAATCTAGCGGCTCTTGCAGCTATTTTTGGTAGGAAAGCTGATGATGCGGATCAGATCCATGCCTTGGATCTACCGGCTGTTGTGTGCTGAACAAGCTGCCTTTTGCGTCGTTCTCTCTTGTGTTGTATCAATGGATCCTTCTTCTATTCTGATTTGGAATGTGCGCGGCTTCAATGGCAGGGACCGGTGTAATTCAGTGCGTGACATGATGTTCTCTGTTAATGCCGATATTATCTGTATTCAGGAAACAAAAGTGGCTAGTTTCCCGTATTCCTTGCTCTGTTCAGTGTTCAGGACTAATTATGACAATCATGTTCTCCTTCCTGCTGATGGTTCTAGAGGAGGGGTCATTATTATTTGGAGGAGATCAGCTTGTCAGGCTGTTTCCACCAGAGTTGATAATTACTCTGTCTCTTTACAGTTTGCTGAATAAGAAGGTCGTATTTGGTGGTTTACGGGGGTTTATGGCCCTCAAGATGATCCAGAGAAATTGTTGTTCTTAGAAGAGTTGAAAGATATCCGTGCTTTTTGTGATGGTCCTTGGTTGGTGGCAGGAGATTTTAATATGATTTATCAAGCAGCTGACAAGAATAACACTAATCTGGATAGAGCAATGATGGGTCGGTTTCGCAGATTTTAAGATGACTCGAACATCAAAGAAACCCCTCTGTTGGGACATAAGTATACATGGTCGAATGAACGTTCTTCCCCAACTTTGTTGAGGTTGGATAGGGATTACATTTTTCCTGATTCTGTCTCCAGAGTACAACTTCTGTTATCTTTGGTCATTGCCCACTTATTGTGAGCTTGAAAACAAATATTAGAGGAAAAAAGAGGTTTCATTTTGAAACTTTTTGGCCCAATCTCCCAAGTTTTCATGATGCTGTTATGCAGAATTGGAATGCTCCTATGCCATCTAATTGCCCGGTTGAGCGTGTCTGTCTTAAGCTCAAACGTCTTAACAGGGGGTGGCAAGGATGGAGTCAACGGAAAGTGAGAAATGTTAAGTTACAGTTAGAGATGGCCAAGGAAGTTCTTCATCAACTTGAGATAGCTTGTGACTCTCGGCCCCTCACCGTTGGTGAAGAATGGTTGAGGAAAAAGCTTAAACTTCATTGTCTTGGTTTAGCTTCGCTTAAGCGCACAATCGCTAGGCTGCGCTCTTGGCTCCTATACCTCAAGGAAGGGGATGCTAACACATCTTTTTTCCACCAGCAGTCCCATTATCGAAAGAAGGGAAGAAGAAGAACTTCATTGCAAAGCTTAAAGTGGGGGATCAGATTGTCGCTAGCCAAGAGGACAAACAAGAAGCTGTTTTTCAGTTTTATGAGCAGCTCCTAGGGACAGCCTTGGAAAGGGCTTTTACTCTGAATCTCCCAGCTTTTCATGGGCAGCAACATGATCTCTCTTCGCTTGAGCTCCCTTTTACTGAAGACAAAGTGTGGGCAACTGGTTGGGAATTACCGCAGGACAAGGCTCTCGGGCCTGATAGTTTTACAGGTCGTTTTTACAAATCTTGCTGGGATATTATCAAAGCGGATATGCTCCTCGCTCTCTCTGCACTGCAACAGGGGGCATATGTTCAAGTTCAAGCTTCTTAACACAGCTTTCATTACCTTGTTGCCTAAGAAAGTGAATGCAATTCAGCCCAAGGACCTCCGGCCAATAAGTCTCTTACATAGTTTTGCTAAACTAGTGACTAAACTCATGGCTAATCAGCTGGCCCCTCTGCTGCCCAGTTTGGTTTCAGTCAACCAAAGTGCTTTTGTGAAAGGAAGCTGCATTCAAAACAATTTTCTGCTAGTTCCACTTTTGGCTAGATGTTTACATAACAAAAAAGAACCGCATATCATCCTAAAGCTTGATTTTTCCAAGGGTTTCGATTCAGTTTCTTGGCCCTTTCTGATCGAAGTGCTTTAGAGGCTGGGTTTTGAGAGAAGATGTCATAATATGCTCTGTTTGCTGCTATCTACTTCCTTCACTCAGGTTTTGGTGAATGGTGAACCTGGGCGCTTGATTTCTCACTACCGGGGCCTTCGATAAGGTGACCCATTGTCCCCTATGTTATTTCTGTTGGTCATGGATGTTTTGAACTTGCTAGTTGAGCAAGCATCTAGTGAAAGACTCCTCCAAGCTCTTGCTATCCAGAATGTCAAGCATCGGATTTCTTTCTATGCAGACGATGTTATTTTTGTTCCTTCGACCAGCAGCAGAGGACCTCTCTCTTGTTGCTCATATCTTGAAAATTTCTGGTCATGCTTCGGGTCTTATGACAAGTTTCCATAAAAGTTTGGTGACACCCATCATTGCAGCAATGAAGATCTTACAGTCATCTCTGAATTGTTGCCATGTGAAGTAAAAGGCTTCCCTTACGCCTATCTTGGGCTGCCTCTAACTTTGTGAAAACCTTCAAAATCAGACTTGCAGCCGCTGATTGACAAAGTAGCTGATGTTTTGCCTGGATGGAAAGCATCCCTTATGACTCGGGCAGGTCGCCTTGTCACAGTCTGTGTCGTTTTATCAGCTATCCCAATTTACTCATGATAGCTATGGATTTTCCTAATTGGGCTATGAAAGCTTTAGGGTGAGAAAAGGCTAATGGAGGCAACTGCCTTGTTTTTTGGTCAAATGTGACAATGCCGCTGCCATATGGGGGTCTTGAAATTCACAATCTTGAAGTACTAGGTTGGGCTTTGCTGATTCGATGGTTGTGGTTAGAAAAAAAAATTGATATCTCTCGTTCTTGGGCTGGTTTACCTATAGATGTACCACCGAATGCTCGTGCAATTTTCAGCGTGCCAATACAATCTATTGTTGGTAAAGGGAGTTCAACAAAGTTCTGGACAGACAGATGGATTAATGATCAGACCATTGGTGAATTAGCTCCCAACCTCTTCAAGATCATCCCCAAAAAAGTTGTTAGGAAGTATACATTGGCACAAGCGCTTGATAGGCGTAGGTGGGTGACAGATATAAGAGGAGCCCTAACAGTCCAGATCGTGTCTGAATATTTGCGCGTTTGAGATCTTGTTGATGGTGTTCAGCTTCAGCCGAATGTCAATGATCAACATATCTGGAGATTTATAGATTCAGGGATGTACTCTAGCAAGTCAGATTATCTTGCTTATTTTCAATGGAACATCAGGTTTGCACCTTGGAGACACATATGGAGATCTTGGGCACCTTTGAAGTGTAAAATGTTTTGTTGGCTTGCTGCAAAAGACCGCTGCTGGACTGCTGATCGTCTTGCCAAGAGAGGTCTGGATCACCCGGAGGTCTGTCCGCTCTGTGATCAAGCTTGAGCACGGGAAGACTTGTTTCATGTGTCTTTGCACGGGACGTTTGGGCGCTGATCATCCAAAGAGTTGGCCTGCTTGCAGTTGCTCCGCAGCCTTCGGCAATTCGTTTTGTTGGCTGGTGGTACCAAGTCATTCAAGGTGTTGATAAGGAGCTTAGAAAAGACCTTAACACCTTGATCATTTTGGTAGCTTGGGAACTTTGGAAGCATAGGAATGATTGCATTTTCAATGGCTCTCAATCTAATGTGGCCGTCTTCTCGAGACTGTTGGCAATGAGTGTGCATTGTGGTGCTGTCTTCTCGAGACTGTTGGCAACCTAATTTTGGTGGCTTGGGAACTTTACAAATTCTGTGTAGTTCATATTTGCATCTGATCCAAAATACACATGATGCAACTAGTGAAAACTTCATTGCCTTTTAGTTTCCAAACAAGGTTAAATCACTAATCCTTTATTTATTCTATTTTTGAAATTTGAGCAGTGCAATGTCGCTCCCACCACTCCGGAGGAACCCACCGCGCCGGACCCCTGTCACCATGGTCACCGCCTCTGCGTCTGCACCTAGTGTTCGGAAGCGAAGGTCACGACAGAGGAAGAAGGTGCAACAGCAGGAAGTGGGGTCTGAGGCGGTGGAGGGGTCACTCTTACCCACTCGGGAGCGGGAGTACAAGCTTTGTGGCAAGCACATCGAGGGGAAGCATCCCCTCTATGGCATCGTCTTCAACTTCTTGGACAGCCGTTACTTCAATATCTTCGCTACTGTCGGTGGCAACCATGTAAGTTATTCATTTCTTTCACTATAGTTGTTGCTATTAAGGACTATATGATTTTGGAGGGTATATTTGTGGATCTCGGATCAGTAGCTATTTATTTTTTTGGGTTTGATTAAATTTCCTGTTTGGTTGGGATTTGAGCTGTGAAATTTTGGTAATAATGTGATATGTGGTGCTAGCACATGGTAGAAATTACTGATAAAATCCATGCCGTTGAAGTGCATCTAAAATAGTTTCTTCCATACAAACAAATCTTCATTTCTGCGTCTAACACTCAGGTGCTCGGATCTGGTACAAACCACCCAAGTCAGATATCCTGCTGCTCAAGATTAGAGCTCCCATCCGGCTTTCCTCCTTTCTCAGACCCAAAAACAGTGAAATCATGTCTCTCACAGCACCAACCTTGATCGAGAAGGCTAATTAAGCATCCGCATTTAAGGAGATTTGTGCTGATGCCACCAGCTGCCCTACCGGGGATAAGCTTGTTCCCTCTGTTTAGGAGGTTATCTGCTGTACAGGAGTTACATTTCCGTAGCTAGTCTCCAGCTTCGAAAGTGATGACCCTTGATTTTTTTGGCTTGATGGATGATCATTCCTTGCTCTAGGATTGAACTGTCTTCCATCTCACGAGAAGAAGTGGAAGGGTAGAGATACAAGTCACAATGCCCCAGAAGATAGGATTAAACTGCTGTTACTCTTGCCCTATGAGAGCAATCTCGCCCATGACCAGATGAGAAGCAGCGCCTTTAATTTCTGTCGCTGGGGGTATAATTGTTAGAGGGATCTAGATACTATAAAAAATTATTGCATGACTGCTAAGGAAGAATTTTTTTTATGTACTTCTTGAGACGAAAAGGTGTTGTTCACCCTGCTTCGTTCTGTTTTGAAGTCACCTCTCTCACATCTTGATCTTTCAGGTGACAGCCTACCGTTGCCTGGAGGATGGAGGTTTTTCTCTTCTACAAGCATATGTTGATGAGGATGTAAGACAATGCTCGGTACCTGTGATTGCTAATGCAAGTCTCATAATACGCTTTGGCTAATGCTTGATAAGTCTGTGCATTTACAGAAGGATGAGTCATTCTACACTCTAAGCTGGGCTTGTGATCATGTTGATGGCGCACCGCTGTTGGTGGCAGCAGGATTCAATGGGGTCATTCGGATCATCAACTCTGCTACTGAAAAGTTAGCTAAGGTCTAGTACCCTGAGGCTTGTATATGTTTAATTTGCATATATTAGAGCATCATCAGTTTGATAAATGTTGATTTACTTCTGTTGTCCATTCCAGGAAGTCATTTTGAAAACTGCATTGAATATAATATTGTGATTTATAGTTAGGGCTTAGGGGAGCGAGTGGTTTCACTAAATTACCAAATAAGCTATGAATCACGGACATGTTGTGATGCTTTAATTCTATTTGTAAAATTATGCAGAGCTTTATTGGCCATGGTGGTGCTATAAATGACATAAGAACCCAGATGCTTAAGCCTTCACTCATTCTTTCTGCAAGCAAGGTTGGCATATAACCTGTTCTATGGTTGGATGTTCAAAATGATGTTTGTTATATTGATGTTATTTCACTTGGCATTGAACAGGATGAATCTGTTAGACTGTGGAATGTTCATACAGGGATCTGCATCTTGATTTTTGCTGGGGCTGGAGGTCATCGTAGTCAAGTTTTGAGTGTTGTAAGTAGCTCCGGCATTCTAAAATGACACTGCTTTAGAATATTTCTACTTTGAAAGCGCTCTTGGGATACTTTTTATCCACGCTCTGATTTTACTGTTTCTTATTTAGTGTGTCCAATTTTTTGTTCATTACATTAGGGATAAAGTTGTAAAACTTTGAAGGGGAGCCCTGACGCAGCAGTAAAGCTGCTGCCTTGCACCGCGAGGTCACGGATTTGAATCATGAAAACAGCCTCTTGCAGAAATGTAGGGAAATGCTGCATACAAAAGAGCCAAATTGGTTGGACCCTATGCTATCAGGAGCTACATGCATATAGCTGGCCTTTATTAGGGATAAAAATAAGATATTGGCTCTAGAATGACCACTATTTCTTTCATGCTTCTATTAAACACTGTTCAATTTATTTTTGGTTGAAGGACTTCCACCCTAGAGATATAAATCTCTTTGCAAGTAGTGGCATGGATAACACTGTGAAAATTTGGTCAATGAAAGGTATTCCTATTGCTTGTTAGGTTCATATTTACATTTCCATGGTGCATGTCACTGATAGGCTAGCTCTGTCAATGTTATCACAGAATTTTGGCCCTATGTTGATAAGTCATATTCATGGACTGGCCTTCCATCTGAGTTTCCAACAAGACGTGTTCAATTTCCGGTATGCTAAAGTATATATTAAGCCTCCTTTGGAACGCAGGAATTTTACAGGAATTTCATAGGAATCAGTTTAATTTCACAGGAAAAACACAGGAAAAGGGAAAAATTCCTGCATTCCAAAGGAGGCCTTAGTCATATTTGAATCCAATTAGTTTGCATACTGTTGTCTGTTAATTAATTTTCAATATATCATATTTCTTTTCATTTCATTCAGCTCTTGACTGCTTCAGTACACAGTAACTTTGTTGATTGTACAAGGTGGCTTGGTGACTTTATCCTGTC
>BCLG01000076.1:274876-303207 GCA_001602295.1 Zoysia matrella
GATCTAATTTTACGTTTCTAGAATGCAGATCTTACTTTGACCTTGCCCATAGTAAATGTATTTCCTCTGTGCTAATATGATTTCCCACTTCCTTATCCAGAGTACCATTGATATTCTTCAGAGGTATCATGTGCCAGCGTGTAACCTTTGGTTTATGAAATTTTCGTGTGACTTTCACTTCAATCAGCTGGCAATAGGTAACTATACTATTAAACTGCTAAAACAGTTTTTTTGGGGAAAATTACTTTTTTCCTTTGTAAAATTCGTTCATGCATTGCAAGTTGCCAAATATGTTCTTACATAACAAAACAGTCATATAGATGCCTGATTTTTATAAAATTTTGCAAATGAATTAATACATAGTTCTCAGTTTACATTGAAAAATATATTGACATACTTTTGATTGCACGTACATTTTCTAAACAGTGGAATGCTTTAATTATCATCTGCTTATTTGAACAGGCAACAGTGAAGGTAAGATTTACGTCTGGAAAATACAATCCAGCCCACCTTCGCTGATTGCTCGGTAAGTGTGACTGCAAGAATTTGAGTCACTCTTGTGTTCTGACTATATCGGTTACGCATGTTTGTAACTCCTATGCTTCTCAATGTGAATGCATCATTGTTTCCAGGCTAACCAATCAGCAATGCAAATCAACAATAAGGCAGACTGCAGTATCATTTGATGGAAGGTATATTTCCGTATTATTGTTCCTCATCACCCATTTCTACTCTAATATAGATAGTTCCTATGTCTTGTGGTCTGCATGCATTCTCTTGTATGTTTTTCTCCTTGAATGCATAGAAATGTGACGATGTTTTCCTTGTCCAGCACAATCCTTGCAGCTGACGAGGATGGCACTACATGGCGATGGGATGAAGTGGATCCTACGACTCCGAGAGGCAAACAGTTAACCAAGTCGAACTGCCTCCTATTCCAAACTGGCAAATGCAGTTTCGATCAAGCTCGACTTTAGATGCTCTGGAACCTGGTTGTTTCAAGTTGGAATAGTTAATAACCTAAATGTTGAATGTTCGGACGTTGATTCAATTTATTATCTGAATGTTTTAACTTGAGATATTGGGTTTATTGTTATGTGCTGTTGTGCGGAAAAAAATTGAATTTGCACAATTGTTTTTTTAATCCGATTATCTACCAATCACTGTCCCAAACCTTTTGTATGGAGGACTATTTACATCTATGTAATCACTTTAAATGCACCTTTCATCAATATGATTAAGGTACTCAATGACCTGTGGGGTCTAGTCTTACATCGTTGATATAGAATTATTGTATGAATGTGTATATCAAGTGGTGGTAGATGAAATAATTAATTCCTATATTGTGACATAAAAGATATAAAAAAATTTATCTGTTGTAGCGTATCCTAGATAATAAGAGTTAATATTTTATAAAGTGTTATTACTAAAATCGCATTTTAAGGTGACATTTTTATATTATATCACATTCAAAATTTTATTTTGTAAATATTTGTATAATTGTTGCCTTCTGACCATGAGGTCACAGGTAAAAGTCGTAGATAGGATGGTCCGTTGCATGTAGCTCATATTTGTGTTGAAAGGGTCTCATCACTTCAGTTCTTTTATATACATAATTTCCTAAAAATAGCCCTTACAAAAATAAATGGAAAAGACTATTTACAAAATACTAAACCTGCATGGCCTACCCTTTTCACAAATGTCACCAATGAGGAGTTCTTTTCTTTTTGTTGTAGAAATCCCCTCGTTCTTCCCCAAATACTTCACCATTGCATGGCCGAGGCATCCACCCGGCCATCTCTTCCTTCCAGAGCCTACCCCATAGCGACCAGAGCGAGGAATGAGAGCGATGCTCAGCATTAGGCAAGCTGCAAGTGAGAGCTAGCATGGTTTGGGCAGTTGGCGGTCGGTGCTGAGGTGGATCCAGCTCCGGTAAGCGCGCAGCAGCTAGCGTAAGGGCGCTTCACGCTGTGGTGACCCAAGGCCGACAGCACGCCACTGCCGCGACGTGAGCACAACACCTAGTGTTTTCGGCAAGCAGAACTGAAGAACAACAAGGAAACACACCTCTGACGAGGATGACGACCACAGCTTTCTATTATTTTCTCCATCTGCTGTCTACTGGTCCTTGGTATATACTCGTCATTTGGGCCTTGGGCTTCGGAGCCAATGTATGCGACGGGTCGGGTGTTGTATTACCTTCTAACCAACCCCGTAAGAGCCAATGTATGCAATTCTCCCCAATCTCTATTTACCTTAATCACGGTGAGATTGTACCATTCCTTCTCCCAGAGAGAAAAGGGAAACAACTTCCATTTAAATTTCATGTGTCATGCCTATAATGTTTAAACACAAACACAGTTGTTCAGATTCCCGTAGATGGTGGTAAGGATTTTCTTTATTCAAACCAGCGAATGTTTTCTCCTGAACCAAAGAGATGAAATCAGGGCTAAGCTCAAAGCTGGATGCGATTATCAGGTGTGCAGAAGTTGGTGGCTCATATAACTCGCCCTTCGGAGCTGAATGTTGAGAGATGGACACCTCCATGGTAGAATTAAGGAAAGAATAAAGAAAAATAAAAAGGATACAAGGATGAACTAGGCTTGAAGATAATAGAGCAACCATTCCCCAGCAATGGTGCCATAATTGATTGTTGGTATTTCTTACGTCTAGAGATTAATTCGCAAGCCACGAAATACCGTTGTAGCACTTTCCTTAGAATATTCCTAAGGTTATCGAGCACAAGAAACGTGTGTGTAAAATCTAAAGGTTCAAGCTCATCTACGGACACAAAGTTCTAATAGGGTTGGTAGAGTAGGATTCTCAATTTTCTTAATTCTAGACTAAGTTAGGACATTTCTGCATATAAATAATCACCAAAACTCGTGGAAATTTTAGAAATAAATCCTATGCCTAAGTTTGATGTTGGATTTTATCATTTTATGCAGAAAATTCGGTGATGGATATGAAATTTCATGACTGCCAACATGCACTTTTGCAAGAATCAGTTGGATGTGTATGTGGTTCCCGATCTTCCGTCAGGTCGTGGTAACTCTCGATTTGGTAGAGATGTAACACACAATCGATCCAGCCTCAAATTAACACGATTCGAACCCCGCAATCGCAGCACCACTTCTCCTCTGGTTATCAACCGTGCGCACACAATTGACCTCGCCAAGAAAGCTAATCTCAGCATGCGAATCGAAGAATATAAGCAAGAACAAGAAAGAACGCAACTAAATGCGAAATCTGAATTAAATCTCGAAGTTGAAAAACCAACAAACCGTCAAACGACGAAACTGTTTGATAACAGACAAAAACTAATCAAAACCTAACCCTAACGACGATGGCTACTGATTTAATAGAGTTTAGGACGACCTTAGGGGCAAACCCTAATACTAACAGGCCTAGAAAATATACTCGATTCAAGAGCCAAAAGATGGTGTCGCAGCACACTTACAGATTTTAGACGTTGTATTGTTTTGACGATTCCTGTAGATCTAGAAAGTATTTTCGTATGGGATTAGATCCGTTGTAAAGATTATCTCCTTATCTTTTCATCCATATCTAGAACATACAAAACGGAGCTCGTATGAGATCGGGGCATTTGTTTTTGTGCAGGCTGCTCCTGGAGTCCGAGTCAGACTCGAACCCGAGTTGTTTGGATCTCCTCCGGGGTCGAACGTGCGTTACTGATTTTAAGCATCTCTAAATCCTTCTTCATGCTTCCCTTGACCCTCTCCAATGTTTCTAATTATAATAAAGTTATTAGGTAGCAATCCATTCTCAAAGGAAGGAAAACATGTGTTTAAAAAAGAGCTCACCTCTAATCTCAACTGTCGTGCGTGACTTTCATTAATACTAATTTGAGGAGTCTTGTGTGTATCTAAAAGAGTGATGTCCTCATCACAGTTGTTTTACCTTGTTGGTTGCACTAGTATTCCCACAAAACCTTGCAGGTATTTTAGTAGCCACAAAAGAAACAGATACTCTCTTTTTTTCCAAGGCCAAAAGAATATAATATTGATAGCATTATCTCATAAAGCTCCGTATTCTTTTCTGAGCTGGAATAATACATAACTTCCAATACTTATCCAAAAAACTTCATCATTTGACCCTCAGTAATGTAATTAATGTGTTTTTCTAGATCCCACCATCTCATCACCTTCTTCTGGATTAAAGCCATTTGCCTTCCATGTTGGTATTTCTTTGAGCCATGATAAATTGAATTGCTTCCCTGTACTGAAGCCACCTATGCACGATGGAATTTTGCTGAAAATAAGAGTGCTATGTACTTGCTGACTAGTATGTAGATCACCAAATTCACTGGTCATAGGATTGGATAACCTGTCATCCATTTATGTCTCTCCAATGTCTCATTCGATAAATTAAACTCTATCTTCTGTATTGGTATTGCTCCACACTAGGAACAAACTGCATCAGAGTCAAATTATTCCTTGCTCTTCGTGTGTACAATATCACACAATTGATCCTTGTGATCAACTCCATACTCTTGAATCGAAGATAAACCAATGACATGGTACAATATGTTGATCTCCTTGTCAACCAGACCACATGATGTGCATGTGGTTCCCACTTTTCCGTCAAGTCGTGATGACTCTCGATTTGGTGAAGATGCAACACACAATTGATTCGACCTCAAATCAACACGATTCAAACCTCGCAATCGCAGCACCACTTCTCCTCTGATAATCAACTATGCACACATGATTGACTTTGTCAAGAAGGCTAATCCCAGCCTGTGAATCGAAGAACACAAGCAGGTTCTTCCTTGTTCATTGTGTCTAATGCGTCTAGAAAAGAAAGACGGCCCAAAGACCAAAAGATAGTGTCGCAGCACCCTAACAGATTTTGGACATCGTACTGTTTCGACGATTCTTGGAGATCTAAGAAGTGTTTTCACACAGGATTAGATCTGTTGGAAGACTTATCTCTTTAGCTTTCCATTCATATTTAGAGCATCCAAAACGAAACTTGTATGAGACCGAGGCATCCGTTTTAGTGCAGGGTGCTCTGGAGTCCGAGTCAGACTCGAACTCGAGTTATTTGGATCTCCTCTGGGGTCAAACGTGCATTACTGATCTTGAGCATTTCTAAATCCTTCTTCATGCTTCACTTGACCCTCTTCAATGTTTCTAATCATAATAATGTTATTAGATTTTGTTTTATACGTGATAAAGTTATTAGGTAGCAATCTATTGTCAAAAAAAAAAGACATGTGTTTAGGAATATGCTCACATCTAATCTCAACTGTCGTGCATGATTTTTATCAATAATAATTTGAGAAATCTTGTGTATGTCTAAAGGAGTGATGTCCTCATCACCACCTCTGCATTTGAGACTCTCCAACGATTTCTTCACCATCTTTGTCTGTAGCACCCACATCAAGTTCTAGAAACAACGTTCAACAATTGGCTTCCTCTCCTCACTGATCTTGTAGTCCCCATGTCATGCTACCTGATCCAATATACCACCATTAAAGTTGCATTCTGATAATATATCGTCATCCCATACAACATCCTTGCAAGGCATTTCATCAAGCACTTGGTAAGCAGAATACATAGAAGTTCCTGCACCCTTTCCAGCAATCAACTCACATTGTGGCGATGGAGGAAACGAGCACTCCATCCTATTCTCCTGGTTGCCCTTGAACTATTCACCTTGAGCTAGTTGCTGCAACAACCCATCATGTGAATCGAAGTCGAGGAGCAGCTCCTCAACCCAAGCAATATCCTCAGACATCCCCCAGCCTTGGATACAGCCTGATGAGAGTGAGTTCCTCTGTTTTCCTCCACCGGCATTTGATCGAACACCTGGTGGGCAGAATAGACAGAAGGTGAGAGCTGCGGCACCACACCACTCATCAACTCTGATCCCCATCTGCTAAGCAGAGGAGTCTTCCCCTTCAGACAATCAATCGTTGCCTTCCTTTGCGAGAGAGATAACAGCGCCACTGCACATCCCATCTCCTCTGTTTTCTGCTGGTCACGCACCAAATGCTCCACCACTTTGGACATTTAATTGAGCTGCGCCGCCACCAAATGCTGCGTGGCCTCGATTGACCCCAAACAGGCGTGCAGTCAATCTAGGCCCTCCAGCAGCCGTGACCAGCGACCATTGGATTGCGTCACTGCCGCCATGAACTCCAATAATCTAAACACACCAAGGAGTCTGATTACCAACTGTGATGACCCAAGTCTGACAGCGTGCCACCACCGCGACGTGAGCACAACACCTGACGAGCAGAACCGAAGAACAGCAAGGAAACACACCCATGAGGAAGACGACCATGAGTTTCTGTTCTATTCTCCACCTACTGTCTACTGATCCTTGGTATATACTCATCATTGGGCCTTGAGCTTTGGAGCCATTGTATGCGATGGGCCGGGTGTTACATGCGCTAACGGTGTCACTCTTCCAACTCAGCGAGCGGGAGAGGTGGTGCCTTCTCGGCCATCAAAGCACTGCTCCTCTCTGCTCTCTCCAACAAGCAAAGCCAAGCCTCAACTTAAACTGACTCTATTTTTCTTGATTTGGCCCAACTTACCTTTGTCATGTGCGCCAGGCTGACTTTTGAGACAGGTACTGTAGCAGCTCGGATACTGTAGCATTCTTGTTACTGTAGCATGCGCTCTGCTATAGACACATGCAGCTAATTAGAATAAGATTTTGTTAGGGTTTGTTAGTAGTCAGGATAAGGATTTGTTAGGGTTTGTTAGTAGTTAAGAGTTAAACCTTAATTCACTACCGGAAACCGAGCGTTTGCCGAGTGCTGCAAAGCCTATAAAACACTCGGCAAAATGTTTGCCGAGTGCCACCCACGGCAAATCCCACTCGGCTTAGCATGTGACGGCAAACAGCCGTTTGTCGAGTGCTTTTTGTCGTGCACTCGGCAGCACTCGGCAAAAATTGAGCCAGAAAAAGTTTACTCAGGAGAGGGTCTCACATTTTTCACACTAACCGGTTGCGACAATTTTTGCAAATCAGCCGATCGCGTTGGTTTCCGAAATCGATCCCGTGACCTTCTCCTCGCGCGCGCGCCCCTCTAACCACTCCAGCACACTGTCGCTTGTGTTTAGATTCTATTTTAGTTTCACACATATTATACAAAACTGAGTGTAAATTGCTTGTTTGAGGCCCTAAACGAATTCAAATCAAAAAGTCGTCAACTACAAAGTTTTATAACTTTTCGAGATCTACAACTTTCATTTTGGTAGTTTATCCATCAGAGGTCATTTACAAAATTTGAATTTCAAATTTAAAAAATTCAAACGTAGTTTTCGATAACAAGATGATTTCAAATCAAAAAGTTGTCAACTACAAAGTTTCCTAATTTTTTGAGATCTACAACTTTCATTTTAGTTGTTTCTCCGTCCGAGGTCATTTAAAAATTTCAAATTTTAAACTTGCATGTTTGCCGAGTGTTTTTTCTTTGCACTCGGCAAAACAGCTATTTGCCGAGTGTTTTTTGTTTTACACTCGGCAAACAAGAAACACCCGATTTTTTAAAGCATATTTGGAGCAGCAAATTAATTCAAATTAAAAAGTGTTCAACTACAATGTTGTATAACTTTTTAAGATCTACAACTTTTATTTTGGTCATTTGTTCATCCGACATAGTGATAGTAAAATTGTTCATAAATCTTATATACCTTTCTTATAGTTTCATGAAACTATATGAGAGATGTAGATTTTGTGAACAACGTTACTATCGCTTTGTCGAATGAAGAAATGACCAAAATAAAAGTTGTAGATCTTGAAAAGTTATACAACTTTGTAGTTAAAAACTTTTTCATTTGAATTAATTTGCTGCTCCAAATATGCTTTAAAAAATCGAGTGTTTCTTGTTTGCCGAGTATAAAACAAAAAACACTCGGCAAATAACTGTTTTGCCGAGTGCAAAACCAAAAACACTCGGCAAATACCTCGTTTGCTGAGTGTAGCCAAAAAACACTCGGCAAACAAAAAAGGTTGCCGAGTGTTTTTCTCTTAGCTCTCGGCAAAAAGTTGTTTGCCGAGTGCCCGAAAGATTACACTCGGCAAACTAACTAGCACTCGGCAAACATCCGGTTTCCGGCAGTGATTATAGCAGAGTAGTTCTTTAGGTGGTTTAAACAAGAAGACTATTTAAGCAGATGTAATCGTGAGAAAAAAAAGGCAAGCAATAATAATTACCAATTATCTAGTCTACCTCAATTCTTCTAAATCTCATCCCCTTCACCGTAGGGCGCAGAGGTAAAACCTCGGCCAGTTACCAATTCTACCTATGAGCTACGCAGCCAAGGGCCTGCAGTCTTTGGCGCCGACGCCCTTGACAACCTGGTATCACGATCCAGGCGATCCGCACCACCAGCAGCCGCCGCTAAACCTGTCCACGCTGTTGCCATCGACACCATGCCGAGAGATGACGATCTCAAGACTCTCCTCGCATCTATGATGAAGGAGCTCTAGGAAATCAAAGCCATGGTGGCCTCACCAGCCAACAAATCAGAGGTGAACACCCAAACAATCCAACGCCTGGAACAAGCAAACCCAGCCAGCTCAGGGTTCCGCCTCTAACACCACCACCGCCCGCACCGGGGAGCACCACAATGACAGACCACCTAGATTTCAGAAGACGGATTTTTTAAAGTATGATAGCAAAGGAGACCCGCTACCTATCATAAAACGCTGTGAGTCCTATTTTGTCCAGCAACACATCGTCGAAGAGAAGGTGTGAATGCATCATACAATCTGTTGGACACCGCACAACTCTGTTTTATGCAAATCCAACAAGATGAAGGGACGCCCCCGTGGAAGTGCTTTGCGGAATTACTTAATCTCCGCTTTGGACCGCCCTTGCGAGCCAATCCACTGGGTGAACTAACAGTGTGCAAGTGCACCAAGACCGTGGAGGACTACTAGGACCGATTTTAGGCCTTACTGCCTCGAGCCGGTCTCCTCACGGAAAAGAAGCACGTACAATTGTTCAGAGCAGGCCTTCAACCGCCTCTCAGCCTTGACGTCGAGATCCACAACCCGCAATCTCTCGTCGTCGCCATGAGCCTAGCCCAGAAATTAGAACTCCGGGATTAGTATGCAGCTGCAGCAGAAACTACGCTATCATTGGACCGAGGCAAAGGTCTGCTACCGAACCCAATGCCGCAGGCAAAGCCACAGCCGGCCCCAAGCAGCACGGTTCCACTCTCTGCCATGGTGACAATGGAAGGCCAACAGGTGAAACGACTCTCCACATCTGAGATGGAAGAACGGCGGCGATTAGGTCTATGCTATAACTGCAATGAGAAATTTGGGCACGGGCACAGCAAGGTCTGTCAACGCCTCTTTCTACTCGACTTGGGAGATGAAGAAAAAGACAACTTGAGGACGAGCTACTCATCGAAGAGGGGAGAGATGTCATGTGCGCCAGGCTGACTTTTGGGCCTGGTACTGTAGCAAGCGCGCTACTGTAGCAGATCCGCTGCTGTAGGCACGTGCAACTAATTAGGATAAGATTTTGTTAGGGTTTGTTAGTAGTTAGGATAAGGATTTGTTAGTAGTTAAAAGTTAGACCTTAACTATAGCAGAGTAGTTATTTAGATGGTTAAGAAAGAAGGCTATTTAAACAGATGTAATCGTGAAAAGAAAGGCAAGCAATAAGAATTACCAATTATCTAGTCTGCCACAATTCTTTTAAATCTCATCCCCTTCACTATAGGACGCAGAGGAGTAAAACCTCGACCAGTTACCAATCCTACTTATAAGCTATGCAGCCAAAGGCCTGCAGTCTCGGGCGGCGACGCCCTTGACAACCTCTTCCTTTGATTGAAGTTGCCTCTCTTACCTCTTGATCTTGCAGGTGACAACCTATTTGGTGCCTAGAGGATAGTAGTTTTGCTCTTCTACAAGCATACATTGATGAGCATGTAAGAAAGAAATTGCTAGTGTCTTGATAGAAATGTAAGTTATATAATATGCCTTTTTTGATGCTGGTGATATCTATGTATTTCAGAAGGATGAGTCATTCTACACTCTAAGCTGGGCTCCGTGATCATTCAATGGTTCACCACTGTTGGTGGCAGCAGGAATCAATGGGATCATTCGGGTCATCAATTGTGCTACTGAGAAGTTAGCTAAGGTCTAGTATCCTCAAGCGTCTATATATGTTTCTTTTGCAAAAGTAGAATGAAATGTCATTTGTATAAATATGAGTGACAGTTTACCGGTGTATAAGTTACAACAAGTCGTGTGAAAATTGTATTTTTGCTGTCATCACATCAAGCAAAGTGTAACTTTTCAACACAAGAGTGTCCATGTTAAATACTCCAATAACTGTATTGCAGGGAATACATGTATAACCTAGCTATTCGATGTACTTATGCAATTTATAGCCACTAAATTACCATACAAACTACATGCAACAACTGTCTTATTTTATATTTATAAAATCATGCAGACCTAATTGTTGGCCATGATGATTCAATAATCGAGATAAGAACCCAGGCACTGAAGCTTTCGCTCATCATTTCTGCAAGGTTGGTAAATAACTTGTCCTACAGCTGGAAATAATAAATGTTTTTTTTAAGTTCTGATGTTATTTCTCTTGGCAATGAATAGTATTAATCTATTAGGCTATGGAATCTGCACACAGAGATCAGCATTTTGATTTTTGCTGGGGCAGGAGGTCATCGGAATGAAGTTTTGAGTGTTGTAATTAGTATTTACTGCATCCTAAAATGACACTGCTTTATAATATTACTAATTTACAAGCTGAGATACTTCTCATCTCTGATGATACTGTTACTTATTTAGTAGTCCAAATTTTTATTCATTACATCAGTGCTAAAATAAGGTCTTTTGGCTCCAAAATGAATGCTACTTGTTTCATCTTTCCATTAAACCCAGTTTGATTGATTTTGGCTGCAGGATTTCCACCCTAGCGATGTCAATAGCTTTGCAAGTTATGGCATGGATAACACTGAAAATTTGGTCAATGAAAGTTAGACACTACTCCAAGTTATCTTCATATTTACATTCGCAAGGTGCATATCACTGACAGTCTGTAAATTTGTAACAGAATTTTGGCCATATATTGATAAATCATATTCATAGACTGACCTTCCATCAAAGTTTCCGACAAAATATGTACAATTTCCAGTGTGGTCAGCATGTAATTATCTCTGGATCTATTCTTCTACAAACTAATTACTGTTACTTTGTTCTCATGGTTTCATGCTATTCTTTCCTTTCCCTTCAGGTCTTGATTGCTTCAATACACACTAACTATGTTGATTGTATTAGGTGGCTTGGTGATTTCATATTCGACCATTCATTTTATTAAAAAAATGATAAATATCATATATTTTGTTATGATTTGCAGAGTGCAGAATTATCTCTGCCGAGATGTTGTTCGCTTCGGCGAAAAGCAGGACCGGGCAATTCCGAAGCTGTATATGCTAGCAGCTGAGCTTGAGAATCTTTGCGGTGCTGAACAGCATGCGAGAGTCAGTAGTGATGATCGATCAAAACAAGGCCTTCGTTGTGTCAACGTGTCTTTCCTGATCAGGCGGACCTCCTTGAATTCAAGGGTATTCAAGTGAATGCCCAAATTTTTGGTGAAAAATTGAGTGTATAGATAAACTATGTTTGCTATTTATGCATGTGCACAAGTAAATGTGTCTAAAGCTCTTTTCTCCTGGTCTCAAAACATCCTTTCTCTGGTCCGCTTGTCTCTTCAATGACCCTTGTATTTCACATCCAGCTAGCACTGCTTTTGATCAGGGAGGAGCTCCGCTTCACCTGTCCTGATTCCTCTCAAATCCTACCCCCACCCCAAAATCCCTAGAAAAAATCCTTTCCCATTTGTGGCTGTAATGAATCAATTTTATTGTGAAGTAATTTAATTATTCGAAATATTTATGAAAATATAAAAACAAACAATTCATCTTTAAAGTATCTTTAATAATTAAAATACTTCACAATAAAATAAATAATATTTTCACATTTTTTAATAAGATAAATAGTCAAATATAGATGTCTATAAATCTAAAATAACATTTATTTTGGAACAGATGTAGTAATACATAATCGTGAACCTGAATGAGCTCCTCACCCCCTCTTCAGTTTACAAGACATTCAGAAATGTTGTACCAATACACATTTGATATTTTTTTTTCTTTTTGTTGAAGTGTGGATTTTCTTTTAAAGTTTGAATGCCCAGCCAAGAATTCCTGGGTCCACCTGCTGGAGAATGCAATCTTGGCACACCAGAGCTTAAGGCCAAGCTAAAGGAGGCGTTCCAAGATTCATGGCACCCGTGGATCTGTGGGGATTGAGATCCTTGCCAGTGGGCTAGGCCGCGCATGAGGCCCGCGTGGCCGTCGGTTGTGCCAGATCCTCATGCAGATGTATGTGAAGCATGGGACACAGATCCACTGCTATAAAGGCAGTGGTATTGTGGTTGATGCTGCATGGGCTCGAAGCTCCTGCTCAGTGGCTACGGTACCGTTCGTTTTATGTCAATGGATCCGCCCCATGCACGAAGACTTTTTTTTTTTTTTGAGAAAAGGGTTGGATTTATTTGATAATTAGGTCATTTTACATCCAGCCCCCTGAGAATTGAGGAGGAGCCCCAGAAAGAAAAGAAAATTACACTGAAATGCATAACAGGAGCTCCCCGCCCTTGACATCTCCCCCTGTCGATGACTCTGCTCGACTCTTCTCTGTCGCCAGCGATGGAGATGGAGAAGAATGATGAAGTTTGAAGCCGAATCCCACATGGAGCGATATCACTTTTTGAGTCGCCAGCAGTAGCATGATCCAATGAAGACCGCACCGTAAATCATTGAACGCGCAGGCGAGATAGCAACCAACAGCTACAGCTTCGCCCCGACGAAAGGATTCAGGCACTTGTCGCCTCTTCAGCAGAATCAAATCGACGGAGAGCAGGAACTTCCACATTGTGAAAGTAAATCCGTAGACGTGACAAAAGATCCCACTGACGAGCTTGAAAGCTTCCGCGGGAGACCTTGATTTCTTCGCATCGGTGACGCCGTCGAAGACTGCATCAACACCATGGAAGAAATAACACTGAAGATCCCATACCTCAAAACTACTAAATTAGATAGAGATATGTGCATCGGCTGCGTCACTCCTCGTTCTCCACGCCCGCCAGCGCCGGACCGGCAGCCAGGGAAGATGGGGAACAGAGGAGATCGGCGCCGGCTGGAGATCTGATGAACCTGGTCGCCGCCTCTCAACCGTATAAAAGGAAGAGTCGAGAAGAAGGAACCGGGTCTCACGCACGAAGACTTGAGATGCTGGAGGGTGCGAAGTACGACAATTGCCCACGACTTCAGAGCCACAATGGACTACACGGCGTAAATTCGTTTAAGAGGTGCTGGAGTTTGGTTACTTCTGTTCTTACAGTAGTGTCATCTAGGAACATGTCTATATTAGTTTAGTTTTTTTTCCCCCCAGATTAACATGGTAATTTTGTGGCAATGTCGTTAAATCATCTCTGAACATGTTATAAGCAGGTGCAAGGCTCTTAACCAACTCGAGGATGACAATTCCAAGGTTGTATGCATTAACACGTGGGGAAACTTGAAAACCTTCCGCATATAGACTTACCATAATTTCAAATTTCACTCTGAGAAGATTGAATTATATGGATAAAAAATGAATTACCTGGAGCAAGTACCCAGTTGCTCTTCTAATTCCAACAGCCCTAGCTAAATCATTCAGTTGCCCATTCACCGAATTAGAAATTAGAGAA
The DNA here is from genome assembly GCA_001602295.1 of Zoysia matrella. Taxonomy (NCBI): domain Eukaryota; kingdom Viridiplantae; phylum Streptophyta; class Magnoliopsida; order Poales; family Poaceae; genus Zoysia; species Zoysia matrella. The sequence continues at coordinate 288,654 of BCLG01000076.1, forward strand.
ATCCGTTGCAAGACAAGAGTTCCCAATGCGAACAGCCAAAGCAGAATGACAAATGTGCAAATAATCTAGTGCAGGCACTGGTATCGAACTGAAGGTTCAAGCAAGCTTTGCATCAAATTGGTGACCTTCGAAACTCTTTAATTCAAGTAAATGAACTAGTTCCCAAATCTGGTGATCACTTTGAAAAACAAGAGCGTTAGTTATTTCGATATAATTCATTTCATGTTCGAGGGAAGCCTTCTTTGGTAGGGTAGGCTATTACTACAATGCTGATGATAGATGAAAGGAATCCCATTTTTAAAAGATAATACGAGTAGTATCTAAGTGATCGTTAGTCATAACTATCGTAGTATATATGTATATGAATTTATTTTACAGTACCATCTGCACCGGCATTGCAAAAGTAGAAGATACAAATGTTTTAAGAGTCCTACACCTAAAGATTCGAATCCTCTGCTTTAAGTTCAGAGCCTCAATTTGAACAATGGCAGTCTGAAATCCGGGCGTACCGCGTATGTAGGATACGAATCTGGTTTTCCTAATGTTCCAAAAGAGGACTGTAGTACCACCTCAACAAAATGGTCTCCGGCCACGGGTCGCCGCCGTCGTCGTGTTCAGCCGCCGTGACACCGGGGGGATCCTGAAATGCCACAGCCGGCCAACCCCGTCGACGCGGAACTTTTGACAGAGAAACTCCTCGGCGAACTCCCTCTCCACCTTCCGGTCCACGTCGTGCAGGAACACGTCGGTGTCGCCGTCACCTTGACGCGCGCGCGCCAAGGCGGCCGCGGTCCATATCGCCGCCATCCTCCCTGGCGCCGCGGGGAAGTACCCCTTGGGCGCGTCGACCATGACCATGTCCCACTCGGTCTCGTACACCTCCGGCGGCAGGTCGTGCAGCGCGAGCGGGCACTCGGCGTTCCCGCGCACGCGCACGGCGCCAACGTCGGGGAGGCAGGCTGGGCGGCTCCTGTACGTGGCGAGGAGCTCGTCCGCTTGGTCGAGCCGCGTGCTGTACGCGACGAGGTGGGCGCGGAGGAACGGCGACTGCGCCCGGACGAGGCGGTACCAGACGGGGTCCTCCTCGAGGAAGACGGTGGCGCCGCCGGGGTTGAGCGCCTGCCAGAGGGCCGAGTCGTGGCCGAGCCCGAACACCAGCAGCCGCAGCGGCGCGCGGCGCCGGAGCACGGCGAGGGACAGCGAGATCTCCGCGCGCGACTGCTGCGGCACCGTCGAGGTCACGGCGTACTCGACCACGGCGTCGGCCAGCGCCGTGACGCCGGGCGCCGCGTACCCCGACCCCGAGGGCGCGGTCACCGCGGGGAGACACGGCAGCGCGAGCGGCGGTAGCAGCAGGAACGGCGTGGTCAGGAGCGTGGGCAGAAGGAAGAACGCCGCGAGGAGCAGCGCGCATCCGCCGGCGGCGAGGACGCGGCGGCCGGGGGCCTTCATTGTCGCCGCTAGCGCGGTGACCGCGGTGACTGGAACACAGGGGCCCGGTTGTCCCGTGAGACGCGCGACCGTACGTCGGGGAAAGGTGAGAGAGCACGGTGGCCGCCGGGGATTCGCTGCTTTTTTTAGGCACGTCGGAGAAAGGCAAGAGGAGGAGAGCCCTGGCGCGGACGTGCGATGCGCCGATGATGTGTCGATTGTTGGCCCCTTGGTTTTGCTTTTGCGTTTTGTAGGGACGCTGGCCTTTTCTTGGGCTCCGTAATCTGCCATTAGTTTTTGGGTTGGGTGAGTGACTTTTTACATGTGTACAAATTGGGTAGCGGCAATTGTACGAACTGTGACTACTCATTGACTAGTTGAACCTCGACAACTACGAGTCCAAGTACCGATGGGAGGTATGTTCCAACACTGGTTCACCCCGTCTCTTTTTCTTTATATATTCTTTTTTTTCTAAAGTGAGAATGACATTTTTTCCAAGTACTCTTTTTTTAGTTGAAAAAGGTGGACACTTTTGTGCACTGGGGAACCAGTCTAGATGCTCAATCAATTACTTACTCCCTCCATCCTTATATTGTTGTCGCTATTAACTTCAAACATTATCGTTTGCAATTAAAAAAATAGTATGTAAAATTATAAGTGACAATTCAAATAACTTTAATGGGAACGATATTTAACAAACTTTTCGAATGAGACAAATAGTCAAAGCAGATGTTAAAAGTCAAGAGCAACAATAATTTAAAAACGGATGGAGTAAAAACTTAGGTACTCCGTTCAGTTTTAAAATACTAACAGTGTTGAATTCTAGCATCATCTATCTTTGACCATTATTTTATTCAAAAAATTTATTCAAATGTATAAAATTATTAGTTGTATTTAAAATACCTTTAATGATAAAGCAAATTATAACAAATTGGGATAAGTCTTTACCGCCTCAACTATTGTTGTTAGTCTACTCCACCCCCTCCACTATAAAATCGAATACTTTACGCCTTAAATTATTTAAAACGGTTAGTGGTTTTGCCTACGTGGCAGTCCACATGGACAATGATTTGGCAAGATAGTTTTAAAATATCTCAAATCGTATCCACATTGTATTAGACTAAAAGAAATAGATATCAGTGAAAACTATTCAAAAATTGTTTTTGATATGTTTTATTTTTTATTGAGAAAAATTAATTATTTGAGTCTCGAGATGAGAGCCTGTAATTAGGTTGAGATACATACTTAAGGTTTATATTATGAAGATGATGAAGAATGCTTTTAATATCAAGTGCGAATGTGAGCAAAATAAATAATGTGACAAAAAATAATACAACATCATGTCACTGTCCATTTGTACTACCACGTAGGCAAAAAAAAAAACTTCTACAGCCACTCTAGGGTGTTACCTAGGTGGTTTTAAATAGTTCGAGATGTAAAGTATTCGTTTTTATAGTTGAGAGAGTGAAGTGGGCTAACATCAATAATTGAAGGGCTAAAGTAGACTTATCCCTAACAAAATATGTATTTATAGTACTTTTTTGAATAATACGAATAGTAAAAAGATGATGTTAAAAGTCAATTGTATCAATATTTTAAAACTGTAGGGACTATGTTGCAAAAAAAAGGCTTCCTTTGGAACACAAAACAGGAAAAATGTAGTAACTGAAGTAGAATAATCCTATGAGATTTCAAAACAAAGGAATTGACAGGAGAAGCCCTTTGGTAACACCAATGAAAATCAAAAGAGTAGGAAAGAACACATAGTGTTGCTTTCGTTGCACCATAGGAATTTTCCCAGAGGTTAGACCTCTTGCTTCATTTCTTATGGAATAAAGCTCAGTAATACAATCCTTAGGTCCTATTTGGAGCATAGGAATTATTTCTGTTTTTATGTTTTTTTTTATAAAATAAAAATAATTTATATAAAATTATTATAAAATTACTGTGAAATTCCTGCGTTCATGTACGCAAGCCTGAACCTGAATTAGCTCCTCGCCTCCTCTTCCTTCGGTTTACAAGTCACTCATTCTGTCGTTCTGTGATTCAGTCAAGTGCTCAAGTGTTGTATGAATACCCAATTGTTTTTGTTAAATTGTAAGCGGTATGGATTATTGATAGTCTGATAGAAAAAATGAAGAAAACGAAGAGATCGGACTTGAATTTGAATATGAATTTTAGTACGTACTGTAAAACTTTTTTTATTGCAATATTTGGAACGATTCATCATTCAAGTTTCAATGCCCAGACATGGATTCTTGGGTTCGCCGCTGAAAGTGAACCGTGGCCGTTGGAGCAGCCGCACCAAAGGTTTCAGATAAAACAATCAACGCTTGAAGTTGGTTCGATTTCAACCGAACCACCGGAATAAAATAGTATTTTTGTTTCTCCGGCAAAGACGGATGCAAAGGAACGAAATTGGTTTTTTAGTCACAGTGGGACCCACATACATTGTGCCCATCGAACCAATCCAATCGAACCGCCGGCGTTTGGATCGCACCAGCAATGCTGACTCCACTTACCACTGAGGCTGTGATTCTGTCTGATGAAGTACAGTACCTCGATTTAATATCTATCGGAAAAAGAGGTACTACGAGTACTCTCCTACCTTTACCTCAATCGTGCTGTGTACCACCCACAGGCTTTACACTCGCCACATGCCAACATAATGATGGTATACAAATTTTCTGCGCTTAAAATTGTTAGATTTCAGAGGTTCAGGGCCGCCCCTCACGAGTTTCAATGATGGCATTATGAAAAATCAGAAATTCACTAGTTATTACTCCTCCTATGCCCATTCTAAAAATTTTAAATAAAAATGAATGTCAAGCGTGATTTCAAAACGCAAGAAAAATGACACTTAGAATGAAACGGAGGGATTAACTCCAAAGTAAATGTTGTACGAGTAAATTTTGCACATGTGATGAGATCATTGAAATATGAAAAATATAATAGTAATTTCTCTTATTCTGTACTCCCTCCTTTACAAAATATAAACATTTTTAAGTTTAGTTAATAAAACTTTTATCACTTTGACAACTAATAATGTATAATTAATAATATTTTATCACATAAAAATCATAATTTTTGGATTCATCATTAAAACTTCCATAAAAATTATATTTTTATATAAAAAATTATGTAATTTTTTAAATATTATTGATAGAAGTTAAAAGATTTTGATCTTATCTAAACTTAAAAATTTTTATATTTTAGAACGGAGGTAGTATATGATTTATATATAACTGAGGGTATTTAGGACCCCTTTATCAGAGCTGTCAACTTCAGGTAGAATCTAGGGAGATTTAATAAATGCTGTTTTTCAAGAAAAGTGATTCTTGTCTGATTCTGTGAAGTGATTCTTTGAAATGAACTAAGAGGCTGAGATCTTAAAAAAATAGCGATTATGTGAAGTGATTCTCTGTCTTCATTCTAATAATTTATCCTGAGAATAAAAAACAATCACTTTTAGCGACAGAATCACTTCACAGAAGAATCAGAAATGAATTCAAAGAATCAAAAGCTGTGACCTCTACTAAAAGCGCTCTTAGTGTCGGTTCCCTTGATGAATCGATGTAGGAGTACCTGCTTTATTTGTTAATTAAGATTTCTCAAAGAATGTTCTACAACGACTGTAAAAGCTAGATCATAAATTGTCAAAAGTTAATTATCAATCAAGTGCCTGAGACCTGCCGGATGCATGCATGTACCAAGCCGGGAAAGGTGTCATATCTAGGCAAGGGGCGATGCCAAGTGAGCTTATAGGTGTCACCAAAAACCACTATTTATCGCTATTTATAAACGTGCTAGCCCGGTTGCTTACAGCTTGCTGATCCTGGGACCATGTGCACTGGCTTCGCCCCTGCATCTGGGACCGTAGCGGCAGAGGCACAGTAACTTCCGATCCTGTGTGCACCAAGGTCCAATGTTGTTGGCTTCCGTTGAACAGTTCTGTATTGGACGGTACTTGCAAGTTGCGGCATGGATGAAGGCACTAATTGTCTTGCAACAAGTTATCCAATACTTCCTCCGTCTACTGTTTTCAGTGCATATTGCGCCTAAGAAAAATAGACGGAGAGAGTTGTATAGTACATGGACCACGGTTGTCCCTTCTAACAGGCTGAGTTTTTTATTAAAAGGCCGGCATTCCTCTGCCCTGCAAAACTAAGGTTTATCAAAACTATACAAACTTCTATATAATTATTGTCGGAGCAAACTATGAAAACTTTGGATAAAACCCATCAAAAAATAAATCTGTCCGGAGATCGGTGCCTGAAGGACTATTTTCCTTTAGCACCGGTGCTTCCCACTGTGTGGATCGGTGCCTGCATCCAAAACTCTGGCACCGGTGCATTTCTAGCATCCGATGCTATATGACATGAGGATAAATGAAAGAGCAAAAAATTCTCATGCATCGATGCTTTCGTTGTGACCCGGAGAAAATGAGGCACCAGTGCTTGGGCTCCTGATTTGACATTTCAAGCGTTCCACCACCTTGGTTGGTCTAAATGTGCTAGTAACATGGACACGTTGTCAAAAAAAAAAAAAAAATGGAAGATTTGAAACAGCTTAGGTCGTGGCTTTGTGCGCCGGCCACCGAGATTGATTCTTCGTTAATTTCTGCTGTTACAACACGGAGATCGAACACCCATTTGCTTCATCCTTTTAATTACTTTCTTCCCACGACCTGACAGCCATTTTTGATAAAAAAAAACTTGGCAACTTTTATTCTTCTGTTCAGAAGCCTATTCAGAAGCAGATTCTGGTGACATATCCTTCCTATTCCTACATGAGGGGTTAAGCATTTCGAAATGGGAGCGGGGAGACATGGCTCGTGCCAGGATCAGGCCTGGCCAGGATCCTGACTGCGGGAGCAGCTCACTTGACTGCGGTAGCTAGACACTGGGCTAAATGGGAGTGGTGCGTCAGTTCTACAGCCCGGACAATGCATTGCTGCCGGCCCGGCAGGCGGCAGGTGGGCTGGGCGCAGGACAATTAATTGCGTCGCATCATGTACAACATAGTTGATAACAGGACATGTTGGATTTTGGCTTTTTTTTACTCGTACCCATTTAATTATTGAATAAAAATTTTCTCTTAATCTATGCCCACGAGAAATTTTATGGCGTGACTAAAATTTTAATTAGTTGTTTTATATTTATATATTTATGATATATATTTATCATAAACAATCAATTTATTTACACATAATAAGCAAAGTTAATACAAATTTAAATTAAAATGTGATACATAGTAAAAAATGTGTATATATATATACACACACATCAAAGACGGATAGAATATTCTCGTACATATACTTGTTAACTTCACTGGTATTAAAATTTTCCCATATCTATTCCCATATCTATCCCTAATAAAGTAATTACCTGTCCGATATCAAATTTTGGAGCCTCATTGCCATCTTTTGTGCCGATCTTAAAAAATAAAAAAGGTTGCTGACACGCCCGGAGAGCCTTTTCCATGTAACAAGCAGCAGTGGCATCAGTAAGAGCTCTTTTATCGCAGCTGTCAGCTCGACAGAATTAGAGAAGCTTTATCAAACTCTATTTTTTTAAGATACGTGATTTTTATCTGATTTTGTAAAGTGAATCTCTAAAATAAAATAAACTAAGAGACTGAGAGCTTAAAAAAATAAATAGCTTCTCTTCTTCATTTCGTATAGTGATTTTTATTTTAAAAGAATAAAAAAAATCACTTTTAATCATCAAAATCACTTCATAAAATTAAAAATTAAGAGGCCCTTTTTTCCGCTACTTCTGAATCTGTCTGGAGGGAACAACGAAAAATGAACATCAAAAGTGGGTCGCCCACCTCTCTGCACGTTTGAAATTGCTTTCGGTGCTCGGCGATCCCAGCATTGGTTGGACGGCGCCGGAAACTGCTTTCTGGTGACACCCAAACTTGCTTATCCATGATAGGACGTCAGCTACGGAGTACTAATTTAGCTTCAGTTTTTTTGTGGCCTGACCAATAAATAAACCTCCATAACATTTCGTGGTGGAGGTACCGAACATCCACTGCCAATATATTGCTAATAACGAAAATATATAGCACACCTTGCTGTGAGCAGTGGCAGCATGTCCGTCCTGGATCGAATGATGTCGAAATGGCATTGAAGTGGGCCCTAATGTGCATTTCCACAAGGCCACAAATATTTTTGCTGCAATTTGCTTCTCTGGTGAACAGACATTTGGCACAAGCCTATAACGCTTAATGTCTTTGAAGGATCAATTAGGTTGGAGCGTTGGGAACGGGTTTAAAAGACTGGGGCTCCGCGTAGCTAAGTGCAAAATGTTCATGTGTCCCGCTTTAGAGAACAGAGGTTGGATGTCTGTGAGGCTTGCTTAGGCCTTGTTCATTTTTGTTAAAGGTGAGGGTGGATTGGGGTGGAATGGGAGAGAATCAAACTATACTTAGATTTGTGATGGATTGAATCCCTCTCAAACCAACACTAATCCACGTGTAACAGAAGATAAACGAACGGGGCCTTAAGGGGACTTCCACACCTGCCTTGAGTTCTGTTTACTATGTGATCGAGAAGAGGAATTTATACATCATCTGCTCCTAACTTGCATTTTTATGCGTCAATCAGTTCTGGTTCACTATTCTCACTCCACTCGGCTTACAACAGCTCACACCAAGTTTGGGTGAAACATCACTGGTGGATTAGTGGAGGAACGTGTCCAAACAAATTGAGAGAGATCAAAACAAATTGAGAGAGATCAAAGGGAGGGGGCTAATTCATGGGTCGTTCTAGGAGCATGATCTTTATGGAAATATCGCAATTCTTTGTGTATTTGAGGGAGCTTCCTCAAGCATTTCAGAGGTCATACATCCCCTGATAGATGGACACCGTGCTCATCTGGTGTTTAGTGGGGGCTAAGAAAGTTAGTACTCTCAGGTTGGGTAGGAATCAAGCCCACTGGATACTTTGGAGTTCCTCTGTACTGGTCAGGTCTAGCTGTTCTTTCAGTCTCTCAACTCTGGTCCTAGTTGAGGGGAAGTGTTTTGTAAGACCATTTTTTCTTTCTTAATACAAAGAAGCACAACTCACCTATGTTTTCAAGAAAAAAAATGTGAGGCCACAAGGAGTACTCCTTTCATTCTTTAATTGTTGTCGTTGTTGACCTTTAATCTCAATTTTGACTATTCGTTTTATTAAAAAAATTCAAATGTATAAAATTATAAGTTGTGATTAAAATATCTTTAATAATAAACTAAATTATAATAAAATATATGATTTTCATCAAATTTTTTTGAATAAAATGAATAGTCAAAGTTGAAATTAAAAGTCAACGGTAACAACAATTAAAGAATGGAGGGAGTAAACTAATCTGCTCACAAGTTTAAGGCAGACATTACCAAGCTGTCACAATTTCAAGGTGGACATCACAGAAGTTTGACAGATAAGTTCAGCTGTGCATCAAGACACCGAGGTAATCCACTCCTTGGAGAAGGTGGGACTCGCCTGCCTCCTTGATTACTTCAGACATTCAGAATCCAGTAAATGTTTCCACGAAGCTTGAAGAGTTCTGCGAGTTGGACTTCATATTCTCCGGCTGCAGGACTTGGACTTACTGGACTGCTCCGGATGCACATCCTGCCTGGTGCTCTTGGCCTTCTAGGACTGCTCTGCGATTTGAGAGAGAGCTGAAATTTCGTTTCCATGGTTGATCTGATAGCTATAGGTGGCCTGTGACGCATCAGGATCACATGTCCAACCAGACTTAGTTCTTCAAGAGTAAAGGATGCATCCGTTGTGGGCTTGTATTTGATTAAGATGGTGCAGATTTATATACTCTGCATTGATTTATTCCATATCCATTCAGTTCTTGACCAAACACGCACTGAACTACTGAAGGGATTATCAGTTACGTGCACACCTTAAATATCTGAGAAACGCGTAGACTGCCATGATAGTCATTATTTAGACTAAATTTAAAGTAAACTGTACGGTTCATTTCTCTCTAGATAACAATGTGTTGTTGCACCTTTTTCTAGAGTAAAATACTTCCACTTTAAAGTTCGCTAAAAGAGTAACAAATTCCATGATGTTAGGGGCAGCGTAAACAGTTGGTGAACAATTGTATTGCATTCAGATGTATATGTTGGTACATTCTTGTCCTCTTCTGCTCATATATACAGAAAAAGGGGGTTAAAAATTAGTGAACATTAGGTGCACCTCCGAACCTTTTTAGTTTAACCAAATGAAGTAGTTTATTAAATTATATTAAGATTTCAATAAACTAGTTTGTTTGTTTGAAAAAAAAAGCTTCGGCGGTGAAAGTAATGTTTGCCAATTTGCACCCCCCTATATAGAGCAGATAAGAAACACTTAGATAGTTAGATGTCAAACAATTAAAATAAAAAACCATGGTGTTCCATATAGCTAGGTCCAGTTATATCATTCATCTATTCAAAAAATAGAATTCAAGGCTTGTTTGACTTGTTTTGATCGTTATTTTCAGCTTCTTATAGCAATGCATATGTACAATTCACAATATTTGGCAATCACTCCTGTATAATATCTTTCAAAATATTCATCCGTAGAGGAAGCCAGAAAACTGTGTTCATTACTTTCACAATGAAGATTTCATTGAGCTGTACTCTCTCTGTTCTCAAATTGATGTCACCATTGACTACAAACATCGACTATACGTCTTATTCAGAAAAATATGATGAACTTAAAATATTTTGTTATAATTTGCTTTAATATCCAAGTTGTTTGAATTACAACTTATACTTTTTTAATTTTAAATTAATTTTTCAAATAAGATGAGTAATCAAAGTTGATATTAAAAATTCAACTGCGCCAACAATTTGAGAACAGAGGGAGTATACCCTTAGTCAAAAAAGGAGACGAGGCCAAAAGAGCATTAATGGTCCTTGAACATATCCTTTGAACTTGATGTAAAAAACACGTGCTTGCTGTGTTTTCTTAATCCACACACTATTCATATGGACTGTGATGAGAACATGGTATCAGGATCACAATTAAATACTTGTTACCAATAATATTGGTTATGTTTTGAAAGATTTGCTTCTTGAACAACTTGTACTATGAAGTAGGACACGTGAATGAAGAATTATGAATGAAGACGAGTAATGGTTTGTGATGTGGCATCGTACCATCTGGCTCGTCTACATGCCTGCAAGGTATTAGGGCACGCGGATCTTCTGACGCAAGGGTCTTGCTCTTTCATATATAGCAAGTTACATTCATTAATCGATTTTAAGTCTTACATATATAGCAAGTAGTACAACCTGAGTGATAAGATACATTACAGAAAATCGATTTTAAGTCTTACAATAAAGGTTTAAGTAGTTCTTAGATAGTGGTATAAAATAAAGAATACGTAACCATTGTGAAAATAGGACTTAAGTAGAAAAATATTATAGCAAATGCTTGGTACATTAATTATTTCTTTTGTCTGCTCCAATATATATCTCTTCCACCACCAGTACACCCAAGCTATCATATACATAGCGAGCTCAGGCCAAGTGTGCTACTCCCGAGTAAATCTTGCATTTCCATCACCATTTCATTCCGCCAGGAGGTCACACTGCTTTGTTGTAGTCTCACAAGGAATAATCACACATTTGTCTGATGCTAACACGGGGTAGGCTTCGGTTTGGGAATGAGTGGCATCTGGAAGTGGGCATCAATTAGGTCCTTAGTTCATTTGAAAGGGAAGGTTCAGAATCGGTGCTCGTACCAAGGTTCCCCCGTAGACTTTCGGTGGGGCGGCACATGCATCGGCACGATTAGTACTTGAAACTGTCCTGTGATTAGTTTTGAAGCACATAGATGTCATCTCCAGGTTAAAGAAAAATCCCTAGCTAGTTTTATAGCATATTAGTATAATGGTATGCTATGCATCTTGTACATCAGGGGCTCAGCATAATATGGTACTCCCTCCTTTCTTTTTTTTATGCCGCCCCAGTTCAATTAAAAAAAGTGCTTTATTTGTTGTCGTTCTTGCTCAAGCCGAAACCAGTTTTCTCCATATTTACCCATGCGTTCTTGTTTATGCTTGAGCCGCATTCGGTGCCGGTGCATCGCTGCGGCCACGGCAAAAACACCAGGGACGACACCCAAGCTTGTTGTGTCCGGTATGAGTCGGCTCCATGGCGATGAGTTCAATTGGCATGCATGTTGCGACCCCCTTCGCCACTCCACGTCTGGCCGGTCCTGGTCTCGCTCACGATCTAATCCTTGGGGAGAACTCAGCAGAAAGGCTTTTCGCACTGTCCGCGCCACGTTCTCCAGAGGTATGAGAAGGATTAGAAGTGACGTGACAGCTACATTGGATTAGGTGCGAGACCTACGGAATTAGAGCAAATCACTAGCTGTTCATACGAACGTGGGAGTACTTCTCTATTTTTTTCACGCCGATCAGGAGAAAGATATAGAATATTGAGAAGATAGCTGCATGTAGTATTCGTCTAACATTTTCATTTGTAGGTACATTGATCACTATATTTGTTTTTTTAATACAACCGAGAGAGGCCAAGAGAGTGATACTTGACTCACTTAATTACCCAAGCTCCAGCTACAAAAATTTCATCAAGATTTTAAATAAGTATGTGCATTTCATATGTACTGTCTATGCATACTCTTTACATTGCATTCATTATAATTTTGAAATGCTTGTTTCATATATATATGGTGCTTATTTGTTCTATATTAAACTCGGCGGGATCCATCTTGATGGCAAGGAAAAACTAACTATGCGAACCAACTATCTGGTAACACAAATAAAAATATACTTTATATATATGCTAATAGTTACAAATTTTAGACTAATCTAGTTTATTTTTTCAGTGTCATAAGCAACCTCCTGGCTCTGTACTGTGTGGATATTATGTATGCAAGTATCTTAGAATCACAGGCCACTATAAAGTGAATCGTGAAGATGTAAGAATTTTTTTTATATTTGTTAAACGCTTGTACTTAATTTTTTTATGTCAATGTTATATGCTTATCATATGTTCATTTGCAGTGTTCTAACGTTGGTTATGAGTGGCCTTGGGGAAGAGACATGGAGTGCAACGGTGTTGAAATCGTTCGAAGTGATATGTGTTACTTTATTCGACGTGAGATTTGCCATCAAAATAGTGAATTTTATGAAAAGCAAAACAATGAGTTGACGAACTGTTCACATCTTTCTTTTTATGATAGGCTTAGGCTATTCTAGATGATCGAGACGATGTTTCATTATGGAGATGTTGGATCACTCTTATCATGTTTTGTAATATACATTTGTTTGTTGGAAGTTTGATTTGTCTATATGAATATTTTGCATGAGTTATGTGTTTGATTTGTCTATGTGAATATTTTGCTTGAGTTATGTGTTAAATATGTGAGCACAATTTATAATTATGACCCGTATAATAATAATAATTATTATATATTAAATTAATATAAAATACTAATGCAGACGGCTGTTAAAAAGAACCACCTAACACTTACTGCCATTAATCTAGGCGGCTCATGTAAACAGCCGCTTGGATTACTTCCCACAATGCAGGCGGCCCGCAGAATCAGCCGCCTGCATAATGGTCTGTAATGCAGGCGCTTGGCATTAACAACCACCTGCACTATGGCTATCTAATGCAGGTGGTTTTTTTTACTCTCCGTCTACATTAGAGGCTATAATGCAGCCGGTTCTAAATTTTCGCATGGATAAATATCCTATTTTTACAGGCTATTGAATACCGGTGTTTTGAAATTTTTCTTGTATAGATAGGTTTAGAGCCGCCTGCAGAAACTGTTTTTTAGTAGTGTCAGAACAAGAATGACAAGCCTTGGAGGCAGACGCTCCTTGCATGATCCATGTACGTATGCCTATTGATTTCTTTTTGAGGATGAAAATCTTCTTCAAATCCATGTAAGTTGGAGGATTTATAGTTTCAGATTGATTTTAGTTTTACCTCGCACTGAAATATCTAATAAACTGTTTCTGTGATATTGAACAAAGGTGTGAAGCAAATTATAATGTATCTGAATTGTCCCTCATAAAATTTACGTCACATGCTAATCGTTTAAGTCCTCTTTCTCTTGATATAAGAGTAATTGAGTATATACACCACTCCATATATTAGTTTTCAGATGCCTGCATCCAGTGCCGGCCAAATGATTTATTTTTTCCTTCCTTTCCAAATAACCTTATTTTTCATCGGATGCTTGCTGCAGCATAGATTTCGAATAAACATACATACAAAATCTCTATTAATCTCCCTTTGGTCAATAACTAAATGGTAGAAGCAGCTAGCTCTTATTTTTTTTAAATAAGATATTGAATTCCTATGGCCAGCTCCATCGTGAAGGCTGGAATAGTTTATCTATGTAGGCCTGAGCTAACATCATTATGTTTGCTTGTACAACTCTTCGATTATATCCAGTTGTTCATGTTAGGAATTGATCTCCACCCGTTTTGGCCCAACGGTTTTAATGGGCCCTTTACCTAATCGCGCTCTGATCGGGGGCGTCCAACCCATTATGACTAGTGGGCCTCTGTTGCCAGCGCCACAATAAATAGAGGTGAGGGGCCGGTCGGAACTCATGACCTAAGTTCATCCATACCGCCGCACCTCACCGACATCCCTAAACCCGATCTGTGAGGGAGCGCTGTGCCGACGGGAAGCACCACCGCCACGACGACCGCCGCCACCAAGAGATCGACGACGTCGCCGTGACTCCAACGCCACTGCCCTCTTCACCGACCGACGCTGCCCAAGCGCAGAGGACCGCACCAATAAAGGGCAGATGGCCGGATCATCTTCCTCGACTCCGGCGACCGGATCCGAAGGTATTGACCACCTCCGAACCACAGATCTATTACCGACACAGATACTCTTGGATCTACACTCCTAGACCCAGAGAAAAGATTACAATATTGGCATCAGAGCCAGATCTAGGAGTGGATCCCGACAAGTATGGAAAAAACTCGTCGGAACCCTACCCGCGAGCAAAGATCCGAAAGAAAAATTGTAGCCACGGGCTACATTGTGGCGGATGCCTAGGGCTCCGCGAAAGAACCGCGAAAAAGAAAGAAAAAGAAAAGAAAAATAGAAGCCGCAAAAGATCCCGTAAGAGATT
>BCLG01000076.1:303553-322265 GCA_001602295.1 Zoysia matrella
CCAGAGAGCGGCGGCGCGTTTTTCCGGCGCAGCGCGCGCGCGGCCGCCGCAGAACCAACAGAAACCGCGAAAACAGTGGAGAGAAAAGAGAAGAAATGAGTTAGGGTTAGGGTTGGAAGGAGTTCCACCCTTTTTATACCCTCCGAAAAATGAGCGCATCCGTCCGACCTCGATCCAACGGTCCAGATCGCGCGATGGCTAAATGGGCCAGATTCGGCCCAAGAGGGAGAGTGAAATTTCGGCCTAAGCCCAGGTTGGCTTGCCCGAATTGCAACAGGCCAATGGGCTAGGCCGAATTTCAATTTCGGCCCAAAAGAAAAGTTTTTCTATTTCTTTTTTAGAGGCATTTTTAATTAATTAATTAGGTAATTTTTTGTCTAATTAAATCTGTTAAAATTTGAACCAACGGGAAAATTTTAACAGAACAGAAAAATAAAGTAAATGCTTCTGAAAATTAAAGAAATTTTGTTTTCCGCTGCGTACTTTAAAGAAATTATTTTCATTATTAAATTCGAACCAACGGGAGAATTTAATTTTGGAAAAATAGTAATAAATTTCAGATAATTATGATATTGTTATTTTCTGACCAACGTTGATAATAACAATATTATAATTTTTGTAATTGACATTTATGCATTTTTTCTATTTCTGCCCAACGGTGATGTAGATTTAATGTATAATATAAAATTGTGTGTCCTATTTTGACCAACGTTGAAAATAAGACATATAATTTTACTGTTTTTTTATGTTCTCACTTTATTTGATTTGTTTTCAGGCGGATACAACTTAATGAGTTGTATCAAAGAGATACCCACTCTCAAAGGTGACAACTATGGAGAGTGGAAGAAAAAGATAGACCTAGCGTTTATCTTGGCTGAGGTGGCTGGGTCCTGACCACAGCATGTCCCACTGAGCCTGAGGAGCTAGTGAGGAAAGAGAATGAGACTGATGCTGCTTGGCAGACAAGACAGAGGGATTTTGCTCCCTTAAAGATGTCCTATGATCTTGAGCATAGAAAATAGACCACAGCCAACAAGAAGTGTATGGCTGTGATAAAGAACACGATTGAGTCTGCAATTGTGGGTTCAATCGCAGAGTGTGACACCGTTACAGAGTACATTGAAAGAATAAAGAGTCAGTTTACTGGCTCTTCAAAGACATACGCCACACAAGTCATTAGACAACTTGTGAATAAAAAGTTCTCTGGAGGCAACGGTGGCATTAGAGAGCACATACTGAGAATGAGCAACATGGCATCGAAGCTCAAACCAATGGATCTGGGTCTCAAGGATGCACTCCTTATCCATTTGATTTTCACTTCTTTGCCAAAAGAGTTTGAAACGTTTATTGTCAACTACAATATGCAACCTGAGTCTTGGGACTTGGAAAAGTGCATAGCAATGTGTGTGCAAGAGGAGGATAGAATTAAAGCTTCACATGGTGGCTCTATCAACTATGTGAAGGATAACAAAAGAAAACACTTCAACAACTACTCCTCAAAGAACAAAGGAAAAGCCCCTGTCCATCAGCCTCAACAGAATAAATTTGCAGTGGACAAAGATCAGTGCCTTCACTGCAAGAAGATGGGACACTACAAGAAGGATTGTCCCTCATATTTAAAGATGATTATGGCAAAGAAAGGTGAGAATATTATTACCTTTATAAATGAATCCCTATATGTGCAATATTCGAAATCTACTTGGTGAATTGACTCTGGAGCAACTGTTCATGTTGCTAATTCATTGCAGGAATTTCGTTCGACGAGGACTACGCAAAGAAGAGAAAGATGCATTAAAGTTGCAAACGGAGTCCAAGCTGAAGTTGAACCCGTTGGCGATCTTTCATTAGAGCTAGCTAATGGCTTCATTCTTATACTTAGAGATGTTCTTTATGTACCCTCTCTACAGAGGAATTTGATTAGTGTTTCATGTTTGGATAATGATGGTTATGATTGTCATTTTGGAAATGGCAAGTGTGAAATAAAGTTTAATAAAGAATGTGTTGGTTCTGCCATCTTACAAAATGAGCTTTATTTGCTATCATTACGTGATGATGTGAATGTCGTATGCGATAATGATAATGTTGCGTGCGAAATAAAAGAATCCTCGTCTATGAATGAAAATAGAAAACAAAAAAGAACTCTAGATGAGTCGTCGAAATTATGGCACTGTCGTTTAGGCCATATTTCGAGGGGGAGAATAGAAAGACTAGTTAAGAATGATATTCTTCCTCCACTAGAGTTCTCAGACTTAGAACAATGTCGAGATTGCATTAAAGAAAAATATGTAAAGAAAATTAAGAAAGATGCAAAAAGAAGCACAGGAGTTCTACAAATTATTCACACGGATATTTGTGGTCCTTTTTCTGTGAAGAGTATAGATGGTTATGACTCGTTCATAACATTTACAGATGATTACTCCCGATATGGATATATTTATCCAATTAAAGAAAGAAATGAAGCCTTGGATAAATTTAAGATATTTAAGGCTGAAGTTGAAAACCAACACGATTTAAAGATAAAGATAGTCCGATCTGATCGTGGGGGGGAGTACTACGGTCGACATACCCCGTATGGACAACTCCCTGGACCTTTTGCAAGGTTTTTACAGGAAAATGGAATAGTAGCCCAGTATTCTACACCGGGCGAACCTCAGCAAAATGGAGTAGCTGAAAGACGCAACCGTACCTTGATGGATATGGTGAGAAGTATGATGAGCTATTCTACACTGCCATTGAGCTTGTGGATAGAGGCGTTAAAAACTGCCATTTATATTCTCAACAGAGTACCAAGTAAGTTGGTGCCGAAAACACCGTACGAACTGTGGACAGGTAGAGTTCCCTCGTTAAACCACCTACGAGTGTGGGGGAGCCTAGCTGAGGCTAAAGTATTTAACCCAAATCTTGAGAAACTAGATCCCAAAACTGAGAGTTGCCATTTTATTGGTTACCCAGAAAAGTCAAAAGGTTATCGTTTCTATTGTCCAAATAGACATACAAAGTTTGTAGAAACGAGACACACTGTCTTCTTAGAGGATGAGATGATGAGGGGGAGCATGGTAGCTCGAGAGATTGATCTTGAAGAGAAGCGGGCGTATGCGCCCCCTCCGATGATTCAAGAACCATTCTTTACACTACCTGCTGTCACTGTACCAACAGTGCGAGACACTGTGGTGCAAGCACCTGTTATTGTTCCTCCTGTGGCAACAATGAATGAGAATGAGGAACCTGTTTCTCAGGATCCAATAGAACCTATTGCCACAGATGAGGAGGAGCAAGAACAGCCTCAAACAGAAAATGTACAGAATGAAGAGGCCCCGAGAAGGTCTCAAAGAATAAGAAGATCAGCTATTTCTGATGACTATGAAGTTTATCAGACAGAAGAATTTCAAATAGAGGATGATCCCACCTCATTTGAAGAAGCTATGGGAAGTGAAAACTCTTCAAAATGGCTTGGGGCCATGGAAGAAGAAATGAAGTCCATGAATGCTAATAAAGTCTGGTACTTGGAAGTAATTCCTAAAGGAGCCAAAACAGTAGGCTGTAAATGGGTATACAAAACAAAACTCGACTCCCAAGGGAACGTAGAAAGATATAAAGCACGACTCGTAGCAAAAGGCTTTACTCAAAGAGAAGGGATTGATTACAATGAGACCTTTTCTCCAGTCTCATGTAAAGATTCCTTCAGAATCATAATGGCACTAGTGGCTCATTATGATTTAGAGTTACATCAGATGGATGTAAAGACAGCATTTCTAAATGGAGATTTGGAGGAAAATGTTTACATAGCACAACCGAAAGGTTTTGTTATGCAAGGAAGTGGGAAACTGGGATGCCATCTAAAGAAATTGATTTATGGGTTAAAGCAAGCTTCAAGACAATGGTACTTGAAGTTTGACAGCACGATAAAGAAATTTGGGTTTAAAAAAAATATTGAGGACAACTGTGTTTATTCAAAGTTTAAAGATGGGAAGTTTATCTTCCTAATCCTGTATGTGGATGATATCCTACTAGCTAGTAGTGATGTCAGTCTACTACTGGAGACAAAGAAGATTTTGTCCTCTAACTTTGACATGAAAGATCTTGGTGAAGCTTCATTCGTTTTAGGAATCGAAATTCACCGAGATAGAAACAAAGGGGTATTGGGACTGTCACAAAAGGCATACATAGAGAAAGTATTAAAGAAATATGGTATGCATAAATATAGTCCATCACCTGCACCTATAGTCAAGGGCGACAGATATGGGGAATTTTAATGTCCTAGGAACCAATATGAGATCGATCAAATGAAAGCGGTTCCATATGCTTTAGCTGTCGGAAGCTTACAGTATGCTCAAGTATGTACACGCCCTGACTTAGCATTTGTTACCGGATTACTTGGCAGATTCCAGAGCAATCCTGGAATAGAGCATTAGAAATTGATAAAGAAAGTCTTGCGCTATTTGCAAGGAACAAAAGGCCTCATGATGACGTACAGAAAATCAGATTCACTCCATATAGTGGGGTATACAGATTCTGATTATGCGAGAGATGATAGAAAGTCTACATCCGGATATGTGTTTACTCTCGCTGGAGGAGCTATTTCGTGAAAAAGCTCAAAGCAAACCGTCACTACATCGTCCACAATGTATGCCGAGTTTGTTGTATGTTACGAGGCTACGGGGCAGGTGAACTGGCTTAAGAAGTTCATACCTGGTTTAAAAGTGGTTGACGATATCTATAGACCACTTAAATTGTACTGCGATAACGAACCCGCAGTAACGTATGCACACAACAATAAGTCAAGTGGTGCTACCAAACACATTGACATAAAGTACTATGTTGTGAAATATAAAGTTCGGGATCAAATCATAAGTCTTAAGCATATAAGCACCGCAAAGATGCTAGCGGATCCGCTTACTAAAGGCTTACCACCCAGAGTATTTATTGAACATGTTGCCGGCATGGGTTTAAGGGAAAGCCTGTGATTCCTGAACTAAAAGATGGCCCAAAATGTATAGTAACTATTTCAGAACAGAAAAATGTATTGTAGCTGTTAAGTCTATCGGCGATTGACCGTGACGATGAGGCAGTTTTATGTATTAATCTGTAATGAAATGAGTGAAGTTAAAAGTAATAAAGATAAAAGTAAAAAGTGAGATCAAGGGGGAGAATGTTAGGAATTGATCTCCACCCGTTTTGGCCCAACGGCCTTAATGGGCCCTTGACCTAATCGCGCCCTGATCTGGGGCGCCTAACCCATTATGGCTGGTGGGCCCCTGTCGCCAGCGCCATAATAAATAGAGGTGAGGGGCCGGCCGGAACTCATGACCTAAGTTCATCCGTACCGCCGCACCCCACCGACATCCTTAAACCCGATCTGTGAGGGAGCGCTGTGCCGACGGAAAGCACCACCGCCACGATGACCGCCGCCACCAAGAGATCGATGACGTCGCCGTGACTCCAACGCCACTGCCCTCTTCACCGACCGACGCTGCCCAAGCGCAGAGGACCGCATCAACAAAAGGCAGATGGCCGGATCATCTTTCTCGACTCCGGCGACCGGATCCGAAGGTATTGACCACCTCCGAACCACAGATCTATTACCGACACAGATACTCTCGGATCTACACTCCTAGACCCAGAGAAAAGGTTACAACAGTTCATGGTAAGAATGGTGTTTAATTATATTAAGCTAACATCATGTTTAATTATATTTATTTTTTAGGTGCGATCTAGTGTAAAAAGTATGGATAAAGCTCATGCCCACGCACACGCTGTGTGAGCCACACCTGCACAGCAACCTACTTACATTTTCGTCTTCGTTTCGCGTAAAAGGGTTAACTTGAAGTTACTATGCTTTGTATTCATCCTTTTTTGAACTAGCAAAGTGAGACTAATCTCATGATTTTTTTCCAGCACAAGTCATAGGAGTTGAACCTCTTCATATGGTCTCACATTAATTATTGGTCACTGAGGCTTATAAATATTCTCTCATTTGGGTAGGAGTACATAAATAGCAGGCACACCATATATTAACCGCTAGCACAATCATGAACAAGGAATCATGTGTAAGGTTATTATTGTGCGTGAAAACACGGATGGTAGGCTTGCAAGGCATCGGGATGTTGCATGCAACTGTGTTCGTGACAAGGAGTCCGAGTTCATCTACTGCATCTACAAGAAAGACTTGCGGGCTTGGCTCCAAGAAGAAACGAGCAAAGCAGAAGCAAGACTTTTGTTTACCATCAACGTGCCTACCACATCAGTTGACCATTCTGCAGTATATATTATGGTTTTGCTTGGAACACTCTCTATTCTCAAACAAGATAACAATAATCACCTCGTCGAACTTTGAAAAATTCTTATTGTCTTTTTGCAACTTATACCAAACTTTCACCATTAAGTAAAGAAATATTAGGACATTGAAATTTCTAAAATGCCTAAACTTTGGAATTTGATATGTGCTTAACTTCTTTTCTTTATTTGTACATCTCTGTATTTTTTACCATTTTAAAAATTACTTGGACTTTTATCAATTTGGATTTATTTAAATTTCTAAAATTTGTCAGTTGGTCATTCCTCTCTTATTTTTCCTTCCTCCGGCCCATTCTCCTCGCACGGCCCCCATACTCTCGTCTTTCTCTCCTGCATCAGGCCTCCCCCCTTTGGTGCAGATTTATTAGAGACATGATATATTCACCTGCCTGTAATGTAAATTTGTCAGAGACATGGTATATTCACCAGTCTCTAATGCATAGTAATCAGATATATGGCTTTTGAACACCCGTATATGATGTATTGTGTGGAGCAAAAAAATTTAAATGGGATGGAAAACAGATACATCACATGATTAAATTATCTCATTTTAATCAAAACTGAACAAAGCACATCTCTTCATAGTCGTGTATACAAAGAATAGACCTAGCAGTGGCTTATTTACGACATTAAGGCCTCATTTGTAATGGAGCAAAACTTCCTGTTTCCTCCATTTTCATGTCAAACTGAATTGAGATTTATATGAAATTCCTATATGATTTCTGTGAAAATCTTGCGTTCCAAAGGCGCCCTAATGCTGATGAAAAGATATAATAATATCAACTGATGGTAATTACGTCAAAGGTCTGCTTAGGTTCCTATTGTAGTAATGCCCATATAACACTTCCATATACAAGATATAAATAAAAAGAACAGCGAGTGCATATCACTGATTCCGTCGCAAAAAATAGTGCATATCACTGATCTTATACACCATTTGTCTTTATTTCTTTATTCTTTGATCCCTAGCCATTTGTATCAGTGGTGGATACTATTGACATCAGTGGCACTGAAAATCGACATGGCTTGTAGTACACATTGAATCAATATATTATGACAATATATGATGAAAAACAAAGTTAATAGTCAGAAAAAGGTGTAGGTTAGGAAATTAAATAAAGACCGAATGATTGTGCCATGAAAAGTATAAATTCATAGAAGTAAGTTTTCTTGAAACCTGACGCCTTTTATAGAATATATCTATTTATTATTTTTAATATTTTCTTGAGGATATATCATATTATTATATCACATTTATTTACGACTCCAAAAAAATATTGTAGTGATGGCGGTGGCATGCATCTACCTTGTAGCGAGGATGGTAGATTCGGCAACCACTTCATGATTGGCCGTGGCGATCTATCTATCTTAGTGATATGTTTTTTGGTGTTACATGATTCATTTGAAAATATGGTCAAATTCCTGCGACCTCAATGTCCAAATTATGAGCAAGGAAACGAGCATTAGTTTCTTTCTTGCAAGGCTATGAGATTCAGTCACATATATACCTAAAGTTAAACTAGGCACAGATTAGCGCATCTCGAGTAGTGTAGTCCTATTTATTATTAATACTAAACTCCAACTGGCGACATTGTGGTGCAGAAATATAAGTTGCAATAGATATTCGTTCCGATGTCTCACATGACTTTTTCCATGCCGCTAGCCAGCCGGCCTGTAACAGAAGAGCAGCTTCTGTTTCCATCTTCTCCTGGTTTGGTTCTTGATGTCAGCCATTTCGCCTATGGAATTAAAAACACCAATGCGTATCCACTATCATAAAGCGTTGTTGAGAACTTTACTACCGCTGCATGTACATGTATTAATTCCTGATTGTCAGATGCTAGGCAGTTCAGACTGATAACATGGTCAAACTTATTGTACCACATGGATTTATAAATAGCCTGCGCGTCATGTGCACAACCATAAACTATAACCGAGGAGTGTCCAACAGATAGTTCCTGTTAAAACACCCAAAGATAGGCCTGCGAGGCATCGGGATCTCACTTGCAGCAATGTTCTTGCCCAAACCTCATAGTCCATCTTATACAGCTCAAAAACAGATATTCATTAGCTGAAACAATACGAGCAACAAGCAGACATGCTGAAACAAGGAGGAAGGCTTTTGTTTATGATCAACATGTAGACCTCCTCAGTTGACGATCAACATTTACACCTCCTCATTCGATGAATCTTTCGCGTTCTGCCTTTGCTCCTTACTGTCGACTCTTCATTGCAGTGAACCTAGGTACTTAAGTTATTGTCAATTTGATCTGCCTTGTAATTTGGTGCATGATAGGACACGTAATTTTTTGTCCGTCACCAGCAGCACCACATATAGCCTGCCAGTTAAGCTTCTGCACATCAAAAAGAAACGTGAAGCTCTAGAGGGAAATGGGACAGAGTAACTACATGCAAAATTGAGTAGCAAGTTTGAAAGTTTAATCCAACCCAACATCGATCTCTTCGTCATCTGAGACATTGAAAATACGGACAAAGAAACGAGCACCAACTGTTTCATGCAAGACTACAGTCCACAGGATTAGTGCATCTCGATCGAGTATATTTATAACTATCAAATATCGTAAATGTTTACGCTGCTGCAAACTAAACTGCATTTATGCAAAAAAAAAAAACATTTGTTACTTGGCAACATTGAACTTGTTCAAGGATTCAGGACGCAGCGGTGCAGCAGACTTTGTCCTGGCCACACTGCACGTAGATAAAGTCATTGCGAGTGCAGCAGGCGACGATAAGAGAATCCGATACTTAAGGCGACATTGTGGTGCAGAAATATCAGTTGCAATATATATATATATATATTGCAGATTGGTGGCTTTGTCCTGACCACACTGCATGTCTTGATTTTATCCCGAGGACACAATAAAATTGTGTTTTCTATCTGTAGCACATTCTGTTAATTATTTAAACCTTTTTTCAGCCAAAAGAGTAAAGAAAGAGGAGGAAACGTTGTGATTGCCCCTTTTGATTTGAGAAAGGCATCATCCGGTGTGCCCACCACCCTAATTCTTATCATCTAGCGTCTATTCTATTTCATTAGACATGCACGGTAGGTGGCTTTGGGGAGAAAGAGGATGAATATTTGAATTGGTACAAATAGAGCAGGGGATCAGAAGAAGGAAAAAGTGCTTAGGTACAAGAGCACTCATGCATTTTCCTCTTATCTCATTACGGTTGCTAAAATGTTTTAAGTAGCCAACATAGTGTGCTACTGACAAAAAAAATTATTTTGATGTCTTCCAAACAAAATCAAAACGGGTAGTGTGATGAGAACAAAGCTACCAATCGACGATGTCCCACAGACAAATTTCCCTATATATATCGTGCCGATATTCCCACCTGACTTTGTGCACGCCGCTAGCCAGCCGGTAACAAAAAAGCATGCGCTTCTGTTTCATCTTCTCTTGGTCCGGTTCTTGATGTCATGGTTCTTGCTTGTACTGTGGAGTCAAAACCAATGCGTATTCACCGTTATAAAGCGTTGTCGAGAACTCTAGTACCGCAGCACGTGTATGATATCTTGATTGTCAGATTCTGCATAATTCAGAATGATAATAAACGTTCAAACTTAGTATACCACTTTGATTTATATATAGACAGTGCGACAGATCATATGCACAACAATCAACTATAAACCGACATGTGTAATAGATTATCCTGTGAAAACATGGAAGATAGGCCTGTGACTGTGAGGCATCAGGATTTCACATGCAACATTGTTCCTTAGAAGTACTCAAGTCTGGCTGAAACTGCTGTGTTCCAGTTTCACTCTTTGCTGTGGACTCTACAAAACTGTAAGGCGTATTTAATTATCATTGCAAGATGTACTGGGTTCTAAATTGATCAGTCAATGAGAAATGCATGATAAGGTTTGATGGAACTTAGTTCCCGTGTGTCACCAGCGGCACTACATCTACCCTGCTGGTTAAGCTTATGCACAACTAAAAGAATAGTGCCGCTCTAGAGGGAAATGAGAGAGTAATCTAGATGAAAATTCGAGGGACAAGTTTTGACATTTACAATCACATTAATTTTATATGCAAGCTAATCTGATACTAATGTTTACCAGAACATGATGGTTCTCATTGGGAGCCTTGTACTAAAAAAACATCATTGTAAAAAAATATGTGCATTTCTTTTAAATTAAAAAACAGACCGTGCAGTTCCATAGTTTTCAGCTATATGGCTGCTGCATGCTGGTACACAGGTTTGTGGACAATGTGTTACTGCGTGTATATGTAACTTTGATTAACATGATCGTGTACTTCTTTATGACCAAATGAATTTAAACCCTTTTTGGTTTTCTTGATCAATAGAGCGTGACTCCAGATTCTTTCATCGTTGCTAACAGATGGATCAACATGCTAACAGTGAACTCCATACAACATAAAAGTCATTAAATATGTATTAAAACTATACTGACATCAAAACAACATGCGCAGCCATACCTCACCCTCAACTCTAATCTCTGCTGGTTTCAACCATAACTTTATATATGTGTTTAATCAAATATAGAAGTTCAATTTTTATGTTGTTTGAGTTGTTAAAATCTAGAGAAATTATTAGTCAAAGTTAAATGGCATGAAACCCATTCCCCTGTTTTGTTCAACATTTTGCAGTTTACTCTGTGTCTATGCATATGTACGCACAAGTGGCATCAGGATCTGTTATAAAATTGGAAGTCTCCTTGTCTTTTTATTTCAAATCAATTGACTAAAATGCCAGAACCATGCATAATCATTAATCAGCGCTCAGCTGCAGGTCCAGTCGAGGCGATAGGTTTTGACTTCCTTTTATAATCGCATAGCTGCAGGTTCGCGCTAGTACTTGCGATCCCAGTGCCTCATAATCCTAGTAGTATTACTACAGGACCAAATGGATGAGCTCTTTTGAATTCGGCACCATACTGAAGAACTCCGTATAGTTTTGGGAGCGATCCATGCCATCTATCATAATCACGTCCCTCTGGGGCGATTGCACAGCTCTACATCTGTTTTTGCCACCTATGATCTGCCCAATGCCAGATCGACGTATTTATTTTTCCCATCCAATTGAATTATTGGCCGTATGCTCCAACGACAATCAATAATGGTTCCCTCTAAACTTTATGTGTTATTTTTTCCATTAAAATTTTTCTAACTATTTCATTGCACAAAGAATTTTATACAACAGTTTTCTGAGATAGAGAAGGTACTCCGAATGCTATTTGCTTGGAAGCTATAATGGTCTTTTGTAGAAAAAATAAAACCTCGTGTTTGGAGCAATGTAGATCAAAAGAAAGAGTTGAGGAAATAGTATGCCATGTTTTCATTCTTGTCAGAAAACTGTTGGACCTCATTAGGGGAGAGAGAAACCTTGTGTCCGCCGCCGAATGTCCAATAATTGAATCACCTTTGGGGGAGAGAGCTGCTGGTGGACCTCATTAAGGGGAGAGAGAGAGAGAGAGAGAGAGATTCTTTAGTATTCTGGAAAGAAAAAAAACATGAGTTCAAGTTGATCCCACAAGGGCTGATTTTAACGGAGTTCTTATGCGCTGAAACACATATCGATACTGCACTTGTGAACTATAGTAGCACTGTACATGGCATTCGTAGGCTCGGTTCGCTTCAGATTCTTTCCGCAGTGGCTGCAGCCGTAAGCGCTGTAGCGTAGTAAAATTTCCATTGTTGGCTACAGTAAAAAAAAAATGCAGAGCACAGCTGCAACCTCGTGAACCGAACAGGCGTAGTGATCACTGAAATCCCTTATGTTCCATAGCCCATTAATTCGTTTTTTTTATTGTTTTCAATTGAACATATACTGATTAAGAGTCCACTGATTCAGCTCGATCGGTCATGCTAACGGCAGCATCTCAAGTCACACAAACTCTAAGGGCTCATTCGGTTTTGAGGGATTAGACGGGGATTGCGAGGGATTGGTTCAATTACTCTCTAAGGCTTTGTTCGGTTACAATAGTTTGGTTCCGATGGGATTGGTTCCAAGTCTAATGGATTTTATTTTCATTTAAATTATGTTGCAATTTATTTGTGCAATTTTTGTGTTGAATCCGATCCTAAATCTAGCATTTGTTCCCTAATCGATTAGGAAGCAAACCGTACCTCAAGAGTCCTGGAACCAAACCGCTTCCTAACCTTACCACGGTGTTGTAAACTATTTTATATCCTGTCAAACATTACTAATATTATGTTAGACCATGCACCAAAATTGAGCATGCGATAGAAACAAAACCAAGGCTAGACGCAACCCATCTAGAATTATTCATAGCCTTGCCGAACAAGGCCTAAATATGGATTTAATCCCACTCATTCTACCCCAATCCCCTCCATTCCCGACGTCAACCGAACGGAGCCTAAAGGCGCACAGATGCTCGTTCTACTCTCCACGAGAACCTTCTCCCAATCTCTCCTAAATGAAGGCTCATGCATCCACCCCTCCCACTTTCCAGCTTCCTCCAGGACAGTATTGCTCATTCACATTGCTGAAAGCGTGCTGCCAGGTTTCTACACGAGGATGGAGACCACCACGTCTCGACCACGAGAGTCGAGTTAGAATCCCATTCTTTAACAATCAACAGAAGGGTTGGAGCTAGCATGTCTCAAATCTCAAGTAGTGGGAATATTGGAACTTATCTCTCAACTAGTGGGGTTAGAATATTTAAAGACGAGGCCTCATAATGAATTCCGTATATATTCTTGGTTCCTTGTAGAGCATGTGGATTTCATATTCCCTAACTCCTATATCGAACGATCCAACAAAACTTCAACTCTGTGAGCAACGAGCGTACGATGAAGAATATACTCATCAGCTGCCACCAGAAGAAACAGAGACACCGAATACTAAATCTGGCCATTGCAGGTAAGCATCGGTCTTTGATCAGATTCGATTCAGACCTTAGGATGGAGAGAAAATATGGCAAAGTGGATGGTAAACCAAAGGTACGTCTAAGCTCTCCTAATGTGACTCAAAAAGAATTATAATTTTTTATGAAACCTGTATAAATTAAGCAACAGTGGTAGGAAAAGAACTAGAAAATATGCGTGGCATTGCCACGCACCCATTTTTATTTTGTTATGTCACCCTATTGTTACCTCTATTTTCAACAGAAAGGATTATTCACTGATAATATGATCTTGAAGCTGAGGAGAATGTAGGAAAGTTCATTAAAAAAATTATCAAATTTCGGCACTATATGTTAGGTCACTTGCTGCTAAGAATTGATGAAACAGATCAAGCACAACGAAACAATTTGCACTGGTTGATCCTCCAAGGGTTAAGAGTGGTTCAAAGGCACATATGACAGATAACATGCTAGTGTTTGTGATAAATAGAGCAGTCTAGAATAAAAAAAAATTCCTAAAAGAACTGTTGAATTGCCAGTTTCTTCAATCTGATCGAGACCACCACATGTACAGTTATATGATTCAAAATATCATATAAAAGGCAACCGGAAAATATAAAAGTATTTATCTTTTGGTATATCCCATCGTTAAACTATTATGTTTCAACATATAGTATGTAGTTTATGCAATTAAAAAGTAAATTAGATACTATAGTTCCTTTTTTTGTGGGCTTGAAAACTGCTACTGTGGGCATCAGAGAGGAAGACAGTGATAATAATATGAGAGAATTCCTTATTTGCCCTAAAAAGTCACGGCTTCCTTTCGTAGCCCTTTTCGATTTGAACTTTCTTATATGGTCAAAAATCTATTTTAGGTTCCTTTCCGTTAGTTTTAACCCCTAACGGTGTTAAATAAGGCACAAAATGATCATTTTACCCCTAATTTCGTATTTGTTTCATTTTGAGCATATTTTTCCCTATTTTGCATGGTTTGGTAATGTCATATTTTCAAATTTTGGTATGTGACAGTACACATAAATTTTAAATATTTTTTGTAAAATTATCATATTATCAAATAATAAAAAAAGATAAATAATGCTCAAAATAAAATAAATACAACTTAGAGGTAAAATAGTCATTTCATCCCTCACTCCCTGTTTGGCACAGCTTATTTCCAGCTTATTCACAGAAATAAGCAGAAGCTGTGCCAAACAAAAAACTTATTTTACAGCTTGTTAGTTCAGCAGCTTATCAGAATGAACTAAACAACAGCTTATTTTTTAGCTGCTTTTCACCAGCTAAAAAAATAAGCTGCTTTTTTTAAGTTCCAGCTGTATCAAACAGGGCCTTAATACCGTTAGGAGGTGAAATTGACGGAAGGGCCAAATAAGGAATCCAAAATGAATTTTTGGCTATATAGAGAAGTTCAAATCGAAATTAGGGCCAAATAAAGAATTATCTCTAATAATATTGGATCGCTCATCACAAAATATGCTTTCATTCTTCAGCTATATTGTTCTAAATAATTGCAACTCAGGCTATGAATTTGTCATCAGCCTTTTTTTTTTGGCTGATGGAAAAAACAGCACATACCTGATCAATAGGTTCAATAAACATTCATACAGGAATTAAAAGTGGAAATAATGATTTTTTTCCTTCATACTAAACATTTGATGATTTGCTATGGACATGCAGAATATTGATTAAGAGCTATCTGTCAGTGTATTCAAATCAATATATTTTCTGCGAGCCATGGTGGACCATATGTTCTCCAAGCAATCTACCTAGATATATATAAATTTGAGAGTGATATATGTAATTCAGAAGCATTTTCTATTGAGCTGAGTAAGGAAAAGCTAGTTACTAATGGCCACTTCAGGCGCGAATTGCCTTGAAAATCATTTGCCCAACCAAGAATCTTCCATGGGAGTTGGCTAGGGGCTGAGATGTCAAAAGTGTTACGACACATTGAAAATAAAGGTCCGGTTGATGCTTCGAAAACATGTAAAGATGCTGTCGATGTTGGAGCACAAGCACCAACTTTTTCCCCGCTGATGGTTGTTGATGCTCTGGAAACATGTAAAAATGGTGCCGACGACCGAGATAGTAGATAGTGCAATCCTCAGCGGATACATTAGGATCTGCAAATGTGAAAAATCAAACAAAACCAATGAGACCATAGGCCACTGAAGCTTTCACACAAACATCTCGTGTCCATCCCATGGCTCATTCATGGAACAAAAAAAATTATATGAAAAGAAAAAACGCGACATGGATCTGGGATCGTACCTTGACTGTTTATGTGATTTTCCTATACAAATCCAAGCAAGATATGTAATTAAATTGATTAATTTATGTTATGTGGTCACTCTTCATTGTGCAAGTTAGTGAAAAGTAAATGGTTATAAAAAATATGCATCAGAGCTAATTAAAGATCAAAAACATGGCAATGAAAAATTTCAAAATTCATTTTGTATCCCAATTTCTTTGTTTACAAAGAAAAGTGTAACTTGTATTAAAGTTCTTATGATAGAGAATCAAGGGATTTAAAATGCAAATATATGAAACTTATTGATTTTGACATAGTATGACTTCTCTAAATGTCTATGGATCACGTTACATGCTTTATACAATTTTCTGTAAGTACATGCCATGGAGACAACCAGCCACGCTGAAGGGTTTGGCCTGCAAAGTGGCATTATAAACTTTAAGAGTGTACTGTAATAATCATATACTAACAGTTCTTGCAATGCAATGCAAAGTTAAATAAATGTAGATTATCTTAATCTGAAAACATAATCACACTTTGCAAGATTGCCACAGTGACTGATTTCAGTAGTAAATGAGCTAGATGCTTTTGCAAACACTTATGATTTAAGACTTACTCCACTTAAGCACAAACTTTCTTGGGCAATAAATCAAACAAGTTATGGGCATTACTTGACATGTCGCATGATACTCACCTGATAAAATGTTTATTCTTTGAACTGGCATAGCATAGCAGGTCCACGGGCACATTGTTGTTCCATTAGCTGCAGAACATCACACCATTTATACTTACACGTATGCAGCAGGTGATTCCTTGCTCCTATATGCCGTAGGCTACGAGGGAGGGAAACATCATAGACAACCGGAAATTCGTTGCTCGTGAAAAGGCTAAGAAGGTGTTGCCTGCTACAAATTCTAGCAACTCGTGCTCCAGCACAGAACCGTACAGAATCCAAGACCTCATAGCTCACTGACCTGCGATTTAGAGGGTGGCAGCCACCGTTGCTGGATCTGCTGGAGTCCCACCCCCGCCGCCGCTCGTCGGGAGGTTCATGCTGGTAGCGCCGAAGTACTCGGCAGCGGATACAAACACCGGCGCGTCGGCGGAGAGCGTGCCTCCTTTCCTGTTGCCTTGACCGCGGGCGACGCGACAACGGCACGAACCCCTGCGCGCACGAGTTGCTGGAGGTGGTGGGGGCGGCGGCAGCGATGGTGGGGAACGGGCAGTGCGAAGTGCCAGGGGGCGCTGGGGCGGAGGCGAAGCCGAGCGGTGGGGTGTTGCACACCCTGTTTTTGAGATGCACTGTAATACACGTATCAGTCCCTGGAGCTGATACGCACAACACAACAGAATGTATATCAAAAGCATACTTCGAAAGGATAAACTAACCTGAGACAGGACTTTTAGTGGCCACACCATGAGGATCTCTACGATCCTACACTGGTTGACCAATTAAAAGTAGAGCAGGCAGCGAAACACCAGGGTCCAAATCCACAAGCAGACTTGGGAAGCAGAACGAAACCAGCACAACACCTACGCGATCCTCACTGTCTAAAACCACAAATGCAGGAGGGTGAGTACGTAAGGTACTCAGCAAGCTCCAACACTAAACAAAGATATAAGTATAGATGCACATTGGTTGTAACAAGGATGAGGCAGCAAGGTTCACGTTGTCAAAGATCCAGTTTTATGCAAGTTTCACTACAGAAGATTTTAAAAGAGAGTGAAGACATTCATTATCCATATATTAATAAATTGGACCTGAGGGAGTACAAACCATTCCCGCTAGTTCTCTAATTTTTAACTAGAAGGGCCTCCACTATCCCCTCCAGACACTTTACAAAGCACGGGTAGCTACGCCCACTCACACTTCAAAGCAGTATAGAAAATCTAATCGTAGGGCGCCCGAACAGTAGCATGTCAATACCGTGACAACGTCCTATCCGGAAGGATTTTTAACTCTGCAGAGGTTGTACACTGTACCCACAGGTTATGCTACTCCTGATCATTAGAGTTGCATAACGCTTATTCCACATCTACGCAGTTTTCCACAGATTTCACGCAAGGTGCAAACAGGGGCCATCCCTCGGGGTTTTCCAGGCCGTCGATGACGCGTCGGTACATTCCCGGAGCCGGGTCGTGAATATCCACCACATTCACGCCTTTTCCTGGTCCCCTCCAATCCCCGGGTATTACCAAACCAGGGGCTATATCCGCGGGCTTACGCTCCCGTGACGCGGGCAATTACCGTCGAAGGCCAGGCAGCGAGTTATCTCACGCCCTTCTCCTGTTCCCTTGTGTCTTCACTATTGACCCCCTAGTGGTTCGATGTGGAAAGAATACGTAGAGGGAATAAGTCCTGCCCAATATGTACAGGTTCTGTGGTTGCACGAGAATTACCATGTCGAGGGCAAACGAACCGGTCCTTATATGGTAGGGGTGGTGGTCTCGTCCACGGCAGGTGGACCACAGCGAAGCCTACACACCTATCACCATCACCTCAGGTGAGCCCCACCCCACGGCCAAAAACATCCCCTCTTCACCTAGCACCAGTTGTTCTAATCCCGCCTCCCTTTTATTTTACTCACACCACCAAACTCTTTCAACTCATTTTGCAAATCAATGGTATATGGTGTGGTGGTGCGGAGCACCGTAAATGGGGTCCTAAGCAGATCTAGCACAAGGTGAAATCCGTTCCGTAAAACTATTTAGGAACAGAATCCCTATGGCTATCAAGGACACTCCGTTAATGGTTTTCAAAGAAGGTATTCATATCTATACAGCAAGTTACTGACATAAATATAAATACCTAAGAACAAGTAGGATTATGACTAACACAACATTTCAAACCAAAATATCATGCATAGCAGAATAAATAGGCACTATAGGAGCATTAGCAAATTATAGGTTCAATATGAGGTTAGAGCTTGCCTGCAAATTCCTTAATCTTCAATCTTGAGGTTGAAGGCTTCTTCTTCAAGATCTCAATATTCAATCTCTGGCTTTGCGCCCAATCTACGAGCTTTTCTTCATATGTAGACCTTCTGGTTCCGCTTGAGGCTTGACTCTTCCTTACACTCAACGTTATCTACGCGAAGGAAAAGCCTAATAAAACTGCTGCGACAGAAACAAAACTCAAGAAGGAGCGATAAAACCCAAAGAACTTCAACTACGAATCAGATAGCACCGCGAGGAAAACTTAGAGCAAGTCATGTATGTTGCGGTGCCTATTGACTTAGAGTGAGGTTCAGTGAAGGGTTAACATGCATTTTCGCTAGTACGAGCGGGAACAC
>BCLG01000076.1:333400-350302 GCA_001602295.1 Zoysia matrella
CGCGCGGTCGGGTGTGGTCGGTGGGGTACGTAGCGACCCAGGTGTAGAATAAGCTATTCTACACCTAGAACAAAATTGCTGAAGAAAATAAAAATTACTTTAGGAAATTCGATTAAATTACTGAAGCATGATAAATTACTAAAAGATTTAATACAAAATTACTGAAGAAATTAGAATAAAATTACTAAAGAGAACAAATTACTGAAGAATTACAAAAATTATTGAATAAAAATTTAACAAAATTAATGGACGAGTAAAAAATTAATGAAATAATTAAAATAAAATTACTGAAAAATGTAAAATTACCAAAGAAAACAGAACAAAATTACTGAGGTATAGACCAAGGTGTAGAATAGCGATGGGCATATCTCTGTTCAAGGCTATACCTTGAATTTGTTTAGGTCGACGGCGTAGAACTTTGCTTTGTCCTTCGTCTGTTTCGCGATCTCTTCCACTTCTCGCTCTATGTATTGGTAAGAATTAATTTGATACATGTCATTACAATTTTATGAAATTTAAAATTTGCTATTTGGGGGCACGTGTCATTCACTTGCAGAGCCTCATCTGTCAATGACACATCAATAGCATATTTTAAAGTTTGTAAAATTGTAATGACATGTATCAAATTCGTCCTATTGGTAAACCTCGTTGTCTGGCTTCATGAACTCCAGCACTACTTTAAAAAACGAGGAAAAGAGATTATCAGATGACAACAGATTTTTATAGAAATTAACAAGAACCTACAGATTCAATATTGGTGTGAAAATAAATTGTGTTACCAGTTTTTTGGCCTTCTTCAAAATATCATCCAAATTGGCGTTCTTGTTGAGGGTGTGCACCGATTTGTGCATCCTAGCTACCTTTGATTGGCAGAGTCTGGCTGGGAAGCTACCTGCGCTTGGCGCTAATGGTGGAAGAACTGCTGCACAACTTACCGGGGTGCTGCGCTCGATTTGTGTGAAGGACTCGGAAGGTGTTTTCCTTTTATAAAGCTGGAGCTGATGACGGGAAAAAGCGTGCGGTCGCGGACGACGCATCTCTACGTCAAAAGACACCAGTTTGAATTTAATTTAAATTTAGGACATACAAGAAAATAAATTTCAGGTTTGCGAGTTCATACTTCTATAATTCTTATATTTACATAAAAATTATGTTAATTACATCTCCGAAGAGAAAACCTCTGATTAAGAGTTTCAACATAAAGAAAATTACATGATGGTCGCAGTATATAACTATTACAAACTAAAAGGAAAATAAATCTTGACGCCTTAGATGAATGCTTGACCAAGAGTTTGACTTGACATATTTCATATGCAAATATGATGCACATTTTCTTTGAGATTTATGCATATTATGCTTTTTTTAATATGCAGATATGAGCATAATATTTGGACATTGGGATATCGCCAAGCAGCTTTAACATTTGTTTACTTAGCAAACATTTGATATAGCCTTTAGTTGAAAATGACCAAATATGTAGGATCATATCACAATGTTTTCATTATTTGATTTGGCATGTTCACTTTGTTTTGACATGACACATGCATATGTATATGGGTGCATACGAATTACTTTGACAATTAAGCATGGCATTTCGTGGTATTATACTACAGCTAGACAATTTTAATAGCCAAGCTAGCCGTAATAGATATATGTTGCCAAGCGGTATTTGAATTTGACAACTTAGCATATATGACCAATATGTGATGATGACCTAGGTTTGGTTTAGTGATACCCCTGTGCATGAAAAGAGTATTTCAATTATGTAACAATGGCGTAGTATGATCGTCGTTGTTTATGAGTTCTGACCAAATCAGCGTTGATGCAGTGTTCATGTATGAGGAGCACGACTAGCATAAAGAATTTTAATGTTTTAAGCATTACTTTTCTTATGATATAGTATTATCAGAACTATATGTCGAAAGCAGCACAGAATATTGGATCTTTTGTCCATTTGGGGTATGCGGTGCCAAATTTAGACGAGGGCACACCTATTTAATTTTTACATATCCTGACTTAGGTTCACGTCAAAGCCGGCTAGTAAATATGTTTAAGCTATCACTTTGTTGTCGAAGCTAACGCTAGTATTGTTTATGAGATGATCTTGGAGAGAATGAATATGTAAAACACTGATACATGCACAGACTTTTTATTGACGTGATTAAATGATCACGCATACCTTTTCTACGTGGTTAACATAACAGGACTGGTGTACATGATAATTTAGCAAACGGATCATAGCATCCATCTGCCATGCATGTGTGCAGAATACAACAGAAACCACGATGATTAAATTATTTCCACTGACGTTGATTAGTACAAGTTGGCCGGATGACCTGTTTCAGTCTTGTGATCAACCGATATAGATGGTAGTTTAGGATGCATGTGCGCAGAACAAATATATATGATGCCAGGAAATCTACTGCTGGTGCTTTACGTATGTCAACACACTGGCAAACTGATGGTGTTGCGTGAAGCCTATGTGCGTATGATGCACAAATTATATTTTATCAATTTTAACAGTGCTTATTGCAGAACTAATCAGAAGATCTACATGCTGGACGTCACTTTATCCGTCATTCAGATACAGTACCGCATGCTTTTGCAAATGCCAGTGGCCAAGTTTCAATACCAACCACCAGCATTTAGCATTTTCTTAACATGACTTCAATAGATGACACTTGCTCTTGATCCGTATCGAAGGACTAAACCGAAGAAACAAAGTGTTTATCTCGTAGTAGTTTGTACTCGATGGCCAAACCGACGAACAAGGTGCTTATCATCTCACCGTAGTTTGTACTCGTTGACCAAACCGATGAATGAGGTCTTCTTGTCACTGTTTGAGTCAAAAGTCCTCAACAACACCGAGCAGAGGAGTCGATTCTTGACTCATATCAATAGTCTGAAGTATGAAGGACAGACCACCGCAGACTTGAGGAGGAGAAAAACGCTCCCTGTTCTGATATGCAAGAATAGACAAGACGCCAGCGGCCTGACGAACCAGTTTCTCACTTTGCAGATACTTGCCGTGGATGGTTGTCGACGGTGATGATGGCCCGTAACCTGGCGATGCTGATGTGCTTTGTGTGCTTTGCCGGTGAGATGTTTTATGTGTGCGTATATGAGAGATGGCTGAGAACGAAGCTTGTGTGTGTATGTGAGATGGAGTTCTGGCAGCCTGGCGGCGAGTGTGTTTTGGAAGCGGGGTCTTTGCGGCAGCCTGGGGTCAAGAGCGTTTCGAGAGCGGGGCCTTTCTGCCGTGACCCTGGCCAAGTATTTATAGATCCAGGCCACTAGCAGTTGCTTTGGGAGCGAGTCCGCGCCGCCCACGTCTGAGTTTAAACACGATTAGCAGCGGCACTACCGCATCGCACACGTCGAGCGTCGTGCGTCGGTTGTGCTAACTACGCCGACGGTTTGACCAGGCAAGTGCACTCGTGATACGTCAGTTCGTGTTAAGATGTGAGAGCCCGGTGCACAGGACCTTGGTAGCCTCGACCTGCTTTCATTTGAAAATTATTTGTTTATTCGCTAATCAAGTTTTCAGCGGTTGACTAGGGGAGAGAGAGAGAGAGCAGTGCATGCGCGCGTCGAGTGGTCTCGGTGAGCGGTGGCAGGAGCACATTGTTTCGTGTAGAACGTTGGCAGTTGGAGGCTTCTCGGTGACTCCCGACTGCTATTTCTTTATTTTGTTTAATAAAATTTTGAAGTTCAACGCGGCAAATTATTTATAGCTGCATGTACATCGAACATTTTAGTCGAGCAATCATAGAGAATTTAGCTCCAGTTCGTTGGTTTATGCGAGATAGGGAATCACTAGCTGCTTTTAGCTGCATGGATTCGAACTCACGCAACTCTTTTGGGCCTTGATTACATGGGCTTTAATCCAGTAATCAAGGAAAAGCCAGATTAGTTTTCGGCCACTCGTATTATTTCATTTCATACGAGAGAGTACTAAGATCATTCATGCGTGTAGCTCTTTGGGCTGTAACCAGGTGGGCTAGCTGATTGTATGATTGAAGCCAGGGTCTAATTAGTGTTCGGCCATGTTTGCTAACGGCCACGGACATACGTACGTACTCGTTTGACTTAGTGGCGAGACCTCTAGGAGGTGTACATATACATGTCATTCATATGAAAATGATTGCTTTTAACTATGCATGGTTTGGAATATTTCTATTTTCAGTGTTCAAAGATTGAACCATGTGTTTTATCCACATCTAGTCAGACACTTTTATTTGTTTCAATATAGGTGTTTAATTCATCGTGCATAAATAATATTTTCCTTTTTATGAATTTTCAAGATAATTATTATATATATATATATATTATTTGAATTAATCTTTATATCATAACTTCGGGCCTACCAAATTTTGTGTCAACAGGAGCTAATAGCGAGATTGGATGGGAAGGAATAGATACTTGCAACTTTTTGCGTGTTCGAAGTTTGAACCATTCATATTATGCTGGTGCTTGACACCAAATGTTCCATTAGACATTTCTGTTGTGACAACGAAAAACAGCTGAAAGATCAAGAAATGTTTTTCACCAGGTATGAATCACAATTCAACAAACACTAGCTAATCAATTGATTCACCTGCACGGCCTAGCAATTTACAAAACATGAAGTTAATGAAACAGAAGAGAGTAAATTTTACAAAACTACAATTATTTTATGAACATTATCCCAAAGCTATAGATTTAAAACATAAATTCTGAAACAATGGGTTTGTTTCTAATTTATCACAAAACTATAGATTTTGTAACATCTCGAAATTTTCGAAATAATCGAAGTGTCGATTGTGTCCCAATTTTTGTTCCGCTCCAAATCTGAAATTTCTATTTTTCTGGCGTAGAAATTCAGCTCGCGGGCTTTGTCGGGCTGATATTAATTCCCACAGCATTTAATTAATTCCCAAACCTTCTCCTTTTAAGTCCCCTATAAATACCCCTTCCATTTTATCACATCCCACCATCCTCTCTCTCTTACCCTCATTTTTATTTCCTCCTCCCCGATCGGAGGGAGCGAGTGGATCCGCGTCGCTCGTCCCGCGCTCGTCGCCCGTCACCGCTCCAACTTCCTCGATCACCGCTGTCGTTGTATGATCCATCTTCGCATCACCGCCCATCTCCGAGTCGCGCGTCTTCAGTCCGTGTGTCGCCGTCAACCGCTCCGAGTCGCCGATTCGCTCCGTTCCACGCGTGGCTCGTCACCGCTGTCACCGTCATCGCCCGATCGACCGCGTCGTTTGCCGCATGCGTCGCCTGTACCCGGTCCGCGTCGTTCTGTACGGCCATTTCCGTCCTCAGTTCTGTGCGTCGTCGATTTCGTTCTGCGTCGTCGATTCTGTTCTACGCGCGTGTCCCGTCGACCGCTCCGCCTTGGTTCCAGTGCCTCTTCTGTGGTGAGAATCAAATCCCTCTCGTGTTTTTCCTCTTCAGTAAATCGTTGTGTTAGTTGCTAGTGAGGGTAGTTAGATGGAAGAGCAGAGCGTCCCGCGTGTTCCTTTAGGTTAATCGATTTGCGGTTAGTCTAGTTTCTCGTAGTCTAAATCTTCAGGGATTTTTGGATAACTCTATTTGGTCTCAAAAGATTCTAAAAATTGTTCCATTAAATTCGTCTCGTCGAAAACGTCGTGTAGAATTTTTCGACGAACGTTTTGAGCACGTTTAGCCTAGTAATTTAAATTTGGATTTAATTATCGAATTTAAATTATCGTGTACCTAGTCTCACCTCTGTTCGTGTTGTGTTTAACTGGTGATCCCGAGGAGGAGTACCGTGAGCCCGCTCAGTTCAATGACCCGGATCTCGACTACGATCCCGAGCTACCAAGCAAACCGCGTTCCTTCATCACTTTTATACCTAGTATTTTAAACTGCATGTTTTGTTTGCAACTCTAATTTGTATGTCAACTATTTTAAAATATGCTAGCAACATTCTTAAGCCGTTCTTATTTATTGTTCCGCAAATATAAGCTTTAGGATTGCTTTAGAATAATTATTTTATTTTTATGCTTAGCCATGCTTAGTCGTATTTATTTTTATCTCATAGCTATCACTGTAAAAATAGAATTTGTGTTAAATGATTTTAAACTGTGATTCTAATGTGTGAGTTTTGCAAATAATTATACAAAACTATTTAGCGGGGACAGGATGGAGTATGAGAAGCTGGGGGACTTTAAGGAAGTCCCTGTGGGCGTACCTATGACCGGTACAACGGGAAGATCCGGGCTGGGATCTTTCCGTGAGACTTATTGGTTGTTGGCGTTGAGGTTGCAGACAGTGCCTGCCCCGGCAATTAAGGACCGAGTCCTTCAAGTCTTGTATGCTCAGTTGACAACCATGCACACCACGTTATCTTGTAAGAGCAGTGGCTTGATCTTGAAGATTGCTGAGACTGGTTGTTTACCCGTGGGTTGGCAGTGTTGTGTTAGTGTGGTGCAGAGCTATGACTCCCTACATGAGATCGAGATACTTGACCTAATCAGTGGTAGGCTCTTCACAGCTCCAGGACCCGGTTGCATAGGCACTCGGGATTCTTATCCTAGAGGACGGGTAACGCCAGTTAAAGCTTGTGGACGGGTCTTGTGTGCTCGTTGGGACTACGACGGTAGTTCTCGACGACACTTCTTGTGGGTACAGGTGCATACACTCTGCAGAGTTACGGTCAATGCGCATTGCCACGTCTTTTTTGGAAGGACATCCCTTTGAGTTGTGCTCCTCGTTGAGTAGTTTTGTTTTTCTTCCTCCTCTTCTTTGTTTCAAAATGTTTTAGACTCCGGCCTTTGAGCTGTGGCCGGGTGTGGAGGTTACACCGGTATTTAAAATGAACCCCCGTCCGGGATAACGGAGATCTCTACGGGGCAAGATAATAAAATTTGACAGTTGTAAAATAAATCTTTCTTGCATCTTTAAAATAAAACAAATTATTTTAAACATGTATTTAGCACTTGAGCCAGCCTTTACCCTTGAAACCATTTGCATGTATATATTGTTGATAGGTAGTACGCGGTTTGCTGAGTATTCGTACTCACGGCTTTCTAATTTGTTGTTTTCAAAAGATACTCTCAGCTTCAACTTCAACTACGTCTTCGGCGGACCGTGGAGTTAGCTCCTACGCTCAAGCTTGCCTGTGTGGAGGAGGTTCGCTACCGCTGCCATGATGATGCTTTCGTTGCTGCATTTTTTGGATTTCTCGATAGTGATCTTTCTGTTCTGAGATGTTTTCGGCCTGCGTGCCGATGGACCTCTTTGGAGGATTTCATTCTAATAAATTTGTTTTCACTTGATATTTTCTATTTTCATTTCTTGTTTAATGCTTCTGATATGGTTTCTTGATTGATCGCTTGTGATGTTGTTGTGCTTGTCAACCTCCTAGTATTTGTGAGGTCACGAAAGATCGAGACTTATCAAAAGGTAGGAAAAACCCGGACGTTTCAGATTTCATATTGAATTTATGACAAATATAGAGATTTATGTACATGTTTCTAAAATTTATTATAGCAAATTTGTAGTTTTCTGATAATATTAATAAAATACCTGTAGTTTTGTGAAATTTACACATCATAAATCTATGAATTTTATGTTGTATAGCTATGCATATTGCATTTCAAGATGGAAAAAAAAATCATGTAGTCAAGAAATGTCTACATTACATTCCTTATCCATGTGTACATAAATTTTAATCAGTATGCTTCCTTCTTAACAAGCCTTATATCAACCTATTATTTTTTACAAATGAGGAGAGAACTTTACCTATTATAACGTGCTTCACTAGAATCTGGATTACATTCATAAGAAATCATATGCATATTTTGTGAAACTACTTATAAGCTTCATGACCACTGGTACATGGATACTCCAAAGGTATGAATAATTATGGTGATTAAATGACAACCATGAATTAACTCGTTGGATGTAGGATCATCTACATACTTCATCATCTCTACAAGTTGAATTCCTCAAGGATGATTGACGCCTGTGTGGAGCTTCAAGGTTGAGAATAGTCTAGGGTTAATGATTGCTAGAGTCTTTGTTGCTTAGTTTTTAGGCTTTGATTCTATAAGAAAACTGGTACTATTAGGTGGCTCGGATCGCTAGTCTCAGTTTTACAAGTATTAAGAGTATGGATGCTGTATGTTTTCTGAAGCACTTGAGTGACATAAGGATTATTGAGGATGGAAGAGTTGCAGCTGGGAACAAGGCAATCTCAAAGGCTTCAAGGTTCAGTGCAAGGAATATCACCAGATAGTGTAATCTCCCAAAATTCGGATTCAATTTAAAAATCATAATTTTAAATTTTACTAACATTAAAACGCTAACATTCTCTTTAAAAATTCAAAACTCACTTAAATTAAAACTAGTCTAACCTGAAATTTCATAAAAATTAATACTTTGAAATTTGACAAGGGCTTGCTCCTTCTCTTCCCTTTTCTATTTGGATTCCATCTATTTGAGTTCAATTGAATTTGATTTGGTTTGAATTAATTTAAACCAAAGATCCAAAAATATTCAAAATTA
Source organism: Zoysia matrella (assembly GCA_001602295.1). Taxonomy (NCBI): domain Eukaryota; kingdom Viridiplantae; phylum Streptophyta; class Magnoliopsida; order Poales; family Poaceae; genus Zoysia; species Zoysia matrella. The sequence goes on from BCLG01000076.1 coordinate 341,921, forward strand.
CCAAAATTCTGTTTTCTGGGCCGAGCCCACTTCCTTTCTCCCTCCTTCCCTTTTCTTTTCCCCGCCGGCCCGGCCCAACTCCCTTTCCCTCTCCTGCGCACAGGCCTGCCCTTTCCTCTCCCCAGCGCACCCCATTGCAAAGGCCCAGCCCACGTTTTGTAGTCCCTTCTTCCACCTCCCTCTCTCTCCCTCCTCTCACGCCAGCACGCGCCCGAGCAAGCCGCGCTGCCACCTGGGAATCCCGCTGCCCCGCGCCGGTCACGTTTCCGCTGCCCCGCGTCTGTCCACTCCCCGCTGTCCCACGCCGGTTGCGCCCTCCACCTGCCGCGCGCCTGTCGCCGCGCCACCCTGTCCCTCGGCGTCGCGTCCCCGATTTCCCGGCCAGAACCCACGCGCGTCCCATCCCGGCTCTCCCGCGGACGTCACGTCACCGTCCTGTCCCCGGAAATCCCGTGCGCCATCACTGTCGTAGCCGTGCCCCGCTACCGCGTCGCGTCCCCGACTTCCCGCGCCTCCGGGCCAGCTCGCCGCCAGAGCGCTGGCTCGGCCTCCAGCCCGACCGCCCTGCCACACTTATAAAAGGCCGTCCCAAGTTCGATTTCAGCTACGCGGCGCCCCTCCTTTCTTTTCCCCACCTCGCCGAGCTCATTTGCACGCCGACGGAGCCGCCTCGCTGAGAACCGTCGCCGCCCGCCGCTCTTCTCCGTGGCCGGCGTCCGTCGACCTCTCCCCGGCCTTTTCGCGCCCACAATGAGCATTCCCGAGCCGCCTTATTCCTGCTCCACCGGAAAATGCGAGCTCCGGCGAGCTCCCCGGCTGGCTCGCCGGCCGTGGTTCACGGAGCAGCCGTGGACCGGGCGCGCGGCCCACGCGCCTCCCCCTGTGAAATCCCTCCTTTTACAGAAAACCCCTCCGAAGTTTGAAATGTCTTATTTTAGTCTGAATCAATCTCAGCTCTTCATCTCTAATCCAACGGCCCACATAAAACCGAACCAGTTTAATTAAAGAAAATAAAAATAAACATGCCGTCCCCACTTGTCATTGTCTTCTAGAAAAATGCTACACACACCCAAGTTTGTGCACACAAGGAAATACCTATTCCACTTTCATATACAAGAAAAATTCCATAAAATTCAAGAAAATCCCATTTGGCACACAAGCACTTATATTCACTGAAAATTATATTTTTATCCATGTAATTTTACAGAAAAACAATTAACTCTTTCTATGAATTACAAATAATTTTTCGAACTTACTGCACTTTCAAATAACAAAAACGTTTACATCCTAACCCCGTTTTTGTTGATTCTTTCACCATTAGAATCCTTGTTCCGAGCCCCACCTCATGAACCTATCCAAGCCTCCACTAAACTTTAATCATATTGGTTTTTCTTAAGGATTTGTTTAATAAGAGTTTAGATTTAATTGCTCGAACCCTTATTTGGTTTTTACCGGGTTTATTTGCAAATCCTTTATTGTGATTCATTCTTATGCATGACATCACACTAGATATACTGTGCATCCTACCCTTTTAGCATATATGTCACTCGCTATTTTAATAATTAAATTATAAAGACAAAATTAAGTAATTAATCGTTAAAATGATATCATCACATGCATAATAGCAAGTGCCACTTATTACATTAATAAAATAAGTAGAGAGATAAAATAAATGGTTAATTGTTAACTGCTAGTAATCACATGTTATACGCTCTGCCTTAGCATGCATCAATACATGCGCCACTCATTATAGTATAGCTGTAAAGATAAATTTAAGTGATAAATAGTTAATTGTTAGATAGCACATGCCTTTATCTCTGCGTCACCATGCACAAAATGAATATCACATAGGAGTTTAAATATTCTAATTTTATAAGTAGAATCATTTAACTAATCTTAACCACTAGAAGATCTATAATGTATTCGAAATTAAATTATTATTAAATGGCACGTGATGCATTCCACCCATCGACAATCGATGCTAAGGTTGTCAATAGCCTTGCCCGTACACTTATAAACAATGCCACTTGTATATCTGTATACGCATGCATAAGATAATATACTATTCACTTATTAGCTTATATAGCTTAAATAATAATAATAATAATATTATTATTATTATTATTATTATTCTTCTTCTTCTTCTTCTTCTAAGCATTAAGAAACAAGTGCGAGCCCTCGGTTCATATGCGGATAATTGTGCACAAATCCATTTTACCAATCTCGCACCTCTCATCTGCATAGCTAAATGTAGCCTGAAGCTAACAACTAATCGCTAACTTGTAGCAAATAACATTAAGTTAAGAATAATTATAATACGACACCCTTGCATGCTATGCCCTCACTAGATACTTTTACGAAGGTTCACACCTCTGTAAAAAGCATTAGTAACACAAAGCACACAATAAAGTATACACACATTGCATCTCGGACTTATCTACGAATACGTGCACTAAATCCTATAGCTTCCCATGCATCATCTAGAAAACCCTTCATCTAATGATATCCTAAACCAACCACCGAATCATGCATGCTCCTTTTTGTCATCGGTTTGCTTTCGGAGTTTGATTGGTTCTTATCCCAAGTCCATTGGATCTTAAATGCTTCTTCTCGATCTTTATTTCTTTTGCTGTAGTTTAAATAATTGTGTTTACCGTGTAGAAAACGCTGCGTTCGAGGAAGAGGCAGAGTTTGAAGAAAAGCCCGAAGACTCGGACGTCAAGACCAAGCCCGAAGACCCAGACTTCGAGAAAGAGCTCAAAGACTGGAACTTCTAAGATTAAGTAAAACGAGTTGCAGGGAAGCTCTAACTCCTTGATCATATTTAACCTATGATTTTTGCCATGCTCCTATATTGCTTTAATTGCTTGCATTATATTATTTTATTACTTTAAAATGTTGTGATAGTTAATAACCTATTTGGTTTAGCTAATAGAGATGCTCGTCCTATTATTATATTGGCACAAAGTTTCTAGTACCTTGTTTATCCATTGTGTTCCCTGTCCTTGATTACCCTAGGCTACCATCATTAGCTTGCTAATGTTGGCCTTCACCTTGCTACTAGTTTGCTTAGGAACCCTTTTGCAATGTCTACATCGCCACACCTATCACTTATACCTTATTACAAAATGCATTAAAATGAGTTTGGTGGTGTGAGTAAAATAAAGTGAAAAGATAATATCAACAAGCAAGCCCTAGAATGATAGCCACCAAGAAGAATCAAAGAACAACCTATCACACTACTCAACGGTAAGTAAATGCGGTAAGTAAAGAGAGTGAGATAGAGAATGCTCAATGATTTTTTGTCGAGGTCTCGGAAGGTAGGCGCCTTCTCATAATCCTTGTTGAACTACTCTCGTCTGAGTCGTGGTTCCTCCCGTTGTTCTCAGAACGATGCTCCCAAGGGTACGCTTCACTTCTGAAGTGAAGTCACCGACGGCCGGGCTGTCACACTTTATACCCAAGCGCTAGAGCAAGCCTCCAAGGCTCGGGCGCTTCCTCTTGGTGTCCCTTTCGAGCGGGGACCTAGAACCATGTATAAACTTGGCGACGTCTTCCACAATCTCCTCGGAAGCTCGATCACCAACTCCTAGCCGGTCTAAGCTACACACACCAAGAATAATAGGCAAAGATCACTCCTCTCAAGACCTACAAGCTCTAAAAGTGTATGAATGCTACCTATCACTCTCCTACTAGCACCAAAGATCTCTAATCTTGCTATGTGCTCTCTTGGTGGTGTTCTTTGACCTCTCACAAGTTTTCTCTAGCTCTTCAGAGGCACACTGAAAAATGTCTCCCTCCATCGTTTAAATAGGCTCCAAGCCCAAAAACAACCGTTGGAATGTGATGTCATAAAGCTGACTGCTTTATGCAATCACCGGACTGTCCAGTGACTGGACCACCGGACTGTTCAATAACCCTTCCTCTTCTTGGGCCAAGGAAACACCCTCTCTGGAATCCACATAGGACAACGGACTGTCCGGTGCATTCCTTCACCGGACTGTCCGGTGACTTTCACTTTTGGATTCTCAGAGACATCTTCTCTTGACTTCAACTTCGACCTCACTGAACTGTCCGATGACTGCCACACCGGACTGTTCGGTGTCTTCTCTGCAGCAACTCTAGAGAGCACCTCTCTCTGTACTCCAAGTCTTGGCTCACCGAACTGTTCGGTGACCTCATCGGACTATCCAGTGACTGCTTCTTCGATTGAACTTGATCTTCAATCTTTGACTTCGCTTTCTCTGCCATCTCTAGTGCTTTCTGAGGATCTAAGGAGCATTCACACCCTCTGAAACTTGTATGACAGGAGACAAATGATCTTATGCCCCTTTATAGTACCGGCGTTCTTAAGGACTCTAAAGCTAGTACTTAGCCTTGGTCCTCCAACGTTCGGAAACTCCTCTTTTAGGCATCGTCCTTGTCATCCACCGAGGGAGCCCACCATGTTGATGTAGAATTAGCGGGGTGGTACCTACAATCACAATCGTTACCTATGATGTTCATTCAATCACCAAAATCATTTCATACCTTTTAGGGGACTTCAAAGGTCATGAAGCTAAAAATCTCCACCTTTTTAGTGATTGATAACAACTATAGTACTCACAAATAGCTCAAACAAGATGAAAGAAGATAGAGAATAAAAACACATCTCGAAAAAACACTTACCCCTTACCTTGATGACTCCTCAGAAAAAATTTGCAAGAGTTCCCCTCCTTTGTCATGGGTTGGAAGCGTTACTCTCCCTTGTTTTGTAGCTCTCCCTCCCTCTTTGTCATCTAATCACCAAAAAGATGGCACCAAAGAAGCATATAGAGAGGGAGAGCGCTGGATAGTCAAAAGGAAGTGCATGATAGAATATAGATCGGGAGCGCAGTGCACGAAGGAACCTGTAAAACAATCAACAACGCTAGGAGCCAAACAATGAATCCACGGGGTTAGTTCAAGAACCAAGTGCATTCCAATGAGCTAAAAGAGTTGAAAAGAAAACGAGCTCATCAAAATGTCACAGAAGAGCCAAGAAATCCGCAAAACAAGAATCCAAAGCCCTATCTACCCATCCACAGCCTCCCCCTAGACAGCTAGCCCTCAAAACGATACTCCTCATGTCTCTCATCCAAACTCCTATAGAAGTCTAATCCTGAGCGGCTGAAGAGCTGGGTGCAGTAACTATCGGTGGCTGCTCCTCTGCTGGCTAAGCTGCTGCTGCTGACTGATCCTCTCCTGGCTGCTCAACATCATCAAACACGCTCAAGCCTGAAGAAGGCGTCGGCGAAGGCTCCTTGCCATCAACTGAAGCTGGCTGATCTGAGCTGGCAAGGGCCTGAGTTGCCTCCTCTGCTGAGTATCTGGCCTTGACCAGGATAGCTGCATCTGAAACACTGGGCTGCTAGGCTGTGGTGGCTGTGGGCTCTGTCTCTGAAGCCTCTGGCGGTGGCTCTGTCAAAACTGACTCAGCAGTGGTGGCCTCAAAAGAAAGGACTCTCGGAGCAAGCGGAGAACTGCCAACTGCTGTCCCTAACTCTAGTGCCGGTACGGACACTCTGGGCTCTGCTGAAGCAAAAAGAACGGACATGGAGTACGAGGAAACTGGGGAGAATTGAGATGTGGTGACTGGTACACTAACTCCTCCAGTAGTTATGGCTGTGCTACCTGCCCCAAAAGGTATGAACAGTGAAAGCAGAACTGAGAGTAGTGTAGAGAATGTGGACTGCTGCTACTGCTAACCCTGGCTCTGCAACTCAGATGTGAATGCTGGCACTAAAGAATACTGAGGCTGAGGTGCTGTGGGCTGGAACTGCGAAGGCAGGCGACCTGATGGCGTAGTCATCGAAAATGTAGGAAGAAGTGGCATACCAATCCTCTGAAGATATGATGCAATAGCTCCGAATCTGGTAGACATATATGGCCGCTACCATCTCCAACTGAGTGTGCTGCGAAATCTCATAAAACTCCCTGTCCTATTGTCTCCTCTCCTCTGCGAGCTCTCTCTCTCTCCATCCGTAGCCGCTCCTCAATCTGGAGGCGCTCGAGTCGGATCCTCTCCTCGAACTCAGCCCTCTCTCTGCGTATCCGCTCATTCTACTCCTCTCAGTACCTCCTCTGCTCTGCCTGAATAGCATCCAACCTAGCAGCAAGTGCAGGGTCAAGCGTGGCACGAGTGGTCGGAGTCTCGGCCTGATCTAGAGCCTCAGTGCTCCCAGCTCCCGGCTGTGCTCCCTCCGAAACCTTAGTCTCAACCTCCTCCGGGGCTGTGGTCTCCTCTCCTCAAGGGGTGCTCTGGGAAGCTGACACTCTAAGTACCATAGAGTTGGATGGCTCTGCTGGACTGAAAGAGGTGGTAGTCTCTGGTAGTGCTGCATACTCCTCCTCAGCCATAACCCCAGCTCTTCTCTGCATCAAACAGATATAAGGGGCAAATGGTAACTGACGTGCTCCTATCCTCTCATATATCACATCCTCCATCTGAGCTAGTAAAAGATCTATCATATCAAACTCCTCATGCCTCAGCAGAAAACAGAGCATGCACTGATGTAGAATGATAACCCGCTCTCTGTAGCCAGCCCGTGGTGCTATAGACTTTCCTAGCATCCCTCTCAAAACACGAGCGTCGTGTGTCAACCGTAGAGGGTGCCTCGAGTAGTGCTCCCTCATGAGGTGGTGGGAAGGCAACACTCATCCTGTCATCACTAGGCTCCATCACTCCAAAGGGTCTGAACGGCGGTGAGAAGTCCGAATGGGTCAGTGCTTGGATTCGAGTCTCTGATGATATGAACTCAAGAGTAGTCAAGACGTCGGTCCTCTCGAACCTATGTGGCTTCCCTCAATACATAAACCAAAAGTATGAACGGTTGGGGGAGATCCACAGTGAGGCGTAGAACTCAAGCACAATATCCTCACTATATGTCAGCTGCTGGGTGACCAACTCCGTCAATCCTGAAAGATATGATATGCTTCTTCATGTCAACCCGAGCTCCTCTAATCAGTTCCTCAAAACAACAGTGGCGGTGAGCTGCAAACATTGAGCTCTTGCCCTTAGTGGCAAGCTGCCTCCTATAGGCCTTGAAGATCCTCCGCTGAAGAACTACCCAAAACTATCCAGCATCTGCATGTCTACCAGCGAGAACCCAAGCGATGAGGTCCACTCTCCTCTTTGCTTTAATGGTCGGGCTCTTCAGCTTCAAAAGATCAACCTCAACCTCTACTATCCTGCCCAAGGCCCGACGAGTTCTCTCAGCTCTGGCTATGCACACCTTGCAGACCCTAGATCTCTGATGAGGACACCTCTATGTCCTCTGCTGTGAACTCCTCTGGGCTGTCTCTCCCTCCGCGGTTCTCGACTGCCTACTGCCAGGAGCTCTCCACGGCTGCACCTCTGCCACCAAAGGGGTGTTCGCTACTCTCTGCCGGGTCGACCTCCTCAGCTCCCCCTGACTATCAGCTCCTCCTATCCTAAGAGCTCCAAACCTTCTGTGTGGAGGCACGTCTACATCTGTTGCTTCAAGAGCACGATCCCACTAGGGGTCACCTGTCCGCTGCTTTTTCTTCTTCTTCTTCTTCTTCTTCTTCTTCTTCTTCTTCTTCTTCTTCTTCTTCTTCTTCTTCTTCTTCTCTGGCTCAACAGCCTTTCCCTTCCCTTTCTCATCTGAAGACGGTCTCTGCCTGCCCGTCCTGTCAACTGACTCTGAAAGATAAACCGCAAGATCCACTGCCCAGCTGACTCAACAAGATAGGATTAAGTACTTGGCTCTTAACCCGTCCAAGAAACTCTGGACTGCCACAGAGACCTTTGAACTCCAGCTGTCCTCTGTCCTGATCCCTACACCACATAGAAATAAAATATAGGTTATAAGCATAAAAGGTGAGCGACTCATAATGAAATCATAGCGGTGGAATCAAGGACATATCACCGATCAAATAAAACTAATAAGCACAACGGTGATATTGATAGACTAATGCCACAATCCATATAATAGCAATGCATCCAAATTTTGACACTAGCGACATGAGATTCAATGCCATACTAAAATATGAAAGAGATGACCTCAATATGGCACTAAGTACGGGAATTTGTCAACTAATCACGTCAATTGGCAATAAAAGGTGAGACCTTTAAGAAACTATACCAATTTTCGCAATTAATTAACAAACAAGGCATGCGGGGCATTTTTGATGAATTGGAAGTGATAGAACTCAATACCCCAGAGAATAGAGCCGAAAACCACCGAAGAAATCGCCGAAGAGACGATCGATCACCTCAAAAGCTAAAACCCTCCGAGGTTTTGGTGGAACACGGGGTGATGGCTAGGAAACCACACGACGAAGCAATCTCAAGCAAGGGCGGCGCGCACTGCACTGGTGAGGGGCTGCGCGAAGCTGCGG
>BCLG01000077.1:0-23590 GCA_001602295.1 Zoysia matrella
TGTAAATATTTAGGTAATGAAATTGCATGAGGCATATTGATGGATCACCCTTACCCCAGAGAGCAGAAGTTTTAAGAAGAGGTGGGACAGGAACATCATCCTCTGACTTCTTTACATTCCTGCAGTATCAAAATTTTGAAGGAAATAATTAAGTCGAAAATACACATTCCAAACAAACAGATTGAAGAACTGCAAAAAAGTTATAACTGTTGGATCATCAAGTGTTTCAGGAACTATTCAGAGATTGATTGCCCAAACTATCATTTTATTAGTGCCAACATTCTAAATACTAATAGCTATCACATAGCAATTGAATTTATAACAAACAAAGGAATTAAGGAAAGGAGTGGTTTTTGGGTTTTAAAACTGATCAAACAATCGGAAATGAACCCCCTCCCCTCCCCCCAAAAAAAAACACACACACACACATAAATTTACAATGTTTACCATATATTGCAATCCTACCTAGTAGAACACATTTCAGCTCCATTCTCAAAACACACACACATTTCATCTCCCTACTTAAACAGACTACAAATAAGGTAGCGAGCGGCTCAAATAGGTTTCATTGCAGTGAGAAGAAAGAAAAAAAGGCAGTCCACTTCCATAGAGCAATGACACATAAGACATTGTTCCCAAGTGTTATGGCAGCAGCAGCTGTAGTTATCAGTTAGTTTGTTAGAATTTGTTAGTAAGATAATATCAGTTATTAGTTTGTTAAGTGGATAAGATCAGGTTGTTAGTCTGTTAAGGTTAGTTGTCCCCAATGCTTATGGCTATAAAGGCAGCTGTGGGTAGAGAGAGAGAGGTAGAAGTTACAAGAAGACTAGGTCTCTCTGCCATGGGGCTGTGCATGAGATATAGGATCAGCTGAGTTGATTAGTTGTTAGAATAGGATAAGATTACATTGAGTTCAGAGGTGGGGGGGGGGGGGGGGGGGGGGGGGGGGGGGGGAGCTTGTTAGCATCAGCTATCTTTAAATGTACATGTGCCAATGAGGCAGGCAGGAATTAAGAAGTCCATCTTGAATTGCCGCAGGCTTAGACCTATGGCCAGAAATCTCTCAGTCCATTCAACCACCCAAGTCAGTCCATAACTTATGTAGATTAAACAGAATAAAAAGATGAGACAGCGCCAGAATAAATGTGACAAGAATTGCTTGGATAGCAAATAAGTATAAGAACAAAATACCGTTTCGCTGTCATTATCAAATTAGCAATCCCTTGTCCAACAAGACCACAGAAGAATCCAACACCACCATATAAAATTCCCTGTAGTCAAAGAAACTGTTTCAGACAGAAGAAGGGGACAGTGATAGTTTACACACATTGCCGGGTAATAAAATAATAAAGTATTCCCCCAAATAAAGAGTTACCTTGAAAAAATATGTTTCTATCCGTTGCTGAACAGAAAATCTGTATCCAGGTCTTCCAGCTTCAAAAACGCTGCAGAAATATAAGTTCTAATAAGCATGACTCAGAGATATCAATTATTGCACTACTCTATTCGTCTTGATCAGTCCAGCCTAGCATCTCCACGACCATAGGATTAAAAGATTACTTTCCTTGTAACTTGATTGTAAGCATATCACACACACCTTTACATTGTTAATACAGAAAGGTAGAAATATGGCCAAATGTAAGGCTATTATAGCTTTCAGATAATGAGGTCAGAGGCAAACCCTGCTTGCTCAGGGATAAAGGCTATATCCCAAGCCTGAACGAGTTGGAAATGGTACTTCAGTTAATGTAGCGAACTAGAGATAACTACTAGCTCCTCCATAACAATTTGTCAAATAATCATTAAGCTGACTTAACACAATATGAAGAAAAAAAGGTATTTCAAAGAAATGCTTGCTGGGCATGAAACAAAACTGGTATGTCATGTAAAAAGATAAAAAGGGTGTTCCTCATAACAATGTTTGCCGGACACAAAATAAAACTAAAGATGCCAAGTCAAAAACTGTGTATTCTATAGAGTGCTAATGGAGTAGCAAATGATTCAGCTCAATCTTTAATATTTCCCTGGATTCTACATGCTTGATAAAAGGTCCATAAGAAAACCATAAATCATTAGCAATTATGCAGGGGCTAAAAAGGTTAGTACTGAATAAGAAGTTTTTGTGATCACCACAGAATAGTTACCATAGACAACTCACCTGCTTGGGAGGGCATCATAAGCACGCCTAACACGCCCAAGGAGACCTTGAGATGCAGATCCTCCACCGAATCGAGCATACGGTGCCAACATGCCGACTAAAGCCACATTCACAACAACACCTACCAACATATCTGCAGCATACAACTCAAATTCCGACCAAAATTCTTCCCCCCTCTTCTGAACCTCCGCAAATGTTGCGCAGCACGTGTCAATGACTATCTGCAATGCATTCCATGGCACAAACAGTCAACATCTTAACAACAGCTAATCACAATACAAATCGAACTAAATAACTAAACCAACCTCCGTCCCAACTTTGAAGAGGAATGCAGGATCAACCAGCATCCTGTTCCGGAGAAGCGAGCAGGACCGAATGGCAGGACCCAGGGGCCAAACCGACGCCTTACACATGGAAACAACAGCACAATAATGTCAATTCAAACGGATCTTCGTGAAACCAATTAATGAACTAAAGGACAGCTGCTTACCTGCATGTCCAGGTATCTGAGCAGCAGCAGCTTCTGTATCCCGACGGTCTTAGCCGCCTCCACCATGTCCGCGGGCAAGCTGGGCAGGCTAACCCCCCGCTTCTCCGCCTCCTGCACCACCTGCTCGAAGGTAAGTATGGGGCCGAACTCATCCTCCCCTTCATCACCCTCACCCCCACCGCGGCCGCTGTCGCCGTCCCCACCACCCCCGCCGCCACCTTCTCCCGGCGGGAGCTTCCCGTTTCCGCCAGCCCCGTCGTCGACATCAGCGCCAGCCGCCTCACCGCGCGTCTCCGGAACCGCACCCGGCTTCGCGACCTCCGCGGCCGAGCCAGCCGCGGCGACAGCGTCCTCCGCCTCCGGGACGACGACGGCGGCGGCCGACGCGCCTCCTTCCGCGTTCGCCCGCGGTGGCGGCACTAGGTCAGCGCGCACTCCTCCGAGAAGTCTCCGACCCCGCGCGACCGGTTGGAAGCCTGTTAATCGCCTCCCAGCCAGGCCGGCGGCGGTCGGTCCGCATTTGGCCCCGCCGAGGCCCACGCCGCCGTGGAGGCGCGCGCCCGCGCACGAAAACGCCATGCTCATGCTTCCGCCAGGTGACGACGAGGAAGGAGGCGGCGGATCGGTGAATATTGCGGGGAATGGGACTGGATCGTGCGGGGAAATACCCGGGAGGTTGTCGCTGGAGGTAGGGGTTGGTGAGGGGATTGGTGGCGGCGGCGCGGCGGGAAGGAGCGTGCGGAGTGGGGATTGATTGGGGTTGTTCGGGCGAGTGAAGCGGCTACACTGACGGGTGGGGCCGCGACGCAGCTTGTCGTGTGGTGACGGAGGCTGACCAGTGGGGCTGAGACTGAAAGGGACGTGGCGGCTGGAGCGGTTAGGGAGGTTTTGTCTTGGCTAGTTTGACTCCTTGTGCCTTCCGTATTGATTTTTTTTTGCATTTTTTGAGCAGCCACAGTATGCCCGACTACTCCCCGTTTGTCAAGGAGATATTTGATTTTTTTTTATTTGAGTGTCCACAGTTTTATAATACTCATCAAGTTTTCAAAACCGGTCAATATCGATCAATTTTCACGAAAATCGATGAAATCGGTTCGGTTTAGTATTATAGAATTATCGGTTTTCGCTAAAAACCGTACTGAGCTAATGTAGCAAAATGATAAACTGATCGGTTTGATCGGCTAACCGAACGATTTTTCTCAAAAACCGAAATCAAAACTGTAGCGGTTTTCAAAACCCAGCATATCATCCACCTAGCCACCAAGCGTTTTAATTTATTGAAGTCATCGTGAAAAAAAGTTCTGAATAGTCAATTCTTTCTGCCCCAAGGGTTACATCTAACGACACAAACAACGGTGCCTATTTTATTTCTTCTTTCACAACTTTATAGAGCTTTTTCCTTCTTTTTTTTCCCTCGCCGTTGTTCTGTGTGTATAAGTTAATTGTCCATTTTTTCTATTAGATTAAATTTTTTAGTGCAACTAATTGATGTATAGTACTCCTAGCTCAATATAACTTTAGATTCAAAGATCTCTAAGTTTGAATTCTAACGGTGTGATTTGTTAAAATAAATTATAGAATCGACTTCTATTCTACCTTTAAAGCTCATGAGCTGTATGTGAGAGTGAGTATTAAAGTATAGGTAAATTGTTCATCTTTTCCTACCAACTTAAGACTTGTTTGTTTCCGTTTATAAACACCTTATCAATGATAGTAAGTGATAATCTCATCCAAACACTTCACTTATTTTTATGAGAATTTGATTTTGCTGGTAAGCAGCTTCACAAATTTGAACTACAAGAATTAACAAAATCTTCGTGGTAGAATAATCAGATTTTTCTAGTAAATACTTCTCTTGTATCACTGTGATTGATGCTGAGTTATTTAATACTAAGCATAAATAGTGCATAATTATTTGGGTGCGAGTGATTGATGCTGAGTTATTTAATACTAAGCACAAGATACTTCTTCTTTTTTTCATAATTCTCTCAATCGAGGCATCAATGCTTCGAGTGTATCACTGTGGCTCCTCAATGCAACTGACTCTGTTCAAGAGCAACAATGGTTTTCCCGTGTTAAAGTCATAATTCAATAAGCTACTTGTTCACACCGAAACGGGTTCTGACCAACACACCACTCGCACGTCCGTGTGCGTAAACGCCGACGCTTCTTCAACGTCAGATTTAGAGCTGCACTTAGACAACCCACCTCGGGAGAGAGCCAGTCAGAGGAGGATCTTTTTAGGGTTGATCCGAGCTCGATCAGGCCAGTCGGATCGCCTTCAAACGTCATCGAGATGAAAGAAAAACAGCAAATGAGGATCGAGTGAGGAGGATTAGAGTTTGAAAAGTGCAAAATGTAAAGGCAAATGATAGGTTCGATTAGGATTTCCTCTCAATTGACCTTAAGCCTCTTTATATTGAGGTCGGGTGGTCTTATCCCGTGATACCGCGGATCTCTATATTAGGAAACAAATTAGCTTTTATTTCCTATAAAACTTCCAAAATAATAGGATTACTGGAGACTCCGGTCAACTGTCGGAGACTCCGGCGCCGGACACTTCGGTCAGGTGCCCGAGGCTCCGGTCGGCTCTAAGCCGATTTCAGATAGGGGTCTCTCGGACCCTCCTGTCGGGGACCGGAGACTCCGGCGTCGAACACTCCGGTCGGGTACCAGAAGCTCCGGTGATTTTTCAGCAATTACAGAGCGGGTCTCTTGGACCCTTCGGCCTCTTCGATCTTGACACTCTGATTAGGTACCGGAGGCTCTGGTGATTTTCTGGTAACTCCAGAGAGGGGTCGGTCGCAGACTCCGGCCTGAGGCCAGACAGTCCGGTGATTTTCTGGGGATTCCAGAGAGGGGTTGGCCGGAGACTCCGACCTGGTGCCAGACGGTCCGGTGATTGTAGATTTTGAGTGTCAACATATGCCCCCTGTTTTTTGGTAAAGCTAACGTACCACAAAACATTCAAACACTCAAAATCACTAAAGCCGATGGTTCTTTTAACTCATCGACCATATCATCATTCTTGGCAACGATATTCTCTATGCCGACCGTTTTCTTTCAAGCATCTTGCCACACACTTGAATCATACTTTTTTAAGTAGCGGCCGTTAAGGGCCTTAGATAATGGCTCTCCTCACACATCTTCCACCATGTATGCATTCCCCCAATGACTTTCACTATTCTATATGGCCCTTCTCAACTAGGAGACCATTTCTTAAACTTGTTGCCTCTTGAACCTACGGGCAGAATAGTTTTCCAAACCAATTCGTCCATCTAAATTTTTTTGACTTTTACCTTCTTATTGTAAGCTCTAGCAACCCTTGCTTTATCTTTCTCAATTTCCTTTAAAGCACTCAATCGCTTATCGGTGACCTCATCTATATTGTTCAACATCAAGATATAATACTTACAAATCATTTTGCTTAGCTAACCTCAAAGCCCCTAGATTTACCTCGACGGGTAAAACGGCCTCTTGCCCATAAACGAGCTCATAAGGAGTCACTTTAGTGGCTCTATGTCTATATATATGATGACCCCACAATGCTTCCGATAAGACCTCATGCCATCCTTTCGGATGGTCTTCTATCCTTTTCTTGATGACTTTAATCAATGCTTTGTTACTAGACTCGCCCTGACCAATGACATGAGCATAATATGGAGATGAATTGAGTAGTCTAATTCTATAAGATTCGGTAAACTCTTGAACATGACCAGATGTAAATGAAGTACGTTGGTATATAGTCAAAATTTGTGGAATGCCAAATCTATAAATGATATGCTCGGTAAAGAACTCAATTACCTCTTTTGTGTGTCATGTTCTTGAGAGCAACCGCTTCAGTCCACTTGGTGAAGAAATCCGTCGCCACTAGCATGAAGCGGTGTCCCTTCGAAGATGGGAGATGTATTTGTCCTATAAAATCTAATCCCCATCTCCGAAATGGCCATGGTTTTATGATGGGGTTCATCATGGCAGCTGGTGCCAATTGAACATTGTCAAAGCCTTGGCACTCTTCGCATCCTTTGTAGTAGCGATAACAACTGGCAATCATAGTTGGCCAATAAAATTCGACCCTCCTCAACAACCATTTTATTTTTGGAGCCGATTGATGCGTACCATAAATACCCTCGTGGACTTCCCCCATAGCCACTTTGGTTTCTTCATCACTCAAACATTTCAAGAGCAAATCGTCCCCTGTTCAGCGGTACAAGTTATCATCAATCAAAGTATATTTGAAAGCTATATGTCGAACTTTTCTATCTATATTTTGAGTTGGACTACGAATGTATGAAATTACGGAGGATCTCCAATCAAGTGATTCGGCACTATCACGGTTCGACGTGCTAATATTCAAATCGTCTAGTTTTAGCATTTCAAGTATCGATTTTTTAATGACTGAAAATCTACCTTTACTAACATTGTAACTTGATGCTTGTTGTGCCAAATCATTGGCTTTACTATTTTCTAGCTTAGGAATAGGATGTATATGAAACTCATCTATCCCTTTGATAACACCTGGGCATTTGCCTAAAATGGCATTCAACGATCCGTGTAAACATTGAAAATTTTCAGCAACCTTAGTACACCACTAACAATGAATCGCCGAAAGCCTCTACATGTTTGACCCCCATGGATTCCAACATCTCCAAGCCGAACAACAATGCTTCATATTCGACCTGGTTACTGGTGCGATCATACTCTAATCGGTTTGAAAATTCAAAGTGTGCATCATGAGGAGAAATTAATACTACACAAACACCTTGACCCTCTTTGCAAACCGATCCATCAAAATACAACTTCCAAGGGGTGAATGTCACATAACCAATGTCTAAATCATGCTCTAAATCAATCCGATGTTCAATAATAAAATTAGCAACAATTTGATCTTTCATGGATTTTAATAATTAATAAGCCGAATTATACTCAATCAATGCATAAGCCCATTTACCAAGCCTATCACTAGAAATCGGCCTATGCAACATATGCCTAATAGCATCGGTTTGACAAGACACAAGTAATAGATAACAAATAGTGTTTTAACTTGGTGCAAGCATGATATAAGAAAAATCATAGTTTTTTTATGAGAGTGTACCTCGTTTTCGCATCAACCAACCGTTGGCTCACATATGTGATCACATACTCCTTTCATCCAGCTTCTTGTGTCAAAACAGCACCAACCACGTCATCTTCTGTCACTATGTAAAGACGAAAAGAACTCCACCCTTGGGCACCCTAGGAACCGGCGGCGAAGACAAGTATTTTTTAAATTTTATCAAAAGCTTCTTACTGTTTTGCCCACAAGTGAATTCAATTTCATTCTTTAACCGAAGAATAGGAGTAAATGCATTGATTTTCCCTGACAAGTTGGATATGAACCTACTCAAGTAATTTACTTTGCTTAAGAAGCTTTGCAATTCTCTCTTTTACGTGGGCGCTTGTATGTTTCTAATTGCTTCATCTTCTTAGGGTCTACCTCTATGCACTTTTCATAGATTATGAAGCCTAAAAACTTTTCGGTCAATACACCAAAAGCACATTTGAGCGGATTCATTTTCAAATCAAAACGGCGCATTCGGTCCAATGCAAGTTGCAAATCGGCCAAGTGAGGATCTAAATCAGCCGATTTGATTACCACGTCATCTATGTAAACTTTTATGATAACACCTAGCAAATCATGAAAGATAAAGTTCATAGCTCTTTGGTATGTGGCACCTACATTTTTTAACTCAAAAATCATGACAACCCACTCAAACAATACTACAAAACTGGGACACCTAAAAGTAGCTTTAGATATATCCTCTTCGTATATGAAGATTTGGTTATATCCCGCATTACCATAAAGAAAACTAATAACTCTATGACCGAAAGCATCATATAGGCATAGGATACTCATCTTTAGGAATTGCTTTATTCAAATTTCTGAAATCAATGCAAACTATTGTCTTACCGGTGTTCTTCTTCTCTACCAGCATACTGTTGGATATCCACTTCGCATACCTGTAAGACCTTATAAATTTTGCATCAAGCAATCAGTTAATTTTTTCTTTAATCCGATCAAGCATGTTCGGGTTAAACATTCTCATCGGTTGTTTAAAGGGTCTGAAACCAGATTTTATTGTAAGCCGAGGCTCAACTAGCTCGTGGCTCAACCCGGGCATTTCATTATTAGACCATGCAAAACAATCTACATATTATTTTAGTAAACCGATTAACTTCACTTTATAATTGGGTTTCAGATTTTTGTTTATAAAAATCAGCATTGGATTACTATCGCTATCAAGATTTACCTCCTCAAGAGTATCAGCCGATGTAAACTCTTGTCCTAACTTATCCATGTCATCTATCTCTTTTATAGCTTCACACATATCGTTCGTGTTGGATCGATAGTTTTCTACTCTTTTTTGCAACCAATCTAAATTTGACTCTATTTGATCACATAATATGGTCGAGCTGATTCTTCATCCGCTTTACATTGATGGGTACAAAACCATCCCTAGTCACACTAAGAAAATCATAATCCGCCAAGTCGAACCCGGTCAAGCTCTTGACGGTATCAAGCGGCAAAGAAGATGAATCGTACATAACAACACAAACCGATGCATCTGCATAAATAGCCTCTACATCATCACCAACCCATTGTATCAAGAATTGATCAATGTAGAAGGAACACATGTATTAGCGTGAATCCAGTCATGCCCTAAGATCGAGCTATAACTACCACGCACATCGACGACAAAGAAAGCGGTAGCCGTGGTCTTGCTCTCAATAGTGAGCTCCATAGAAGCGACCCCTTTAGCCTCAACAGGGTCTCCTCCTCCCACACCATTCAAAGTCATGTTGGTCCGGATGAGCTCGTCATCGGTCTTACCTTGCTTCTTAAACAAAGAATATGGCATTATATTAACAATAGCACCGCCATCTACAAACATGCGAAAAATCGGTGTGCCGTTGATATGACCCCTCGCATAGAGAGGTTTCAAGTGGTTCTCCGATTCCTCGGCCTTTTCGAAAATGGCACTCATTGGCCCAAAATCGAATTGTGTCATGACCTCTTCTTCCTCTACTAAGGAATTATCGAAAGAAGACAAGCAAATGGTGTTGATTTTCATACCTTACTGAGACGGTGTAAGCTCGTAGTTCAAGAGATCGTCATTATCAAACTCGGACATGTCAACGACATGCACGTTGTGGCGGGTCTTGTAATCATGTTTTATTTCTTTGCTTCGGTTTTCTTGAGCCGAAGCCCTTTGTTGGAGGTGAGTAAGCGTAAAAAAATGTGTCCCACCAAATTCTCTCTGAGGTGTGACAGTAATCTACTAAAAGCTAGGTCAGTTAAATTCTTTTCAGAAATTATCAAATTTAAACATCGGTTCTTAACATCTCTAAACCGCCGAAGATAATCAACGACGGGTTCATCTTTTCCTTGCCTAATCGATGTGAAATGTGACAACTTCAACTCGTTGTCTCTGAAATAAAAGTTATCATAAAAATTACGCTCTAAAGACTCCCACGTATAGATGGAACCCGGGGACAATGACGAAATCCATGAAAAAGCAATTCCGGTTAGTGATAAAGAAAACAATCGCACTTTCAAAGCATCAATAGAACTCGCCTCTCCTAGTTGCGCGATGTATTGGCTAATGTGCTCTCAAGTGGTCTTACAATCTTCACCATTGAATTTGACGAAGTCGGACACACACCATCCGCTAGGATAAGGGACCGAAT
This sequence comes from Zoysia matrella, assembly GCA_001602295.1. Lineage (NCBI taxonomy): Eukaryota > Viridiplantae > Streptophyta > Magnoliopsida > Poales > Poaceae > Zoysia > Zoysia matrella. The sequence goes on from BCLG01000077.1 coordinate 10,377, forward strand.
CAAAATACGTGAGGTGTGATTTTTGATAAATTCAGTCTCTTCTCTTAATATCTACCTCTAGCATCTCACAGAATTGCTTGCTCAAGTCCTCTTTAATGCGAGCCATACACTGCTCTATATTGGCAATAGGTGGCTTAGTAGATGTGCCCCATGGCGAAGGGTGTATGCTCATTTTTGTTACGCTAAATTGTTCATTAGGTATGGGGCCATGAAGGATACCCGTACCGCTTGGTAGGATAGGTGGTGTATTATACGCAATGGTACGGTAAGAAGGAACAAAATTGGTCAATTCATTCAATCAGCTTGTAGCCGGATTGGAGATGCTATTAATTGGCTCTACGCTAGTGAGAGGCACTACCAAAGCATTGGTTTGCACATGAGGTTGAAAGCTAGTTTGCCCTCTAAATGAATTCAACGTCATGCCATACAAAGGTTACTCTACACTAGAAGCGGTAGGCGCCGATGAACTAGTAGAAGGACCTATATGTGCAACATGAGTAGAAGATAATGCAACACTAACATTTTTAGATGACTTGGACATGTTTTCTTGAATCATGTATTGCATATCGTTAGTCAAAACCTTTTTCATGTCGAAAAAGTAATATGAAAGGTTTTCAAAAGTAACGGGAGGGTGCGAAGGTGTTTTCACATTAGCAGCACCCATAGCCGCGTCGTCGACGACGATTGCAAGAACGGGTTCTTTCACTTAAGAGACCGTGCCTTGACAGTCCTTCTTGAAGCATGCCAAATACTCTTGAAGCTCTCGATCTTTCTGCGCCTTGCGCGCCTCTTCGGAGGCCTTTCGGAGCTATAGGAACGCCTTGCGAGCCTCCATGGGCAACTCTTCCAAATATGGCATGACGATGTTCGTCGGTGAGATCTCAGAGGTCATGGTGTAAGAATGACGATTCGGTTTGTGCAACCGGAATCTCTCGTCCCCAGCAGAATCGCCAAAAAGTGTGTTGACGTCGAAACGGGTCTCGAGCCAACACATCACTCGCACATCCGTGTGCGAAAACGCCGACGCTTCTTCAACGTCGAATTTGGGGCAGCACCTGGACAACCTAGCACGGAAGGGACCCCGTCGGTGGAGGATCGTCTTAGGATTGATCCGGGCTCGGTCAGGCCAGACAGATCGCTTCAAACGTCACTGGGACGAAGGAAGAACAGCAAATGAGGATCGAGTGAGGGGATTAGGGTTTGAGAAGTACATAATTTAAAGACAAATGATAGGTTCGATTGTGATTACCTCTCAATCTGCCCTAGGCCTCTTTATATAGAGGTGGGGTGGTCTTACCCCGTGCTGCCGCAGATCTCGTATATTAGGAAACAAATTAGCTCTGATTTCCTGTAAAACTTTCAAAATAACTGAATTACTGGGCACTTCGATCAAGTGCCAGAGACTTCGGAGCCGGACACTCCGGTCAAGTATCGGAGGCTCCAGTCGGCTCTGAGCCAATTTCAGAGAGGGGTCTCTCGGACCCCTCGGTCGGGGACCGGAGACTCCGGTGCCGAACACTCCGGTCGGTTACCGAAAGCTCCGGTGATTTTCTGGCAATTCCAGAGAGAGGTCTCTCGGACCCTCGGGCCGAGGACCGGAGACTACAGTGCCTGACACTCCGGTCGGGAACCGGAAGCTCCGGTGATTTTTCGGCAACTCCAGAGAGGGGTCGGTCAAAGACTCCGGCCCGAGGCCGGACAGTCCGATGATTTTCTGGGGATTCGGGTTTGGCCGGAGACTTCGCCCTGGGGCCGGACAGTCCGGGGATTGCAGATTTTGAGTGTCACCACTACACTATTCTTTTTAAAAAGCGAGAAGCATGGCTGATGACCATTCATAGCTGTTTCTGTTAAGTAAGCAGTAGAAGAATATGGGAAAGAAAAATGTATTGTTTCATTGTGTACATCTTGTCGAAGTTATAGAGAGGTCTAAAAATGAGGTCAGCATATTAGTTTACATGTTTGTAGCAATTTTAGTTTCTATGGAACGGTTCATATAAACACATATGGACTTCGTTAATAGTAAAATTATGGAACTTGTAAGTTGGCTATTGGTCAAATTTTAACTGGATATGGTTAATTCTATTTGGACTAACCAGCATCACGAAAAAATAAAGGATAGTCATTTGTTGTAATCATCATGTGGTTTTGATTTGAATACAAAACCATGCCGACTGTTATGTGCTTTGAGCGGTTCCATTGGTTACAAACTGCACGTGTGAAAAGAGCCGAGCGCTCGGCTTCCAGTATCAGCCAGTGCAACATCCAAAACTGCAAAGCGGATTAACATTTCATAGAGGAAGAGAGAAGGAACTTAGGGTCTGTTTGAATCCGACAGATTAATTAGTCAGGACTAAGTTCATTGTTTGTTTGAAGATAAGATTAATGTTAGTCCATTCTCCAATAAAATATCTATTTCACCCCTGATTAATGTTTAGTTTATAATTGTTTGAATCAATATCAAGTTCGTTTCTGGAAAAAATTTAAAGGTATTTTAAATATTTTGCAATACATATAAATTGTTAGTCTTTGTTAGTCCCTTTAAATCGACTAATTGGAAAACAATTAGTCCGTGAATGAACTAAAAATTAATTCCTCTGTTAATTCATCTGTTTAAAAGAAAATAATTCATTTTTAATCAGCAAATAATTAGTCAGCTGATCCCCTTAGCAGAAGTTGGTATCTTTGAAGCAGAAGTTGGTATCTTTGAAGCAGAAGTTAGTATCTTTGAAGCAGTTGCATATGTGGATTCATTAATTACTTTACAGCATACGCATCTACATGAGCGGGTTGTAGGAGTAAGTTACAGTCCCAACGAAGAAGAAGAAAGTTCGATATGAAGAGCTATAGACAGAGCAATGGCGAGCATGGAAGCGATGGGTGCGACGACGAGGCTGGTGGCCGGCGAAGAAGCACCCGCTTTTTCACCGTCTCCCGTCTTCTCCGCCGTGCTTCCTTCGGCGCTGTCGTCCTGGTCATAAGGTTGAGCAGGATGACACGCATTATATTGATAAAGTTTTAATTTCTCAAAGATTGAATGAAACAAATGCAAACAATAATGAACTACTACAGCCTCAGACGTACCTCAGGTGCTGTCTCCGATGACTCACTCGCCGCCGCTGCCGGAGCGTCCCCTGCTTCCTCGTCCTCCTGCACGCGCGCACAACGTAAGCAATTGTTCCACATATCAAGTCAATTCAAACACCGTTGGCATTTGCCAGCACGAGATAATAGGATGATCGTCATCGATCGGAGCAAACCGGCGTCTTTTCATCGTCGGTGGAACCACCCCCGGACGGTGGTGGTCCGGTTGCCCCTGACGATGGCGCTGGCTCCGAGGCGGCCGCATTGCTCGAGCCCTTCGCCGGCTTCTTCGCGTCTGTAGGAGGCGCTGCCACTTCCGTGTCAAGTTTCGTCGCGGCGTTGCTGGCGTTGCCAGCCTTGGATCCTGCGCCCTCAGGCGGTCCCTGTTTGGCGGTCGGCGCCGGAGCTGCCGTCGTTGTATTTACCTGCGTTGCACGAAGACGGTTAGTATCAGAGCGGGACGTGCACCGATGCCGGCTGAGTGTGCCCGTCGGATTGATCCCGGCGAGATGCGTACCGCGTCTTTCATGATGCCGACGTCGTACATGGGCGTGAGGTCCGGCTGGAACAGCCCGAAGTTGCGCTCGGCGACGGGGCCGGGCTTGAGGTCCTCGTTGAACAGCGAGAAGATGTACGCCTCGAACGTGCGCTTGGGCATCAGCGGCGTGCCGGACCCGCCGCTGACCTTGCCGATGAGGTACCGGTTGTACTCCGCCGCCTCGACGGGGCTGACGCCGATCTGCCCGTCCATGGCCTTGGTCGGCCACCCGGTCTCCCCGATAAGGATCTCCACGTCCTCGAACCCGAGACTCTTCATCGCGGAGAACACCGAGTCGAGCTGCGCCTCGAGCATGCTGGTGTAGGTGATGCCGGTGCCGGGGTCCAGCACGCCGGGGTTGAGCCGCGCCAGCGCGTAGTCCAGCGTCGCGCCGTTGTACCCGAAGTACGGGTAAGGGTTCACGATGAACGGCGACTTGCTCTTCTGGTGGAACTCCAGCATCGGCGCGAACACGGCGCGGTCCAGGCCGTCGCGGAACCGGCACATCGACGGCGGCCCGGGCGGGAACACGAGGATGCCGAGCGAGTGCGGCGTCGAGACGCGGATCTTGCGGAACCCCGCCGCGACGAGCGCGGACCGGAGCGCGCGCATGGCCGGGACCAGGTTGCCGATCAGCGCCTGGTCGCCCGTGTCCACGATCTCGTTCCCGACGGCGATGAGCGAGATGTCCGTAGCGGGGTAGAAGGGCTTGACGTTGGCGGCCACCCACGCCACCGCGCCGTCCGCGGTGGCGAGCTGCGGGATGTCGCCGTTGCCCGCGGTGACCACGAGCTTGATGCCCGTGCCCGCGAACGCGCGGACCATGTCCGGGTTCACGTCGAACAGCTTCACGCGGTTGATGCTTGTGCGGTTGGCCAGGAACGACGCCACCGTGGGCGGCGGCTGCAGGTTGTCGCCCTTGGTGCCGTAGTTCACGCCGATTGCGGTGGTGCGCGGCGCTACAAAGACAACGAGGAGGAGGAGGAGAACGGCGATTGCCATGGCAGGGGGAGGAGCACGGCGCGCCGGACTCCGGTTGAACAGGTGGTGGTGAGTTGTGTTCTCGTTTGGAGCTAAACTTGTGGATGTGATTTCATTTGTTGAATGCATGCTAATTATAGCTAGTCTTCATTACTAGTAGCGCATAAAATTGTTCCTCACATTCATCTTGGTACTGAGTGATCTCTGTAAACGTCATCGGACGGTGCTCTACCCAAATTACCACCGCAACATAAAACCTCAACCACAACATGTTTTTACAATATCAAGAATAATAATTCCTCACGGTAACTTTAGTAGTCCTATTGAAATGTACTAGAATGAATTAATAAGGAGTGACAAATGTAGTCTATTCCCTCCGGTTTCATTGCTTGCCATCTTGATTATAGACACGAGAATTAATGAGGAATGAAAAATGTGTGATGCACAGGAAATTGAGAGCAGCGAGAGATGAATTATAAACAAGAATAATCCTATCAAAAAGTGAACAAAAGAAGCAAGGATATCATATTTGCAATTGACAAATGAATTTATATTAGCTATCCATCAAGGCAAAAGGTGCAGTTCCCCACCATTGAAGGAACACGATCCAAAGAGTGGTGTTCAACTATGCATGAAGTGGATTAAGGTCTAACAAGGACCTAACATTTTTACATCGACTGTGCACAACGAACCAAGATAACAAATCATTATTCAAGATTCATTGGTCATCAAAATTGCCTTTCGGTTTTTGAAAAGCACATCTCCGTATGATGTTAGCTGCACTTCCCCACGGCATGACAGGCAAAACCTGCATAAGCGATCACTCATCATCCTTCTTTGGCTTACGGTAGGTTTCCTCGATATGCTTTGCCAGGAAAACATAGGTGTTGAACAGCTTCTTGACATTAGGAACACTGTAGTTCTGAGCTACATAGACACCACATCCCATTCCCAGCATGAAAGTGAAGCTGCCCCTGAATAAACCCATTGCTGTAAAGCCTGGCAACAAGAATAAAAACAGTTATTTACATGCCAAAAGCTTACCACAACACAAAGCACAGATGATTATAAGAAAGAAAAATAGCTGTTATTATACAGTAACAGTAGGAAGAATTGCATTGCCCATAAAAGGTGTCACAATTCAATTGAAACTTGATTATTCTTCTTAATATAATGATACATAGCTCTCCTACGTGTTCAAGAAAAAAATTGAAACTTGATTCCTACATGTGCTAAGTTCACTAGCATTATGGAACGACAACTTTTAATGCTTCAAGAAAAAAGCATGGACATGGCTGATATGCCAGGCGTGGGTAAATGCAGTGAAGAATCTAGTATCAGATTACTCCATATTGCAATTTGAATCAATTCGGACTAGTGAAGACTAATTCATCTACGAAATTTTGACAGAATACAATACAAATATTTGAGTTCATTTTTACTGTAAATCTAACAGCTGAACTTTTAAGCAATCAAAGGAACCTGACACACATGAAAAAAGAAAATGAAATGTCTGTGAACCAATCATGCTATATGTATATAAAAAGCACTGAGGCTTTAAGTGCCCACAACCCCACGTGTCAAGTCAACGAAGAACCAGGCAAAGAGGTGTCACTGCCCAAAATGTAAAGTTGTTCAAGATATCATGTTGAAAGCCACAATGTCATGTTATTGATAATCATCATTCAACGAAGTTTAACTGAATTGCCAAGGCCATGCATAAATATTGTGACAGGATAGGTAAAGATTGCTACCAACCATGCCTTCCAATGACACAAACTCAGAACCTCAAACCAAAGGGTTACCTCCGAAAACAAGAGTCCAACCTTTTCCCTTATACGTAAAAAGGTTAAGGAAGAGCACACTAGGATCTGCACTTGAGCTTTTCAAATGCAGCTAATGACCAAGTCCTTTGAAGAAGGCTCAATGTCAATGTGTCATGAGCAACATAGTGGACCAATTAAAGCGTATAACCATTATCAGTCGCCAGAAAATTTGTTAATGTTTGTTAATCATACTAGTTTTATTACAGGTTCAAAGAAAATCACACGGTCCAGTAAATCAACTAGGATGGGTGATACTTAAGCTGAGTAACACTGACAGATAGAGTTCACTAAACATTATGCAACCATGAACCAGACACAAACACATACTGGAAAGCAATCTGTTGTTTATCATCGGATATTCTACTTATGTAACAACAGTTGAACCTTTTAATTTTCAGCTCAACTAAGATTTGTTTAATTTCAGAACTAAAAGCAGCGCTAAAACAGTTTGATCACTTAACAGCTAAATTTTTCACAAGTTGAATGCTACAAACACTGTTCCAAATATAAATAAAACATATCACACAGCAATGGGAGGGAAGACATGGCCGGGATATACAAGCAGAGGAGTTGATTTAAGTAAATTCTCGGAATGATAACACTGAATGGGCCATGGAGATTTGCAGGTTCACTAAAGTTTGTGACTCAGTTGTATTAGTGAACAGAAAACCAAGGCGAACTGAGTTTTGAAAATGTGCAGCAGATTTGTGCTGGCAAATTACACATGTCTGTATATACTATTCTTTGCAGAGGCGGACCGAGCGACAGGGCGAGGTAGGGCAGCCGCCCTACCGGAGAGATCCCCTCCTCCCGTCTCCCCCGAGATCTCCGGCCTCCCAGTCGCCAGACACAGCTGCCCGAAATCCCATCCCTATCCCTGTCCCATCGCCGCCCCGCGCAAAACTTTCTTCCGCCGCCGCGCAGAGATCGACCGACCCATCCTCGGTACATCCAATCTATCAACGTCAACTACAGGACGGATGAGGATTCGACGACTGGAAGGGGAGCTCCGTTCTCACCTTGCGTCGAAGGTGGACGAGGAGTACCAACCCAGCCCAAACCCTTCTGGCCGTGCGTGCTTGCTGCGCGCTTCTGCCGCCAGCGATCGGAATTTATGTGGCGGCGGAAACGAGCGGCGCTGTTTCCCATTTTTTTTCCTTACTTTAGGTTTAAATGAGAAATTTGCATATTTCAAACTTTAAACGTTGCTTTTTTGATAAATTTCTCATCTGTGAATGACACATAAAACCACCTATGTCTATGACACATGAGACCACCTGTGTCTTTGATTTGTGGTCCAGTGGCAAATTTCCGAATCATATTATTTGTACTGACAAAAATTCGAAAGCCTCGATTTAAACCAGAGAATAAAACCCCTCAAATATGTGCACTCCACCCTTTAACTTTTAAAATCGAGCACTTAACCTTTTGAATTATTGAAAATCATCTTAAATAACTTTTTAGGTGATTTTTAGAGTAGTTTTACTATTTATAAATTCCATATGTCAGTTTGAATTTAGTCTAATTCATCTCCTCAATTATCAATGATAGTCTACTTTATCTTCTAAATTTTAAAATCAGATTTTTAACTTCTCAAAGTATTGAAACTCTTTAATAAGTCTCTAAGCTATTTTGCAGCAACTGCTATTTTACTAGTAGTACTTTGTTATGTACTAAATTGAGAGGGTATTTAGGGTTTGTTCGGTTGTTAGGCTGAGAATCATTTCAAGAGGATTGATATCCACTATGAAATAAGTCATTTTAGGTTAATAGCTTAATTTTGATTTATGAAAAATTTTATTAGAGTGGAAATCAAACTCGGTCTATTTTTTTATTTTCTCCTCTTACGATAAGGAATGAAACAACATCTCCTATCATAGAACGAAACTAGGTTGTGGAAGGCAAATTGCAAATATAAGCTAGGATTCATTCTCATTCTAATAGAATTTTCCATTAATAATTCAATGAATTTGCTTGATTCAATTGGAATGAATACTGATCTTAAACCGAACAACCCCTTAAACAGTTTAGAATGCTTGTCAACGATGGCTGACGCCAGTGGCGCGTCCAATCTGTGACCCAGTTTCTCAACCATGCTGTGCACTTGCCTGCCTTGCTCAACCATACCTGCATTTGCACAAGCTGCAGCTATGCTGGTGCGTATGAACCGATCATACAGCGTGCCTCCTTCCATTCATCGCCCCACAGAAGTTTTACCAGTGCCCAATAGCCGCCGCAACTCCATGGGACCACGGCTCAGCACAGCTCCGCCCGCTGCCGCGGGCTCGGCCTCCTCGGGCGATTAGCCTAGGGAAGACCAAGGTTGATTTGAAAACGATTTCGTCGAATTGAAAACGGTTAGGCAGACGGTTTTACTGAAAACCGCTAAGAGCGAAAACCGAACGGTTTTTGGTAAACCGGCCGATTTTTCTAAAAGCCAATAAATTAGTAAAAAAATAAGAAAAAAGATTAAAAAAATACTAAAAAATTCGACGTGACCTATTCTAATTTCTTTTAATATCAACATACATAACATACTTTATCCACAAATAATAAGACACATATTCATCCATATCAAATCCAAAGTTTCAAACACAAAAAATCTATACATTGAGTTCATCCACAAGAAATCCAAAATTCATACATAGTTTTTAAAGCACACTTTACTTTGGGATTGTATTCCAATCAAATTATGCATTGTCGCACTCTTCACTCGACAGAAGTTGAATTCCTCTAGTAGCTAACAACTCCGCTTTGAATTCATTTCATGATTGTCCCGTCTAAGCGGTAGTTGTCTCCCATCGTGAGTACAACATGTTATAAAACTCTGAATTTTACCATTGGTAGACCCATGTGGTAGAAGGTTGTGTACTACGATCACCGCATGAATAATTGTAGTAGTCATTACCTTACTGTATGATGTATTACTGTCTGTCGCGGAATAGTAAATGCTGTACTAATGCTGCCTCTCCTCGCTGTTGTCTTTGGTGACTGTGAAGCACCATAGTCTTTATTCTGTGTAGTATGGGTGTAGTCTGTCTCACCTTCAAAAGAAGTGAAGTGTAAGATAAATGAGTGAAAATTGATAATATGATATGAAGAAATGGTTACCTGCGAAATAATGAGCTGTGATCGGTAGCTGTGAGTCAGAAACCGCACTGCCTGGTAGCACTCCAGATGTAGTCCGGGAGCTGCTATCATTTGATTCCTGGTAAGGTGGGCTTCGTCTGGCGTCTTCAGAATCTGCAGAGTCATCGCTGCCCACGTTCTTACCTTTTTATTTGCTCTTTGTCCTCATCTTTTTAGTACATTTTTTCTGTCTTACACTTTGAACCTTCCTCTTGCCTATGTGAGTATCGCCCACATTTTGATCTGCCCATTCAGATATTGTTTCAGCACGAGACAAACATAGCAATTGTCTACCAACGTCATCATCTGTAACAAGACGGCTCGGTAGAGGAGTGTCACTCTCGGTGCCCTCTTCATCAAAAACAGCATTAGAATTCAATCTCCTATGTTTCATCCATTCTCTAATAGGATTTAAAGAATCATACAACAATAGCTCCATGAGACGATCAAATGGATTGGCTTCTAGTGGCTTATATGTCCACGAAGCATCAAGCATATGGATTCGAAGGTTATAGGTCACATACACCAACTTATGCAATTTGTCATGAGATAATCTATTACGCCGTTTGGTGTGGATTAAGGCAAATGTACTCTAGTTGTGCTCACAACCGCTCGATGATGCACACTGTGAGACTATCTATAATGCAAGCTGTTGTAGATGAGGTGTGTCACCCCCAAACATGTTCCACCGTTAGACAGCAGAAGTATTCTTATCAACTGACATCTTGTTGGCCAAGTCAGTGGCGAATGTCTATAAATTTCTGCCTCCTGCAGGGCTTGTACACATAAGTCAGTTGGTGCTATGAGTGTAAATGCCTCTCGAATATCATTTATCATATTCCGATCCATCTTGTAAGCGTAGTGACTTCTCAGGTTCAAAGCTCCAGCTGCACATATAACAATAGTTAGATATCTTTTCATAATAAACAAAAGAATACAATAATTTTGTTCGTAAGTAAGTATTACCTGCATTTATAAAGGTATCATTGCAAATGTTCACTGTCCTACGATTTATAATGTACATGTACCTCTCCATCTCTCGCTCATCATTCGTATAAAGGGCTTCATACTCATTTTTACACAAATGATATCTGAGAAGTACTTCGCTCAAGTTAAGACTTTTGTCTTCTTGATAGCACTAACAAAGTATGGATTATTGGCTTTTCTACCAACAATAGCTTCTGTATGAAAAAATTTCGACCATGCGCGTCCAATGGCCGCTTTTGCTAGCTTGCTCTTTACGGTCCATAAACCTATATCGATCTTAGTTTGAATCCGTTCCTTACTTAACCTCTGTGACACGGACCTCCTCATCATGCCAAACAATTCAAAACACCACCTCCCTGCGACGAAAGCACCTTGCGATGAACCAGCAGCACCACTCTCGAACTGACTACCATATGAACGCTGATGCTGTTGAAATTCTTTCTTCTCTCTAGACAGCCTCATAGCAGCCTGTATCTCCTCGTTGTCATCCACATTGACATTTCTCTCACCTGCAACCTGTTGCTGTCTGAGGGTCTGTCTAGCTTGGTCCTTCTTCCGCTCGACGGTTCTATCAAGCTCCTAACGAAAATAGTCCCGCACGTCGGTGAGAATATGAGGACACCCAACTACGCTGGTTTCATGATTTGCCTAATGTTGCTTGAAATCGTGTGGCACCACCCCCACTCTTCACGCTCTTGCAATATTTGCAATAGAACACGAGATACACATTCTTCCCATGCACCCAAACCGAATCGGACTGATCTGCCATCCTACAGTTAACAATGCCACAAATAACAAACACCTATACTGTATGTTGCAAAAAAATGCACCAATATTTGAGAAAAAACAAAAAAACACCGCAAATTACCTCTGTACCCGAAAACTGACTAGATCCGACAATTCACCACCCAAACTGAGCGGCTAGCCGCTTAAACGGAACGGTTAGCCGTTTCCTCGGCTTCCTTCGGCCTAAGCACGGAAACCGGCCGGCTAGTCGTTGTTTTCGCTCGGCTAGCCGTGCTAGCCGCTCGGCTTCAGTTGTCGCGAGCTGGGACCGACTAGCCGCTAAAACCGGTCGGCTAGCCGCTGATACTGGATGGCAGTGAGTGAGATGCGGATAAGAGATGGGGAGAGGTTTGTGGCCGACAGGGGAGGTGGGTGGATAAGCTCACGTTTTCTATTTCTCCATCCAATTTTCCTCGAATTTTTTTGCATGAAAATAAAACAATTTTCAAAAACTGAACCCACCATGAAGTTACATTTTTCATCTAGTTTTTTTAACATATTTTTATTTTAAAATCCACCAAAATTTTAAAATTTAAAAAAATTTAAATTCGAAAACGGATGAACCGCCCAAACTGGACCGGAGCGGTTTGGGCGGCTTTCGCGAAAACGGGGCAGTTTACCGCGGCTTTGTGAACCTCGGGGAAGATAAGGGATAGGAGTAATAGGACGCTGGAGGACAAGGTTTTTCGATTTTGAGCCATTAAAATCGGTCTGGATTAGTTTGATGAAAATTGTGAAAATTAGATAAAAATCGATCTAAATTGAAAAATAAATTTGAACAAATTTTGATTGGAAACTAATTGGTTTTTTCAATTTATCGAGCAGTTTCATAGGTTTATCGATCGATTTCTTCGGTTTTATTAATTTTTATATTTCAAATTTTAAAACCCACCAGTTTAACCGGTTTACTCCTCGGTTTTACCAGTAATTTTTCAAAATTTTATTTTTTTAATTTTTAAAACTAAAATCGATGTCTGGTGAAATTAGATGAAAACTGAACCTCTTTTAGCCGTTTTTTAACCTTACTGAAGGTACAATGCGTCAGTTTAGGGGCTATTGGCAAGATGAAAGTACATTTATCATCTTTAATGCTGCTTAAACTCTGATTAGCGGCATTTGCCTCGATCTTACACGTAGGTAAGGAAAATAGCGGTGGATGTTCCTTTTCTTATACTTTTCCTATGAAATGGATACCATAGAAACTTTTCTGTAGGACACTTTACTCTAATCCTCTGTTCCAAAAGCATGAGGCCTTTTTGGAACACATGAATTTTACAGAAATCGCATAAAAATTTCGCAGAAATCAGTTCAATTTCACTGAAAGATATAGAAATATAAAAAATTCACTGTTAAAAAGGGGCTGAATAACACATTTTCATATAGGGAGATAATTTTCCATTTTCCTACAAAATCCCTTCAATTAAAAGACCCCTAATTTAATGGGAATGTGCATTTGACTAGGTAGCAGAAAAAACATACTCCCTCTGTCCCATAAAAAGTGACATTTTTGACTTTTTAAAATTGACGTTTGACCATTAGTTTTATTCAACAAAATTAGAAAAATAAAAAAATAAACAAGAAAAGGTTAAAGGACATCTCATAATGAATCATTTTATAATAAAATAAATAATATTTTCACAAATTTTTTGAATTAGACGAATGATCAAAGATAGATGTTTTTAAATCTAAAACGACACTTATTTTAGGACGGAGAGAGCAGGTGCTATTTGGCAGCTTTTCATAAAAATAAGTAAAAGTTGTATCAAACATTAATTTTTTTTTGCAACTTATTAGCTCAGCAACTTCTCAAAATGAATTAAAAAGACCTTTATTTTTTTAATAGCTTTTCATTAACTTCAAATAAGATTGTGCTAAACAGGACC
>BCLG01000077.1:38692-78053 GCA_001602295.1 Zoysia matrella
CAAAAATAGTAACAGTACATGAATGGGGAAAAAAGAATATGGTAGCATCCATTGCATAAAAAACAATAACACCTCAGACTGGGCCAGTAATGCTACAAGAGTTATCTAAAGATAGAAACAGTTTGCCATTTTTTATTTTATTTATAAAATATAAAAGGAAAGAACCACAATGAGTGCCATCTCTAGTCATTTGAGTCAAAATGTTGAGTAGAAATGCTGTAGCTACTTATGACATAATATAGGCAGATTTTAATATAGGTCAAAACGAATCTGAACCATTCATTTGCATAGATCTCGAGAAGGAAATTGATCTAAAAGTTATTCAATAATTATTAATTACTACATTCAATTTGAGAAGTAATTAGTGATTTTTGGTAGGGGACAGTAATCAAGGGTAGGTTCCTTATATAAATCAATGGTTGAGATCAAATTCGTGCCTTACCTCTTAGGAGGTGAAACAACATCACTCGGTCTATTTTAAAAGGACTCTAATATAATGGTGGTAAAATATGCAACTTCACGGCTTGACCAAGTATAATGTACATGGAACTTACCTCTTGGTTGATATCAATGCCGATTTCATCGAGTACTTGATTCACAAGCTCTTCAGTTTCTTCCTCCTCCTCATCTCCTTCCAAAGCATCATCTATAGCATCCCCCATCACTTCGCTCACCATCTCCATCCTTTCATTTTGTCGCTCAAAATCTTGCATTATCCTCTGCAGTCCTGGCAGACTGAGCTGCCTGTTCATTTGAGCCATTGCTTTGGTAACGCCCTTCATGGCATCACCCATAGCTTGAGTTGATTTTAATGTCTGCAAAAGTTGTATACGCGAATGTAAAGGAGAACAGCAAATAGACAAAGCCACATAAGATGCAAATTTAGTACTTATAGTTTTATGTCCTTAGTCATACGACCAGATGATATATGGTTTTCATATGAGCCACGAATTTCATATGAGATCAAAATATTGCTTTACATGGTTCACCAAAGTAAAGTACATCAGATCAATTTAACTAACCAAACCTTTTATGTAAAAGAGCCGCACTTTACCATCACATCAAATCGTCTATTTGAGACCCCATTGTTTTTTCATTTTGTAAGATTTGCTAATATGTAACCAATGAAGATTCAAGTAATCATAGAAACTAGCTATTTTATTCAAGGTATTCCTAAAATAACAACATTATGGAAACATAGTGTTAGAACTAGAGAATCGGGACAGCAGAAATTTTGGACTTTTGCCTCTGTAGGAAAATGATTCCAGCACACTATATTACTAATAAATAACAACATAATGTCAGCAAAATATGACTGCCAGCATCGTCAATATATCACAAAAAAAAACACGTATGTAGACATGATGAATAAACTATCAACTGAAAAGGACAAAGAACAGAAATGGTTACCTGAACTCTTAGAGATACTCCTTGGAGCTGAGATTTAAGTTGGTAGAACTTTGTGATCTGATGACGTGTGCGAATAAGATCTTTTGCCATTACCTTGACAGCTCCCTGTAAAGTAGAAGCCAAAAAAACCATACCAAAACATTACAAGAAAATCAAATGAAACTGCAGCATGAGTTATATATATTACATTCCGAAGTAAAAGATGCAAGATACCCACAGCAAGAATTTCACGCCAAGTTAACATGACTCTGACAGTAGTAGATACTAGGGTATTCAAATTAAAGTTCTAAAACATAATTGAACAATTTTGACAATCTTGTTGCCGATCCAAATTTGCAGGTCATTGTGCAATGAAAAAAAAGATATATGTGTTGTGATATTCTTATAAACATGGCATATGTTGGCAGTAAACTGCTTGCTTATCATTAATAAACACTTAAACAGGGATAAAGGTTAGACATCTGGGATATTTCAGCTGATAAAGGTTAGACATCTGGGATATTTCAGCTGTCAAACCAGAATACAAGTCACAAATTGGACCATCCAATAGGCTTCAATGCAGGACAAACTTGATCCTTGATGATTCAAAGATTCAGACAAAATAAAGATGGCGTAGAGGTACGAACAAATTGTGTGCCAACAGTATTAATGACTTGGCAAGCAAAACTTCCTTTGTGAGTGACTGCTATCAACAAGCATGACCGAAAGGTCCAGTACAATCTTGGGTGTTAGCCATCTGTAGTTCAAGAATAGACTAACACATCTGGAATCCTGCCTAACACAAAATATATAGCACCTAATGAAAACTAGTATGCTCCGGTATTGGAGCAGCACCATGGTAAAAAGTGAGGTTCACATATCACTAGACCAACTGACCAAATTGATAGCAAAATTGTGTAACTACATCTGCAATGTACCATATCATCAAACCCACAGTAAATCGTTTTCTTTAAAAAAGAGTTTTCTTAAATTTCAACAATGGCAGTACACTAATGGATATTCAGACTATAACTTCGAGTGTGTACCATCTGGCCTTCCTTGGCTGTTTTCTTGATCTCCGTGACGAGCTTTTTCTCCTGGGCCTGTAATCCTTGCCTCTCGCGCTCTCGATCTCCCTTATGGACCGATCCAACATTCTCTTGTTCTCTCGCAAGAGCTCTGAAAGAAGGAAAGAACTATTAAATGACAAGCCATGAGCTTCCTCAGTTTATTAATTGGCATCTAAAGTTTGTAATCGAATTCATACTAAGGTTAGAAACATAACACTATCATTATACAATACGTATACGTGTGCAACTTATTGACCAGAAATCACTCTTCCGTACATATGACACGCTAATTCGCTTCAACCACTCCAAAAGGTGAAAAGCTTTGAACAGATACCGATGTAACTAAAGTACATTAGCTGCTAGTCCAACTCCTAAACATAGCCCAGAAGGTACAGAGTTATTTCACTTGGAAAAACAAAGAAAAACATAGAAAGAGGAAAGAATCTGACGGCGCCTGGCCATAGTTCCGCCCAACACCAATCTGAGAGACGAGTTTCCTCGACGAATCGAGTCGAAACAAGCGCCAGGACGAACTCGACGCGGACATTCCTCAACGGGCTAGATCGAGGGGGGGGGGGGGTGATTCTTACCGGCGGGCGTCTTCCGCTTTCCGAACAAGAAGCTCATCTTGGACGTTCACGGAAGATTTCGAACGCAGCAGTTCGACAGGAAGCACCCCGCGGGACTCGATCGGATCCGCACGGATTGCGTAGCCTTTTCGCCGCCTCCCCTCCGGTGGATCGATGAATGATTGTTGGGTGGAATCCTCCTCGCCTTCTTCTCCCTTGCATATGCAAGTTGGGGGAGTTGTTCTGACTTCTCATGGCGAACTGAGCTCCAGAGAGGCTGAGGTGGCCCACTCCGAACAAACCAACAGAGCATAGTGCTACGTAGTTGGACTAGGCTGGCCTCATGACGACCTAGCTGTTCACATTGACCGTTGTGGGCTGAACAGCTCCTAGACATCAACAGCCCAATAAGACCGTTATAATGCTATTACAACACGTGTCACCCTTTGATTGTTTTTTTTTTCTACAAAAACTATAGGCTTGCGGCTTCATCGTGCTGGTGCAGAATCTTACTCTCTCCAAAAAAAAACTTTATGTCTAGATTCTGTGCCATCTAACTTAATCAATAATTTCTATAAATTTGATTAATAATTTTTATAAATTTGATTAATTTTAACAACATGAATTGTAACGACGGAGATTTTTTTTACCTTTCGATAAGTCCTTATCTTCCGTGACCTTACCAATCTTCTAAATCCTGATCTTCCATGACCTTACTAATCTCAGAAGATTGGCAAGCACGACGTTACAAACGATCAATCAAAAAACTATAACAGAAATAATAAAGAGAATAGAAAATAGCAAGTCAAAGTAAATTTATTAGAATGAAATCCTCCAAAGAGATCAATCGGCACGTAGGTCAAAAACATCTCAGAGCAGATAGATCACTATCGAGAATCCATCAAGAGCAACAACGGAAACATCAATCGTGACAACAGTAGCGAGCCTCCTCCACACAGACTAGCTCGAGCGTAGGAGCGGACTTCACGGTTCGTCGAAGACGTAGTCGAAGTCGAAACTGAGAGTATCATCTGAAAACAACAAATTAGAAAGCTGTGAGTACGAATACTCAGCAAACCGCGTACTACCTAACAACAATGTATGCATGCAAATGGTTTCAAAGATAAAGGCGTGGCTCAAGTGCTAAATGCAAGCTTCAAAATATTTTATTTTATTTTAAAGATGCAAGAAAGCTTTATTTTAAAACTGTCAAATTTTATTGTCTTGCCCCGCAGGGATCTCCGTTATCCCGAACGAGTGTTCATTTTAAATGCCGGTGTCATCTCCACACTCAGCCACAGCTCAAAGACCAAAGTCCAAAACATTTTGAAATAGGAGAGGAAGAAGAAAAACAAAACTACTTAACGAGGAGCACAACTCAGAGGGTGTCCTTTTAGAAGGACGTGGCAATGCGCATTGAGTATAACTCTGCAGAGGTTATGCACCTGGACCCACGAGAAGCGTCATCGAGAACTACCGTCGTTATCTCGACGAACACACAAGACCCGTTCACAAGCTTTAACTAGCGTCATCTGTCCTCCAGGATAGAGATCCCAAATACCTACGCAATCGGGTCCTAGAGCTGTGGAGCCTACCACTGATCAGGTGAGATATCTCGATCTCATGTGAGGAGTCATAGCTCTACACCACACTAACACAACACCTCTAATCCACGGATAAACAACTAGTCTCAGCAAGTTTTAAGATCAAGCCACTGCCTATACAGGGTAACGTGGTGTGTATGGTTCTCAACTGAGCGTACAAGGCTCGAAGGACTCGGTCCTTAGTTGCCGAGGCAGGCACTCTCTCCAACCTCAACGCCAAATATCAACAAGTCTTACGGAAAGATCCCAGCCCGAATCTTCCTGTTGTACTCGTAACAGGTACGTCTACAGGCACTTCCCAAAAGTCTCCTAGCTCCTCATACTCCATCCTGCCCGCGTTAAATAGTTATGTATAGTTATTTGCAAAACTCACACATTTGAAGCACAATTCAAAAGCATTTAACACAAATTCTATTTTTGTAGTGAAAATAAATGCGACTAAGCATGGCTAAGCATAAAAATAAAATAATTATTCTAAAGTAATTCTAGTGCTCATATTTATGGAACAGTAAATATGCACGGCTTAAAAATATTGTTAGCATATTTTAAAATAGTTGGCATGCAAATTTGGGTTGCAAATAAAATATGCACTTTAAAATATTGGGTACAAAAATGATCAAAGAACGTGGCTTTTCTGACAACTCGGGATCAAAGTCAGTATCCGAGTCGTCGAACTGAGCGAGATCGCGGAACTCCTCCTCTGGAACACCAGCTAAACACAGCACGAACAAGCGGTCAGACACTAGGTACGCGACAAATAAAATCAGTAATTAAATCTAAATTGAAACTAATAGGCTAAATATGCGCAAAACATTTCTCAGAAAATCCTACACGATAACACGACGAAACAAATTAACGGAACAATTTTAGAAAATAATTGAGCTCAAATGGAGTTCTTCAAAAATCTCCAAAGATTGATCTTAAAAAACAATTCCAAGCAATTGAAAATCCTTAGGAACCTCCACAAACTGAACATTACTTGCCTGATGACATCGAGTACCTCAAGCATTGGATACCTATCGATACACAGAGACCAAAGTGGACAGGCCAGCTCCCAATCTCTCTCACGTGGCACTGCTGACACAGAAACTTGCAACCGACCTTCTCTCTCTGCTAGAAAACACTGAGCAGCAGCTTTCGTCAACCTCACGACCAGCGAGAGTCTTCACCTGCTCGGACCATCAACAAACGCAACTGAAACCTCACAGCAAGCGGACGAAAACGCACCAGGCCCCTTTGAACTCTGAACTAGAGCGCGATCAGCACTAATCTGCCTAGACGATAACCAACTACGGTCACGGAACGCTGGGTCCTGACACCTCCTTCAACCTTGAGCACGCAGCTACCACCGAAGAAACGGCACCAGCTATCAAATAATCGATCCGAAATCACAAGCACAACCGACAGCTACTGACACACGGAAATTGATAAACTGGATGGAAAGATGGAGTAGCTCACCACTGCCGGACTGACGATCTGCTGGCTGCGGACGAAGACACAGATGAGGCAGGGGAATCGGGTCAGAGCGACGCGAGTGGAGCAAACGTCTCGGTCGGCGAACAGCGCACAGATGGGGAAGTGGGACGGGGACGGCAGGCGGGACGAAAGGGTCGGCGATGGGGACGCTGCTACGCGAGCAGATCGGCGACCAGGCGACGCAGATCGACGAAGGCGGCCTGGGGACGATTGCGAAGAGGATCGGCGCGCAGAGGGGAGCGGTTGGAGATTTCTTGGAAGAGAGAAGTAGAACGGGGAGGATAAGGATGAGGGGGTATTTATTGGAGAGGATTAGTTTGGATTAGAACAAACTAATTAATCTCAGTTAAAAAGTTCGCGGGTCAAATTATTTTGGCATTTGAAAAATTAAAAGAAAATTTCGGAGTCAATCAGAAATAATTTTAGGATAATTTGGCACTTCGATTAATTTGAAAAACCTAGGATGTTACAGACTCCCCCTTTACAGGATCTCGTCCTCGAGATTAAGAAGCGGACTCAAACAGATAGGGAAACTCTTTTCTCAGATCATCCTCCTTCTCTTAGATCGCCTCTCGCTCAGTGTGTTTGCTCCACTGAACCTTGAGAAATTTGATATTAGACTTCCGCGTTTTCTTGAATGTCTCATCAAGAATCTTCATCGGGTACTCCAAGTATTCGAGCGTGTCTTGAATATCCAAAGCATCAGGGATAACTTGCTCCTCCGGCACCCGAAGACACTTCTTCAAGTGAGAAATGTGAAACACCGGATGCACACCCGCCAGCTCGGATGGCAAGTCTAACCTGTAAGCAAGCTCTCCGATCTTCCTCAGAATCCAGAAAAGACCAACAAACCTCGAAGCCAACTTCCCCCGAACGTAGAAGCGACGCGTGCCACGGAGAGGTGACACCTTGAGATACACCCAATCATCAATCTCGAAAGAAAGAGGCCTCCTCCTCTTATCCGCATAACACTTCTGACGGCTCTGAGCAACCCGGAGATGCTCTTTGATCTTCTCAACCTTCTCTTCTGCAGCTTTGATGGAATCAGGACTAAAGAAAGATCTCTCACCAACCTCTGACCACATGAGCGAAGTTCGGCATCTACTACCGTACAACGCCTCAAAAGGTGACATCTCCAAGCTGGTCTGAAAGCTGTTGTTATAAGAGAACTCCGCGAAAGAAAGACTGTCCTCCCAGCTCTGCCCATAGGTGATCACACAAGCTCTCAGCATATCCTTCAGAATCTAGTTTACACGCCCTGTCTAAGGATGATAAGCTGAACCGTACACCAGGTGTGTAACCATAGCCTCATGCAAACTTCTCCAGAATCTCGCGGTAAACTGAGGCCCGCGATCAGACAGAATGCTCCTCGGTGCACCATGCAACCTCACGATGTGATCAATGTACAACTTGGCTAACTGATCAACTGAGTACCTCTCATTCACAGGAATGAAATGAGCTATCTTCGTCAATCGATCCACTACCACCAAGATAGCATTATGATGGCAAGATGTCAACGGCAAACCTGTGATGAAATTCATACTGATATCATCCCATTTTCAAGAAGGGATCGATAACGGCTACAGCAATCCAACCGGTCTCTGGTGCTCAGCCTTAACTGGTCGACAAACATCACACAAGGCAACATACTCAGCAATATCTGCCTTCATGCCAACCTACCAGAAACAAGTCCTCAGATCCTCCAACATCTTGGTGCAGCCTGGGTGGATAGAAAACCTCGAGTCATAAGTCTCTTAGAATAGCATCCTGCCACTCTGGCACTCTCGAAACACAGATACGGTCCTCAAACCACAAAGCACCCTGCTGATCCACACGAAAACCCGGTGCTTTGTCTCTCCTCATCTTCTTCAAGATCGACTGAATCTCTCTATTGTGCTTCTGAGCTGACTTGATCTCCTCGATCAACAACGGCTGCAACCTAAGCTCGTGTAAGAAACCCTGAGGAACAATCTCAACTCCCAAACTGGTCAGATCTGCAAGAATCTCCAACTGCCCAGACAACAAAGAAGAACAATAAGCCTTACGACTCAAAGCATCGGCTACCACATTGGCTTTACCGGAGTGATAGCTGATGCTAAGATCGTAATCCTTAATCAACTCAAGCCACCTCCTCTGCCTCATGTTTAGCTCTGATTGGATGAAGATATACTTGAGACTCTTGTGGTCGGTGAAGATCTCACATCTGTTGCCGATCAGATAGTGTCTCCAAATCTTCAAAGCATAGACAACAACTGCCAACTCTAGATCATGCGTCGGATAGTTCAACTCATGCTTCTTCAACTGCCTCGAAGCATAGCAAACCACCTTCTTGTTCTGCATCAGCACACAACCCAAACCCTGATGAGAAGCATCACAGAAGACCTGGAAATCCTGGTGAATATCCGGCAAAGTCAAAATAGGCGCAGAAGTCAACCGCATCTTCAGCTCCTGAAAACTCCTCTCATAAGTTTCTGACCAAACAAACGGCACCCCCAACTGAGTCAACTCGGTCATAGGCTTAGCAATCCTAGAGAAGTTCTCAATGAATCGGCGATAGTAACCTGCCAATACAAGAAAACTCCTCACCTCAGAGACTGACCTCGGAGACTCCCACTCCACAACAGCTTTAACCTTCTTAGGATCAACGGTAACTCCCTCAGCTGTGATAACATGACCCAGAAAAGCAACTTTCTCAAGTCAAAACTTGCACTTGTTAAACTTGGTATACAGCTGATGAGACCTCAACCTCCCAAGCACAACTCTCAGATGCTGCTCATGCTCTTCCGTTGACTTGGAGGAGACAAGGATATCATCAATGAAAACCACAACGAACTTATCCAACTCAGCCATGAACACTTTGTTCATCATGTTCATGAAGTAGACAGGGGCATTAGTGAGTCCAAAATAAATGACCAGGAACTCATAAGACCCATACCTCGTCACGAACGAAGTCTTTGAGATGTCGGAAGGACGAATCTTCATCTGATGATACCCCGATCTCAAATCAATCGAGGAAAAGAACTTCGCACCCTTCAACTGATCAAACAAATCATCGAACCTCGGCAAAGGGTACTTGTTCTTTATTGTCACCTCATTCAAAGAACGGTAGTCAACGTACATGCGTATTGACCCATCCTTTTTCTTCACAAACAGCACTAGGGCTCCCCACGGCAAAGCACTCGACCGAATGAACCCTTTACTCAAGAGCTCATCGATGTGCTCTTTAAACAAAGCAAGCTAATTAGAAGACATCCGGTACGGCCGCATGGCAATCGGCGCGGTACCAGAAAGCAGATCGATCACGAACTCAACATCTCGATCTAGAGGATGTCCCGACAACTCATCCGAAAACACCTTCGAAAGCTCACGAACAACTAGAATCTGCTCCAAAAACAACTCCTGCAAGCTGCAAACGAAAGGTGAAACTCTGGACGCTCTAGGGGCGCACACCACTCGAACACCGTGGTGGTTAACCAAAGACACAACCCTCTCAGCACAAGTGATGACTCCCTGGTGCCTCGCCAGCCAATTCATCCCCAAGATGACATCAATATCACGCGAGGGAAGGACGATGAGATCGGCTAGAAAGACCACACCCTCAATCAAGACCCGAATACATCTACACTTAACACGACTCTTATAGACTCCAAGTGGTGAAGTGGTAAGTGTAGGTATAGCTAAGAGTGAGGTAGGGAGACTGTGTGTAGACACAAACGCCGACGACACAAACGAGTAAGTAGCCCTCGAATCGAACAAAACTGTCGCTAAGTGAGTGTGAACCAAGAACTCACCAACGACGACGTCAGGTGCCTCCTGAGCCTCCTCCACAGAGATGTGGTTCAGGCTGCTGCGCGTGAAGCTCGGCTGAGCAGCGCCACGGCCCGCTGAACGCACTCCTCGACCTCCTGACTGGTGCGGTGGCCTAGCGGGAGTGGCAAACTGAACACCACCTCCCCCAGGTCTCTGCTGCTGGCGCCTCGGACACTGAAATGCCTCGTGACCCTCCTGGCCACACTCGAAGCAGCGAACAGAGGGCTGACCCACTGTCGGACAGAAAGAGGACTGCAGCTGCTGAAAAGCACCTCTCTGGCACTAAGAACTCTGCTGCTGAACTCAAGCTGGAGCAGGAGCAGTGGATCGGACGAAAGAGGGCTGTCCCGACCCCTGCTTGAAAGAACCACTGAAACGCTGACGCTGCGAAGCCTCACGACTGGGTCCCTGACCAAGAGCCCTCCTCTTAGCATCTCTGGACCGGTCGAGCTTCTAAAGTGACCCCTCCAAGCATCTGTCAAGCAGCTCATGAAGGCTCCTCTGAACACCACCATCCAGATACGGAAGCATCTCAAGACGTAGGCCCTTTCGAAACCAATACATCTTACGGCGCTCAGTCGAAACCTCCTCAGGTGCAAAGCGGCTGAGCTGAGTAAAACGGTGAGCGTACTCAGTGACAGACATACCTCTCTGATGAAGGTTACGGAACTCCTTCGCCTTCGCCTCTATGGCTCCCTCAGAGATGTGGAAACCACGAAAGGCGGTGACGAAGTCGTCCCAAGTGAACTGCTCTGGGTCGTCGAGAGTAGCATAAAGTGTGTCCCACCAAGCACCAGCTGCACCCGTCAACTGGTGAGCTGCTAGACGAACTGCCTCCTGGTCGTCGCACTGAATCAGATCTAGCTTCTTCTCAATGTTTCTGAGCCAATCGTCAGCATCCAGAGGATTAACTGCACGGTCGAAAATGAGTGGAAGCATGCTCAAGAACATAGCCATGCGAGAACTGGCTGGCTGGTGGTAATGTGCTGCGTCAGGAGCAGGAGCACGACCACGAGGCTGCTGCTGTGACTGCTCGACAATCCACTCAAGCAGAAGCGTCTATCGGGCCATCACCTCTGCCAAGTTCGGAGCAGTTGGAATCTCCTCACCAAGCGCGGCAACACTAGCAGGCTCAACACTAGGGTCTATGGCAGCTCCTCTGCCACGCCCACTAGCCTGAGAAACTGGGGCTTCAGCGCGGCCACGCCCACGGCCCCGCCCTCGACCAACACCAAGCGCGTCAGCCGCAGGTGGCACTAATACACGGCCTCCAGCACCGCGACCACGCCCTCGGAGAGCAGCACCACAACCACGCCCAGCGGGTGGCGGTACCTCAAGGTCCTCCAAAGCGGCCTCCTCAAAACGAGCCTGAAGACGTCAAGACCTCCTCGGAGCCATCTGTTGCAAGAACACATTTCTGATTAGAAAGAGCATCAGTCAAAACAAGAATTACTAAAAAAGACAGAAGATTAGCAGATCAGGACAAGGATAACTAAACAAGCACAATTTCAAGCAAACAAGACTTCTATCAAGCAAACGACAAGATTTAAGAAAACAATCTTTCAAGATGAAGGTTTGATAGTAGATTTTGAAATCTAGAAATATTCTTTAGTTACGTCCAGTTTTACGATTTCGCTCCTATGGTCAAGTATGGCTCTGATACCACTTGTAACGACCGGGATTTTCCTTATCTTTCGATATTCCGTGACCTTACCAATCTTAAGAGGTTGACAAGCACGACATCACAAATGATCAATCAAGAAACCATAACAGAAATAATAAACAAGAAACGAGAATAGAAAATAGCAAGTCAAAGTAAATTTATTAGCATGAAATCCTCCAAAGGGGTCAATCGGCACGCAGGCCAGAAACATCTCAGAGCAGATGGATCACTATCGAGAATCCATCAAGAGCCACAACGAAAGCATCAATCATGGCAACAGTAGCGAACCTCCTCTACACAGGCTAGCTCGAGCGCAGGAGCGGACTTCACGGTTCGTCGGAGACGTAGTCAAAGTCGAAACTGAGAGTATCCTCTGAAAACAACAAATTAGAAAGCCGTGAGTACGAATACTCAGCAAACCGCGTACTAACTAACAACAATGTATGTATGCAAATGGTTTCAAAGATAAAGTCATGGCTCAAGTGCTAAATGCAAGTTTCAAAACATTCTATTTTATTTTAAAGATGCAAAAAAGCTTTATTTTAAAACTGTCAAATTTTATTGTCTTGCCCCGCAGGGATCTCCGTTATCTCGGACGAGTGTTCATTTTAAATGCCGGTGTCATCTCCACACTCAGCCACAGCTCAAAAGCCGGAGTCCAAAACATTTTGAAATAAGAGAGGAAGAAGAAAAACAAAACTACTCAACGAGGAGCACAACTCAAGGGGTGTCCGTTTAGAAGGACGTGGCAATGCGCATTGAATATAACTCTGCAGAGGTTATACACCTGGACCACGAGAAGCGTCATCGGAAACTACCGTCGTAATCCCGACGAACACACAAGACCCGTCCACAAGCTTTAACTGGCGTCATCCGTCCTCCAGGATAGGGATCCCAAATATCTACGCAATCGGGTCCTGAAGCTGTGAGGAGCCTACCACTGATATGGTAGTGTATCTCGATCACATGTGAGAAGTCATAGCTCTACACCACACTAACACAATATCGCCAACCCACGGGTAAACAAACAGTCTCGACAAGCTTCAAGATCAAGCCATTGCCCATACAGGGTAACGTTTGAGTAACGTGGTGTGCATGGTTGTCAACTGAGCGTACAAGACTCGAAGGACTCGGTCCTTACTTACCGAGGCAGGCACTCTCTCCAACCTCAAGGCCAACAACCAACAAGTCTCACAGAAAGATCCCAACCCGGATCTTCCCGTTGTACCCGCAACAGGTACGCCTACAGGGACTTTTTAAAAGTCTCCCAGCTCCTCATACTCTATCCTGCCCTCGCTAAATAGTTATGTATAGTTATTTGCAAAACTCACACATTTAAAGCACAATTCAAAAGCATTTAACACAAATTCTATTTTTGTAGGGATAGGTGTGAGATAAAAATAAATGCGACTAAGCATGGCTAAGCATAAAAATAAAATAATTATTCTAAAGTAATTTTAGGACTCATATTTGTGGAACATTAAATAGACACGGCTTAGAAATGTTGCTAGCATATTTTAAAATAGTTGGCATACAAATTTGGGTTGCAAACAAAACATGCACTTTAAAATACTGGGTATAAAATCGAACTGAGCGGGCTCGCGGAACTCCTCCTCTGGAACTCCAGCTAAACACAGCACGAGCAAAGATTAGACACTAGGTACGCAACAAATAAAACCGATAATTAAATCTAAATTGAAACTACTAAGCTAAATGTGCGCAAAACATTCCTCGAAAAATCCTACACGACAACGCGACGAGAATTAACAGAACAATTTTGAAAAATAACTGAGATAAAACAAAGTTCTCCAAAAATCTCTGAAGATTGATCCTACAAAAACAATTCCAAGCAATTGAAAATCCTTAGGAACCTCCACGCACTGAACATGACTTGCCTGATGACATCGAGTACCTCAAGCATTGGATACCTTTCGATACAAAGAGACCAAAGTGGACAGGCCAGCTCACAATCTCTCTCACGCAGCACTGCTGACACAGAAACTTGCAACCGACCTTCTCTCTCTGCTACTCCCTCCGTCACTAAATATAAGCATTTCTGGGTTTAGTCAAAGTCAAACGTTATCAACTTTGACTAATAATATTTATAAATTTAAATAATTTTTAATATAAAAAATTACATGTTATGAAAGTATGTTTCATGAAAAATCTAGTAACATTAATTTTATATTATTAATGGTCAAAGTTAAAATTAAAGAAGTTTAACTTTGCTTAAATATAGAAATGCTTATATTTAAGAACGGAGATAGTAGAAAACACTGAGCAGCAGCTTTCTTCAACCTCACGACCAGCAAGAGTCTTCACCTGCTCGGACCATCAACAAACGCAACTGAAACCTCACAGCAAGCGGACGAAAACGCACCAGGCCCCTTTGAACTCTGAACTAGAGCGCGATCAGCACTAATCTGTCTAGATGATAACCAACTACGGTCACGGAACGCTCGGGCCTGACACCTCCTTCAACCTCGAGCACGCAGCTACCACCGAAGAAACGGCACCAGCTATCAAATAATCAATCTGAAATCACAAGCACAACCGACAGCTACTGACACACGGAAATTGATAAACTGGATGGAAAGATGGAGTAGCTCATCACTGTCGGACTGATGATCTGTTGGCTGCGGGCGAAGACACAGACGAGGCAGGGGAATCGGGTCAGAGCGACGCGAATGGAGCAGACGTCTCGGTCGACGAAGAACGCATAGATGGGGAAGCGGAACGGGGACGGCACGCGGGACGAAAGGGTCGGCGACGGGGACGCTGCTACGCGAGCAGATCAGCAACCAGGCGACGCAGATCGACGAAGACGGCCTAGGGACGACGGCAAAGAGGATCGGCGCGTAGAGGGCAGCGGTTGGAGATTTCTCTGGAAGAGAGAAGTAGAATGGGAGGATAAAACGGGGAGAGGTATTTATTGGAGAGGATTAGTTAGAGATTAGAACAAACTAATTAATTTCAATTTAAAAAGTCCGCGGGTCAAATTATTTCGTATTCAAAAAATTAAAAAAAAATTCGGAGTCAATCAAAAATAATTTCGGGACAATTTGGCACTTTGATTAATTTGAAAATTCTGGAATGTTACAAGAATTATAATTTTAAATTTGTTCTAAGAAGTATTTTCATAATATACATTTTTATATGTTAAAATTAATAAAATTTATAAAAAAAATTATTAGCTAAATGAATATTTGATCATTCATAGATGTAAAATGTTATGCGACCTGCTTATTTTACTGTGCACAAACCCTTGCTAAATGCCACCATTGCGCACGTACCATGGACACCATGGGGCTAATTGGTTCCATGTAGCACCCTCCAGCCAGGTCCAATCCACGCACCCTGCTAGTGATCGGTTACTCGAAAACGCACCTCAGCTAGGCGCGCTGCATGCAGGCGAGCGTCTGCCGCCTGGCCCGACAGGAACGTGGTGGGCGACCTTCACTTCAGAGTCTGGCTGCGTTGGTGCAGCGTGTGCCCACTCTAAATTCAGTTGTCTTTAAGATGAGATCAGAGTCGAAATCAAACTACTCTCTCCGTCGCAATTTATAAGTTGTTTTGATCTGGACACAAGAATGTCTGAGAATTAAAGAAAGTGAAAAAATTAGAATACGCTGAAAACAAGGAAGGAGAGATAGAGATAGAGAAATATTGAGAAAAAAGAAAGTATATTAAAAAGTGAGAATGATTTATAATTTAAAAAAATTTAAAAACTCTAGAATAACTTATAATTTGAGACGAAAGAAGTACTAAACATCCAAACTGCAACCACCATAGCAAATCAATCACCAATGCCTGCATCCATGGACACTGGCTCAGCTGAGCCTGACGCGCCCTTGAGCCAGGTCCGTGCTGCCACCAGTAACCAATCAGCCCCCATACCGTCATCAGGAGCACTCTACTTTCGCTTCTGGTCGCTTCCGTTCTCCACGACGGCCCGGGCATCTCAAAGGCTACGACCGCTGGATCGTTGACAGCTAGAGCGATGGAACAAAGGTTAGAGTCGCGAACGCACGCATGACGGTGGTGCAGGTCCAATTGTTGTGCCGTCCTTGCTACTGTATACTCCTTTTATATTCATAATTCAAATTGTTTTAGACATTGCTTTGGTCAAATGTTGAAAATATAAATTATCTTAAGAAAATACTTTCATAAAAATATACATATATCATTTTTGATAAATATTTTTTAAAAAAATAGAAGTTAAAGTTATGCTTCGAAGATGATGTCATTGTTCAAAATAATTTAAATTACGAGTATAGAGAGAGTGTGTTGCTTAGAGTAAATTTCATAAAACTATAAGTATTTTATGAATATTATCACAAAACTATGAGTTTAAACTATAGTTTCAAAAAACTAGACATTTTGAATCTAATTTATCATAAAACTATAGATTTTGTATCTAATTTATCATTAAACTACATATTTCATACTCAAATTATCACAAAACTATAGATTTTATAAAATATATCTAAAAAATATATAATTTTATGATAGTTTTAATAATATAAATGTAGTTTTATGAAATTTACTCTATTGCTTAATTTCTCACATATCATCCCTCCTTTCATGTGTACATCGTGTTCACGGAGAGGCAGACACCGGACGTGCGGGGGCCTGCCTCATCGGGACCGGACATGTCGGAGCCGTGGTTGGTTGGACGTCCTCGCAAAGTTTGAGACTTTCCACCACGACCTGCTTGCTCAACGATGCCCGAGATGGGAGCAGCAGGATTTGGGATACCACAAGAATGAAAGTCACTGCTCAGATAATAGTGTCTTGTTTTGGAATACTCACTAAGATGAGATGGTAGAGAAATTATACAGGTTGCAGTTTGTGGTGGAACAAACAGAATAAGGATAGTGGCGATGGAGATGACAATGGAAATGAATATGACCTTGAAGAAGGGAAAGATGAGAGTTGGGGAATGGATACTGATATTACCAAAACTCAAAAAGAAAAGAGATGGGACAGGGAAGAGTGACAGAACCGAAAGAAGGGCTAGCAATTATGGAAAGACTGTGAATGCTCATCCCTATTTGAACATAGGAATCTCACAGCAATCGTACATAAATTTCATATAAATCATTCTATTTTATAGAAACAAAAACATAGAAATATGAAAAATTCCCATGTTTCAACTGATGCCCGTAAGGGTGTGATCGTTTCGCTGCTTAGGAGAGCCTTGCTTGCATCTGTCATCCAAGCCCAGCTGCATGTTTTGATTGATTAGCTGCAGACCACAGGTCGGGGTCAATTTTTCTGCATGTCGCGCATTCGCTCAGTTACCGCCTGAACAAATAGGTTTTGTTTTCATTCCCCAGTAGCCAGGCTCGCAGGAGACCTGTATACGCCACGGGACAGGCTCAGCTTCACATCCAGGCAACCAATCGGGACAATTTTGCATCCTGAGAGCCAAACCAGTTCATATGCAGCAAACTAATCGTGCCCTAATCCAATAGGGATGAGTGAAGAAAGACGGAATATGAACATGATACGGAGATGAAGATTGACAAAGTTTGTGGCTAGCTTTTTTGCAACAGGTTAGTAGGGAATGTACAAAGACAAGTGCATAGACATGCTAGAGCACGAAAGTCATGTGTTCATTATCCAAAGATGTATGCCCAGCCTCCGAAAACTCTGTCTACTGACTAAATTTTCGAACGTTTGTCGTTCAAAAACCCTGTCTTCGTGTCCAGAAACACTGTTTTGCGTCTTCGTCGCACAAAAACAGTTTTTTTTTGTCCCCGTTGTTTGAATATGTATTGTTCCTATCATTTCTCAAAATTCTATAATTCACCATTAAAATCATTTTTAAAAATCCTCATATTGACTCTTATAAAACCTTGACCTACAAAGAGTAAGACATTCTCAAACTTTTTATTAAGATCTCACGGTGGTCGACGAATAGCACTAGATCTTAAGTTATTGTGGGAGCAGACCCCCCAAAGCACTAGACCATTTCCTCGTACTAGGGCAAGGTAGACCGTGTGAAAATGACAATTTTGTGAGAAAAACCAATGACATGGACCGTGTGAGAACAACCAATAATCTAGACTAGGATTTAGGCTTATGCTTTAGCGTGGAACGGATGAAATAATTTTTTTAACGTAACCTAAAAGTCACTTCAATGCGGAGTCAAACTCAGGATACAAGAAGTGCTACCAGAGCCAATAAAATAATGGATAAAGTGTAATTTACTCTTTTCAAATATGGCCAAAGTCAAAATAATCTTTTAAACTATGTTTTGGTCTATTATACCTAGCCGATACGTGATTTTGAGTCAATTTACCCTCATGCAATTAATCTTTTTTAATTATCTTTACACAAGCGTAATCTTAGGATGAAACTATTATGAGCTGATAAAGCACATTATTACACATATTAGAAAAATACGTATTAAATTTTTTACCATTATTTTATATATAGTTTTGTATTTCAAAAATTAATTTACTATTAAATATCTTTCTCTATAAAACTAATGACAAAAAAATTATAACTATTTTTTTAACATGTGTTATGATGTGGTTTATCATCTCGTAATGTTTGATTTTAAGATTATGCTTATGCATTGAGAAAAAAAAACAAATTGTATGAGGGGATAAATTAATCCAAAATCATGTTTTGGTGAGGTAAAATTGCCGCATCCCGTTTCCAGAATGCATTATACAACACGTATCAGTCTCTGGATCAGTAGCTAATACGCATATACACAACAGAATGTATATCAAAATCATACTTCAAAAAGAAAATAGATAACTGAGACAGAACTTTTAGCGGCTCGCGGTGAGGATCTCTATGATCCAACACCGGTCGACCAGTCAAAAGCGAAGCAAGCAGCGGAACACGAAGGCCTAAATCCACAAGTAGACTTGAGAAGCAAAACGAAAACCCAGCACATCGTCACCTACACGGTCCCCTCTATCTAAAACCACAAATGCAAACGGGCGAGTACATAAAGTACTCATTAAGCTATAACACTAGGCAAAGGTATATGTATAGATGCACATTTGATTGTAGCAAAGATGAGGCTACGGAATTCATTTTTTGCGAAAAGTTAAATTTTATGCAGGGTTCACTACAAAAGATCTTTAAAGGGAATCGAAAATATTTGTTGTCTATATTTTAGTAGATTGGACCTGAGGGAGCATAAACCATTCCTGCTAGTTCCCAAATTTTAATTGGAAGGCCTCCACTATCATATCTAGACACTTATCCAGACATTTTCCAAAACACGGGCACCTACATCCACTCACACGCTAAGAATATCATACAAAACTAATCGTATGGTACCCGAACAAGTAGCATGTCAATACCGTGACAACGGCCTATCCGAAAAAAAATTATACTCTGCAGAGGTTGTACACTGTAACCACAGGTTATGCTCCTTCTGATCAACAAAGTTGCATAACGCTTACCCCACGACTACATAGGCTTCCACATATTCCACCCAAGATGTACACAGGGGCTATCCATCAGGGTATCACCTTCCCGATGACGCGACAGTACAATCCCGGAGCCGGATCGTGAAGATTTACCATAGTCACATCTTTTTCTGTTCCCCTACTACGTCGGGTATTACCAAACCAGAGGCTATATCCGTGGGCTTACGGTCCCATGACGCAGGCAATTATATAGTCAAAAGCCAGACAGCGAGTTATCTCACACCCTTCTCCTGTCCCCTTGTGTCCTACCGACCTCTTAATAGCTCAACGTGGAATACCTACATAGCGGGGATAAGTCTTGCCCAATATGTACAGGTTCTGTGGTTGCACGAAAATTGCTAAGTCGAGCGCTAACGAACTGGTCCTTATATGGTAAGGGTGGCGGACTCGTCTATGGCAGATGTACCAAACCGAAGCCTATACACCTATCACCATCACCTCATGTGAGCCTCACCCCACGACCAGAATCATCTCTCTTCACCTAGCACCAGTTGTACTAATCTCCACCTTTTTTTTCACGCACACCACCAAACACAATTTAACGCATTTTGTAAATGAATGGTATATAGTGTGGTAGTGCAAGGCACCGCAATTGGGGTCATAAGCATTTTACTAGACAAGGTAACTCTCTGTTTTTTAAAAGTATTTAAAGACGGGAGACCTATGATTAATAAGGAGGATATTGTCAACGGGTAATCAAGGTACTTAATATTAATGTCTAAGTAACTGACATTAATATCAGTAAAACAATCAATCAAGTAGAATTATAACTAACACAATATTTTAAATAAAAATATCATGCATAGCAGTATAGATAAACACTATAGGAGCATTAGCAAAATGTTAGAATGAATGTCAAAAAAATTTTGAATTTACATTTTTAAATTAATCCTAAAATTTGGGATGTGACAAAAATAAATCAAAACACAATTTAAAGGGTTATTTGGATTTTTGGCTATACTTGAGGAGAATAAATTTAATTTTATCCTAAAATAATTAGACCAGATCCAAACCCAAAGCAGTACAACTAAATCATTGTACTAAGTAATGTGCCGAATGGGAAGGATCGTTTCATTCCATCACAACGACAACAGAGGAATGGCAAGCGGTGCAGAAACCACACAAGTGACAGCCCGACACCTTTAAACATCCATATCATAGAAATTGAAGAGGCATGGTACCTAGATGCCTGACACATGCTCCATCCAAATCATCACGTGAACAAACAAAAAAAATCCAACCAACCAGCGTGATGCGGCTCTCGTCTGTATAAGCTCGTGCGCATTCCGTAGAGCCAATGGGCCGGCACGCCCGTTGTGAGCGTGTGATGGTCGAGCAGCTCAGCTCAATGCTGTTGGTGTAAGCTCGTGCTCTTTTTGGGGAATCCAGTGAAAAAAAATTACTCTTGGGTAACCCAAGGCAAGCTTATAATTTTGCAAATTGTACTGTTGGAGCTACAGCTCTTATTTCTCTCTAATTTTCATGCCCAGTTCTAAACATGTTAACTAATGAAACAACATAATTTTCTCTAGGAAAAAATAATCTCACCGATAAAACCTAATGGGCCCTTAATGCAATTGATGGATAACTCGTCAATCAATTCCAAACAAATAAGAAAATCACCTAACTTTTACTCCCTCCGTTCCTTAATTCACGTCGCCGTTGATTTTTATTATCAACTTTGATTATTCATCTTATTAAAAAATAAATTCAAATATGTAAAATTTTAAGTTGTGATTTAAATAACACTAATGGTAAATCAAATTATAACAAAATATATGATATTTATCAATAAATTTTGAATAAGACAAATGATCAAAATTGATGTTAAAAATCAGCAACGACTCCAATTTAAAAATGGAGAGAGTAAAAAGCTTATTTCAAACCCAAAGTATATCACAGGCAATTATAACCATAATCCACACCCTGCAATAAACAAAAGCAGTATTTACCATTGATGTTACTGTAGTGTTTATGCCTCAGATTAGGATAACCCCCAGACCAACAACATAGTTACTAGAACCCAGGAATTTCTTCAGGATCATACGAAAAAAACATACTGGAATTTATGAAAAATTTCATAATCCAGTGGGGCCTAAATCGCAAATAAAGGTTCCTTTGAAATGCAATATTTTCACAAAAGTTGCACTCCTACAAAAATTTCAAAATAAACAGTTTAATTTTTAATTTCACAAAAAATACAGAATTTAGAAAGACTTCCAGCAATTAAAAAGGCCTAAATATGCCAAAGCAGTGGACCATAACTAACGAGCAAAGGAAAAAGCATAAGTTCACCTCACCGGCATCCGCCGGATGCTGACTGAACTCTGGACCACAAGCACTTCGCTACACAAACCAAGACACTTTAAACATCACATGACAGAAAGTTGCAGCGGCCGGGACCCAGCCTACCCAGCCCGGCCTGCGCTGATCCTCCCCCATCTTCAATCAAATCATACTCCTACGAACGGACAAACAAACATCGAACCAACCAACCAACCCTCGAGGCAAAAGAGGCACCAGAGCGGCGGACCAATAAAGAAAGAACCGGCAGTCTGGGCAGCGGCAGCAGCAGGGCTCGCTTTTACTCTAACGCCGTATCCCTAGAACCCAAAGAAAGACAGCAGCTGCAGGCTACGGTCCGAGCACCAGTCCGAAAACGACATAAAAAGAGGGCATGGGGGCAGCGAGCCAGCCAACCCCCACTTTGGAAGTGGCAGCGCCACAGCTATGCATGGCAGCAACAGTGCACCTACTCCAGCACTTGGCTGGGCGCTGGCCGCAGCAGCATGGTGACAGCGACATGGCTCGGCGAACATTGGCCGGCGAGCTCCATCTCTCTCTGCTGTGGGCAATGGAGGTCAGGCAGAGGAAGTAGAAGTAGTTGGGTTGCGAGGAAAGGGCATCACCGGTGGACTCTCGCAGCTGATTGGCTCCACTCGAGTGGGGCCATAAGCTCAGTGCCCACTGTAGCTGTAGCAACGGTTGAAGAACAGTCACAAGTAACAAGAGTTGATATAAGTATTATTTTTTTTAGTTTTTGGAGGTACAGGTGCGCACATGATCCGTGGATCAGCCCTCAAAATAAAGATAAAAGGATTCATGAGCGTTGCTGTTTTGATGAAAATAATTATACCAGATGGGAAGAGGGGTCAGACTCACAAGGTGCAGTCTCTCTTCTCCCTCAACCAGAAAAAATGGTTACAGTTACCGACCAGCGGCGCATGGGCGCCCAGACGCCGTCTACAGTTGAACAGGAGGCTGGAGACCAATAGAGTCAAGCTGTAGGGGGGAAGCGGTGGCCGACGGCGAAGAGGCGGAGGCCGGTGTACTGCATGCCGGCGCCGGTGGTGGTTGAGAATCCTGATGATGCTGCAGGAGCAGGGAGTGGTGGCGCAGGGGAGCCCTGCATTTGCCATGCCCAAGGGGGGAACGGCGGGGCGCCCACCAACTCGGGTCGTTTCTCCTCCATCCGAGCAGTTGCTTCCTGCAGTTGCCATTGGGAAAGCGTCAGTCCTATTGACCCTTGACCATAATAACTTTACTCAAGTTTAGTTACCAAATCCATAAAAAAAGGTATTAGTTGCCAAATCGACTGGAATGTGTCGTAGGTTATTTGCAACAATAATTTTGAAAGGATTTTTAATGGTTGTTTGTGCAAGTTAAAACTCGTACATGCAACTTACTCAAGTCTGCACACAGCTTATGCAATAGGAGTACCCACGAAAAGAGCAGTGATGCAGAGTGGAGCAGCGAAAGTAGGCAGTGCAGGTTTGAATAGATAGTGTACAGTATGTGATGAGCATTCATGCAAGTCTCTGGTAGGAGTAGCATCTTGCCACCTTCAGAGCTAAAAAGCTGCAAGAGTGCAACGAGCAAAATACACTGCTACTAGTATACGGACTAATAGTCAGTGACAGCTATGGTTCGAGTAGAAAGTTGCAAGCTGACAGGTTCTTTTGATTTGAGCAATCGCCGTTCACAAGGCATGCAGTATCAACAGCTATACTATACTGTACTCCTATATTTCATACTACTACTACATGAACAAATACTAGCAGTATGACTTATAGAGTAGTAAGAGTAGTATATATTAGTAGGAAAAAATCGAAATATCAAAGTAAAACATGACAGTCTGGTGTCAAATAGGCCTTGTGTCAAACATATAGGTTAAGCAAAGTTTTGTATAATATCAAAACATTTAAATATGCTCTTGAAACATCAGCCTGTATTCAGAATTATTTGGTAACTACAATCATAATTCTGAAAATATAGAATAGGGGTGTTAGAAGTACCATGCGGTTCCCAGAGAAGCCTGGACAAGGAGATGCATACAAATGTGGATGATGCGGTGGAGTCGATGTGCTCTGAGAATGTACAGGCCATTGAGTGCTTATTTGCTGCTGCAGCAAATCAGAGGATCCTTAGTGTCACAGCTACTAGCATTATCAGAATCAAAGCAACTAAGGATAAGAAGTCCACACTAAGCATAGTTTTGGAAGACTGTCAGTCTCACAGCAAGGAACCCAAATAGACCAAATGTGCATAGATAGAATATATACCTGTATTACAGATTATGTTATAAGCGACTTATCTAACTAGCATCCAGAATTGAGAGGTATTACAGAGAATAATAAATTGTCATTCATGAATTTTATTACTGCTTCATATGTTTAATTTACAATATATTTACCTTAGGGAAAACAACAGTTGAAGCTTCAGGAGATTCACCAGCTGACCTGAGGCCGCTTAAGATACCGCTACCTCTTGGATCGTGCAAATTAGGTTGTGAAATCCTCAAACTTAAATCAAGGATGTCTCTGTCAGCCACTGCTAGGTAAACGATAATCTCGATAAGATCAGTAGTGGGTAGTTCTCATGGACAGAACTAGATATTATAAAATAGTACCATCTTTCTCAATTTCTGGTGGAACGTCTCCATCATATGAACTAGGATCAAAATTAGTAACACTATCCTTTCCGTTGAATCGGATGGCAGCCCTGTCATACGCTCTACAGAAATAACAATGAATTAAGGTGGTTTAGGATTTGAGTTTATTACATAAATGAATGAACATAGAAAACCAGAGTAGTGCAGAGTACAAATGAGTGAACCTTGCAGCTTCAATTTCAGTGTCGAACAACCCAAGGTAGATGTACCTGCACATGAACATCACCTCTCAAAATTTACAGAATGATGCTTGGTACTCAGACAACATCTTTGGTGAGGTTCTTTATCTGCCAGATAACTAAATTGCTTATGGATGGCAAATTCCAATCATTTAACTAGCTGTAATGGTAAGCATGGGCGGAGCTAGCCCCCTTTTTTGGGGTCAGCTGACCCCAATAAATTTTCTAAATCCTCTACTAAATTCGAGTTAGATTGAAAATTTATCTAGTCTTATAATGGAGCTGACCCCGATGGTATTTTTCCTGGCTTCTCTATTAACTGGAATAAATGCAAAATATTTTGTTGGTGGCCAATAATCAAGAGTAATTAATAAAATGAAGTTTCTACGTTCAATCATCACTTCACAGTTAAAATACATGACTAACAAAAATATAATTCTATCAAAAACACCCCAATAGAGAACATAAACCCAAACCTACAATTAATTCACACCACTATGCAAATTATTCATGGTTTTTGCACTATATCTACTTCAGAGTACATACATTCCATCTTGATAACTGGCTTACTGGCATATGTTCTAGCAGTTCATTTTGACACGTTTTGCCCAATTGGTAGGGAAAATAGTATGCTTGAACTAATATATTTAAGTTGTCTGAAGCTGCTACAACCAGAGTATATCATGAATCAGGACTACTTACTTCGTTCCCAGCAGCTGCCCCATCCGAGCTTCCCACCGGCCGCACTTGTGCAGCGTAACGCCGCAGTACTTGGAGCTCCCCCTTGCAAACCCAGTGCTCTGGCGACGGAGTATGTGCACGAACTCCTCCTTGGTCCAGTTTCTCATCTAGCAAACACAAACCAATCCATCAAGAACCATCACACACATAACCAAAACATTACACATGCAGTCTGTCCAACCAACAAACCTGCTTCAAGTCGTCCTCATAGTCCTTCAAATCGAAGTTGATGTCGGCGTCGAGGCCCCTGAATTTGATTGCAGCGCGATCATAGGCCCTGCCCATTCGGATTCAATCATATCAGCTCCGCCACAAGCAAACTCACCACTATAGACGAACACTACTAATTCCATCAGTGCACAGGTCAAACCTCGCGGCCTCGTGAGCTGTATCAAATCCACCTAGCAGAAGAGCAAAAATAGCATCAGCAAACTGAACTCGAGTGAAATTGCACGCCAAAAACAGCATCAACAAGGAAGGCAAGCTCACCGAGGTAGATCTGCTTCCCGCAGTCCCTGCCGAATCAGGTATAGATACGAGATGTTATTTCAGAGAGCAAATGAGTATAAGAAGCACAATTTAAGCTTGAGTCTTAGGGACATTGAGACAGTGGTTAGAGAGAGAGAGAGAGAGAGAGACGCTGACCAGATGTGCGACTCCCATCGGCCAGTCCTCCTGTAGAAGGTGACGCCCCTGTACTGCGAGCTCCGCGACCGCGGCCCCCGCCGGCTCTTCTTCCCGGGCGAAGGCACCGGCGCGGGCACCGCCGCCACACCTCGGGTCCACGGCCCGGTCACCATCTCCGTGGACGGCGGCGGCGACCCGTCCAACACCACGACTCCTGGGTGCGGCGAGGGGAAGAGCTGCCGCGTCACGACAGGCGGCGAGGAGAACCCCTCCCCATCGGGGCTCCCGCCGAGCAGGTCGAACCTGAAGAAGCCTCCACCGGCGTCGGCGGAGCTGGAGGCGGGCGACGCCGCTTCCCCGCCGTCGCCCGGTGACTCCGCGTTGAGATCCAGCACCATTCCCTTCTCCTGGAAGAGTTGCCCGACCGCTGCCCCGATTGCACCTGCTCTAGCGAGAAGCAAGGGCCATGGACGGACGGAAGCGGCAGGAAGGGAAGGGATGGAAGGGAAGGGAAAAGGAGACGGCGCGACGGGACGTGCGGGGGACGAATGGTATCGCAGGCGGAGCCATGTTTGTGCGAAAGCTTTTTAAGCCTTGCTCGAGGGAACCAAACCCTCTCCTGGATAAAAAATACAGAGGGACACTGCAGCACGAGAATTTAAAGTATAGTGTCAATCGTACCATAAAAAAGTGAGTTAACCACACACTCTCCCGTAGATAAAAAAAAAATTGCAGAGAGACACTGTAGCACGAGAATTTAAAGTGTAGTGTCAATAGTACGATAAAAAAGTGAGCTACAGTAATTGCTATAGTAACTGCTATTAATATAATAATAATATAAACAATGACAAGACAGCGCGTGGCGAGCCAAACTTATGGTGTGGCAAGATTGGGACGAGAAACAAACAGGATCTAATCGCGATTACTTTTCCACGTACAGCGGTGAAGATAAGCCACGTGATAGTGATGAGAAGTAATTACTCTTCCGCACACAGGTGTGGATATAAGAATCAAGTGCAATGTGACAGTGATAAGAAGACTCCCTCTCTCTCAAAATAAATGTTATTTTAGATTTTTAAATTTTTTTTTTAATTATTCATTTTATTTAAAAAAAATTTAAATTTTATTTATTTTATAGTGAATCGATTTATTATTAGAAGTACTTTAAACTTGTCTTATTTATTTTTGTATTTTTATAATTTTTTAAATAAGATGAATAGTCGAACGTCAATTTTAAAATATAAAAAATATAGCTTATTTTGAAACGGAGAGAGTAAATCAAATGATTTCCATGTAGGATGAGCTCCTTTGTGCTATGGAGACCATTTCCTTTTAGTTTACTTGTGCATAGACATGATAATATTCATAAAATTTATACTTCCATAAAATCTCATGGTAAGTAATTACTATTTTGATATAGTTTTGACATGTTAAAAATATCAAGGATTGTTGCTTGGATGTTCAAAAACATATCGATTGAAGGGGGAGGTCTTTGGTTAACATTTCACTTTCTACATACTGAATATTTAATTTATAATATTTTGATCACACATGAATTCATCTATATTAATGAAAACTACTTATACAAGAGAAACACTGATATTAAAAATATTGACTACGAAATTACACAAGACCTTGAAGCCAAAAGAGTACATCAGCGTGTATAACACGAAAAGGCGTGTGGACATGTTGTTCGTGTAGCATTTGCTTGTCCAAAAATATCACCAGCCTAGTTTGCCATTGGCTGCCACCACCCTGTGCATCACAAAGCGGAAAGGCATCAATAATGGCTGGTTGGCAGGATGTGTTAACATCACGGCTCATGCGAAAAAGGCCATTTACGCGCATGTAACACAAAAATGTCTATTTTGAGTTCGAAGACTTTGAGCTATGTATCACTGCACGATGAAGCTGAATGGGATGATTCCATCTACTTTTTCTATCCCAAAATATTCATCTTACTAAAACATTTATACAAATATAAAAACAAATACGTTATACTTAAAATATTTCTAATAATAAAGCAATTCACAATAAAATTAACGATATTTTCACAAATTATTTGAATAAAACAAATGGATAAATATGATTTTTAAAAGTTAAAAAAATGATACTTATTTGTTATTTTGGAACAGAGGCGCACTTTTTTCTTTTTTTTTCTTTTTTTTTTGCTAGGCAGGTGGATAGAGCCATCTAGCTTTGAGAAATATTCCTCACAGATGTTGTATGGAGTGATATAACATATTTTGTTAGATGAGCTCGTTCATCTTGTTTAATTATGCTTATTAGTAACATAATTAGCGGTAATTATATCTATTGTAATATTATTAATAGTTACTGATATTATATTATATTTGACACATTATTGCAACTTTCTTTTTTTATCAATTTGGCGATAATTAGCATAATTTACTATTAGTTATTTTATAATATAAATAGTGTTTATTAGCATTTTTTGTTAATTAGTATATAATACTTATTATGTGAAAAGATATTAGTAAATTAATTATCTTCATCTTAATATTAATAAGTTAAATTATCCTCATCCTTGTAAATATCCATCATACCAGATAAAAATTGAATCGTCCCATCCAATCTAAAAAATATGATAGCATGGTCACATCCAGTCTTGTCCTCCAACCAAACACACACTTATTTTCATGCATTTGTTTTGCATCCCTGAGCCATGCAAGGTAGTAACCAACTCGAGGAAAAAAATCAAGGGCCCTATGAAATGTAGGATTGGAAAAAAATAGAAATAGAAAAATACAACAATTGATATGAATACATGTGCAAAGTAGAGGATTGAAAAACACAGAAATTTTAAAGGGATGTGTATTTGGCTAGGTTACAGAAAAACATAGAATAGCATTCCTCAAATTTTCCTAGTATGAAATGGACACCATAGAAAACTTTCCTGTCTCAATCCTCTGTTACAAAGAGATGAACAGTGAAATTTCCTGTGTGACATGGAATCCTGTATTTCTCCTCTAGAATCCCTTCTGCCAAAGACCCCAAAGCACATCGAACAAGAGAAAAGACCAAAGCTCGATACATTAGTACATGAATCACAATCATATATGTGTACCAATGTCCTATCCTCCAACCATCTCATGGACGGCAAATAAGAAAACGACATTGTGAATTGACACGGAGACAAGCTGCATCATGTAGCGCTGGGCTGGCTTCGAGTCTTTGGCTGTTGGAGAATGCAAGGGACAGGAAGAATCTGATGTGTTGGGGGGCTTGGGGCATGTCAATCACACTTAAAATTTGTATGTTACCTGCAATTTTTCATACTATCTCCATTTCAAAATATAAGCATATCTAGATTTGGATAAAGTCAAATTTTTTAAACTTTTACTAATAATATCTAGAAAATTACACTCTCTCCGTTCTTTAATTGTTGTCGCCGTTGAGTTCTAACATCAACTTTGACTATTCTTATAAAATTATAAGGTGTAATTAAAATACTTTTAATAATAAAATAAATTATAACAAAATATATGAT
The DNA here is from genome assembly GCA_001602295.1 of Zoysia matrella. NCBI lineage: Eukaryota > Viridiplantae > Streptophyta > Magnoliopsida > Poales > Poaceae > Zoysia > Zoysia matrella. The sequence continues at coordinate 67,743 of BCLG01000077.1, forward strand.
ATTCATCATTTTTTTAATAAAACGAATAGTAAAAATTGAAGTTAGAAGTCAATAATGACGACAACAATTAAAAAACGGGGAGAGTAATTTCTAATATAAAATACACTTTTTATGAAAGCTTATTTTATGATGAATTAAAAAATGTAATTTTTATATGATAAAACATTATTAATTATACATTATTAGTGGTCAAAGTAATAAAGTTTGACTTTACTAAACCTAGAAATGCTTGTATTTTGAAATAGAGAGACTACCTATCTCGGTTTGTTCCAAATGAGGCCTTACTGTTGGTGCAAGCCTCAAAATTGAATGGGTATATATTTTTAAAGTGCACGAGAGGGATTGTGTTAATTAGGGATGCAAACGGGCATGCCCACGAGCTCACATCTAATTTAAATTTTGCAGATAATAACTCATAAATACATATAAAATTGAACTAAATTTTATCCTCGTGGGTACCCACTTGCATCCCTAGTGTTAAATTTTTTTGACTATTAAATATCATTTTCTATAAAAATAATGGTAAAAAATATAATATTTTTTTAACATATGTTATGATGTACTTTATCATTCCTAGTACTGTCTATCTAGATTTAGTCAAACATATTTTTAACTAATAATTCTATAAATAAATTTTACATATAAAAATATATATTATAAAAGTATTTTATGAGGAATATAAAAGTTCAAGACCCATCTTGTTGAAGTGGATCAAATCTATATAAATCATTAGTCAAAATTATATGGCTTGGAAACTAAACGAATTCAACACTTATTTTGAGACGGAGTTAGTATTACTTAATTTTTTTAGCAAATTAGAAAAAAATTAGTCAAAATTATATGGCTCTTCCTAACGGGCCGTTGCTGCCGCTGCGCTCAGGCCATGCTTTGCTGGGCGGCGGAAGCAGGGGGCTAGGATGGACGCCGCGGAAGCTGCCTGATGTGCGTATGGCTCGTGCCGGGGTGGGAAACAACGGCCGGAAGTAAGACAGCCTAATGGCAAGCCGGCAGCCCCGCGCTGCAACAGGTGAAGCTCAAATTTGGTTGGATTTTTAAGATTCTTTTTTATTCACGTAACCCTATATCAAAGACATATTAAAATAACTAAATCGCAGCTTCAATATACTGAAAACATATTTATGTATTCATTTCCCGACTGACGGTGTAATGACACTGGTGACATTCACCAACCGATTGTGCAATGCTATAGATTCTGATAACTATCGATTGATCGTCCACATCATTATATAAGGAATCAGCTACGTATGGTTTGTCATCATTTTTACTGACTTATGATCAATAGCTAATATAGATAAGTAAAAGTGAATTGCGATGTAGTGACTTTTGATAATCAAATGCAGGTTAAGTAAGAGCATCTCCATCAGATATGTAAAATTGAAATACCTATAAAGAGATTTAAGTAGTAGCTAAATCTATATAGGTAGTAAAAAATGTATCAACTCCAACAGGTACCTATAATGGCATATCTAAAAAATTTAAACACGTCGCGTCTTCCCAATTGTACCCATGAGCTGCTGTTTTAATTGACCCACTTTAAATCACAGCCAGCAGGTTGATGGCGACATCGTCATTGGCAGCGGATCGGCGGCAAAGCAATTCTCCAATCCACGTTGTTTGCTTGAGATTTCTATAAAAAAGATAGGTAGATCACATGGCGATGGGACCAGAAGACTCATGCACGCCGCCCAGACCTTGTAGCCTCCCTGGCCATGGAACTCGAGCGTCGAGAGGGGGGGGGGAGGGGATTCCTTGGCGATGGAGCTCGATCCAACAGTACGGGAAGCACCTAGGCGACAGGTTGAGGGAGGGGGAGAGCATCGATGGGAGAGCAAGCGGACGGGGAGACGGACTGTGGTTGGGTCACCGGAGATGGAGGTCGAATCAACCGTTCTCGGGTTGCCGGAGAGGGAGGCACGGCAGTTCGGAAATGGGCAGAACCGGAGGGATGTGGAAGGGGAGGTGGCGTCGTAGAGGAAGACACGGGCGAGGGACCGCCTGGGAAGCCTGGCAACGGCGGCCAGATGCGAGATTGTAGGGAGTCGTTGGCGCGAAGGTTGACGAAGCGCGAGCATTTTGCACGCGGCATGATTTTTTCGCCGGATAGGTATACCAACAGCTGACCCAAATGTGGGTATCGAAGGAGCCGGTATTGGGGATAGGTAAAGATAGGTAATTGATTAGATATCTGTTGGATATTTTTTTGCTTTAATACCTAAATTAGCACTTAGGAATTCAATTTAGGTACCTATTGGAAATGCTCTAATGCTATGATTATATGTATCAAAACTTCACCTAATTAAAAGTTATCATCATTTTATGAAAGATTAGAAATCATGCACACCATGGTGACCTCCCTTCTTCCATGCTGCTTATTATTGACTTAGGCTCTGTTTAAAGCGTTAAAATTATTTTTTAAGTTTTTTTTATGAAATTAAACTGATTTATGTGAAAGTTTTATAAAATCCATATAAAATTTCTGTGTTCGAAATAGAGCTTTTAAGTGTGCATGAAACATACGAAGACATGATCAAGTCAAACATATATTAAATGTTTCTGATGGAATAAGAATACATTCAAAATCAAAATCCCTTGCGTAGCGCATCCGCCAACCGATCAATGTTTTCAGAAGAAGAGCCGCCATGCTTAGCAGCACCTTCCGCCAAAGTTTTCCACTCCGATGCCTTCTCCCTCGCCTCCTCCCCTTTCTTCCCACCCATCATCTCCCTCACCAGCGCCGCTATCTCATCGCTTCCTGCTCCCTGCGGCAGCTCATCGCCGATGCCCCAAGACACGGCCACCTGGCGGCAGTTCGTCACCTGCTCCGAAATCACGGGGCATCCCAGCACCGGCACGCCGCCGGCCACGCTCTCCAGGATCGAGTTCCACCCGCAATGCGACACGAACAGCCCCACGGCGGGGTGGCTGAGCACCGCCTCCTGCGCGCACCACGACACCACGAGCCCGTCCACTCCCACCTCGACCTCGGTAGCCATGTCCGGACGCAGGACCCACAGGTACGGGTATCCGCACTTGGCCAGCCCGGACGCGAACTCCGGCAGCGACATAGTATCTCCCATGTTGGCGTGGCTGCCGAAGCTCACGTACACGACGGAGCGCGCCGCCTTGCCGTCCAGCCACGCCATGCACTTCGTGTCCTCCGTCAGGAGGCTTGCGTCACCGGCGCCGCCGCTCTCGGCCGGCAGGGCGGCAACCATTGTCGAAAGCGGGCCCACGGTGTAGATCGGCGGCAGGAGCTTGGCGAGAGCGTCGAAGACGTCCTTCTCCATGTTGTACAAGGTGTTGAGGATGACAGCCTTGGAGGAGGCGAGGACACGAATCTGGTGGACGTGGAAGTGGAACAACCAGTCATCGGCGTCCGTCGTGCGGCAGAACGTTGGCATGTCCCTGAGCCGCATGCCCTTCATCCCCGGCACCCAGTCCAGCGGGACGTCAAGGGAGCCGTCGGTGTCGTAGTCATTTCCTACAGTATGAAACAACACATAATCAGTCTGCGAAAAAAAGGTTTTATAATTTGAAAAATTACTTTTATATAACAATAATGCATATATCGTGCCTCAAAAGATTAGATGTCAAAGCAAACAATCTTCTAGTTGTAGGTTATCAAATTGGATAATCATTGTTGTCGCTAAAAAACATAAAAAAATAGCGAGCTAAGATATTTAGCGAATGACTCAAACAGCTAATAGCGAGATATAGCGAAGTATAACGATTAAATTATAATTTGAAGACAAATAGGTTAACCGTCAGAAATTAGCTATAGCCGGCTATTTGTTTCCTGGCTAAAAAAGAACTATATACTAAAAAAATAAACAAGATTTATTCTTTTAACAATACTAATTTAAATCCCGACGTACCTTTGAGGGGAATGAACCCCCTTTTCATGAGTTCCTCGAACTGGAGGTATCCCATCAGCCCGCACGCGGACGCGGTGAAGAACTGGGCGTCGGGCACGCCAACCTCTCTCGCCGCCACCGCGGCGAACGGCATGGGGGTGTCCGCCACGACGCAGCTCACGGGCGGCACGCCGGGCCTCCCGCTCAACATCTCCCTGAGCAACGCCTTGAACGGCTCGAGGCAGTTACTCTCCATGGCCTGGTGGTGTGCCGCCAGCGTCCGCGGCGGGTCGTCCAGCGCCAGCCCGTCCGGGATGACCTCGACGCAGAAGCCCGGCGGCCCCGAGGCGGCGGCGGCGCCCTTGGAGCGCAGGAGGCGGCGGTGGTGGAGCTCCGTGTGGACGAGCGTGACGTGGACACCGTGGGTGGTGAGGACGCGCGCGAGCTGCATGTGCGGCGCAACGTGGCCGTGCGCCGGGAACGGCACCAGCACGACGTGAGGTCTGTGCGTCGAGCCCATCGGACACTGCTACGACTTGGTTTCTTCTCTGGTTGCTAAGGAACAGTGGCAGGTCCTACGTTTGTGGGTATGGCGGCTTTGTTCTGCTTGCTGTGCCACTCGGCTCCAGTATATAGAATGTCCGAAGAGAGACCTTGCGCTCGTAGCTAGTGGTGGTAGTTGCTACCAACCTCTTGTTGCCAGTTTCGGTTTATAGTCCTCGCCGTGAGATGGGTAGTACAAGCGCGCGATCCCCGATCGTCCACGTGAACGGAGATAAGAAACCCGACAACGCGGTTAGTCGTTAGTCCCGTGCGCCGAATCGAAATTTAAAGGAAAAAAGTAGTTTTTAAAAGTAGAGGAAATTTAAAAAATATAGTTTATTTTATTAAACTAAATAGGTTTACATGGTAACCTCGTTGTATCTTACACCTCTATTTTCCAGCATTTAAGGATTAGCTACAGAACACGGACAAGTTGTAAGTAAGTAGAGGTGATTGAAAGTCTCGGTCTATGGATCATTTTATAAACTAAATATCTTTATTAAATTTTAGTTAAAAAATAAATAAAAATTTAATTCGATCCTATTTCGATCTAACCCTTCTATATTTAATTTATTTTCTTTATCCCATTTTCAAACCTAGGTGTAAGCAGTAACGTGGCAAGGAGGTATGGATATGTGTCCATTGCAACTCCTCCGTGCCAAGGAGAGGGCTGCCCGTCACGAGATCGAGATCGTTCGTCCCAACAACACTGGTCAAACGGTGGACAATGGATTCACGTGTTTATACTGGCATGGTGAAGCGTGTCAAGGTGCTAGACCCGTTGCCCTCCGTACCATATATCATCCTCATATTTTTTAAGATCCTGTTTGAAATCTAGTTTATAACTATAATCTGGTTGGTGGTGTTTGTAGGTCAAATTGTATAAACTGATTTTTAGTTTTTTTCCCTTAACTAATATACTGCTACATATCAAAGTAGTAGAGATTATATAATCTGATTTATTATAATCTAGGTGGTTCCAAATAGGATCTAAATTAAGTTGCAAAATTTTTGCATATTGCCGCAGGCAAGTCTAAATCATATTCAATACGAAAAGCGTGCCGGTGTGGAGACGGAGAAGAAGCGGTTGCGGGCGCAAGGATGAGGAAGTAGCGTCTAATGTGTCAGTGGTTTCCAATCTTTTGTCAGATCGTGGTAATTCTCAATTTAGTAAAAATGCAATACACAATTAATTTAGTCTCAAATCAATATGATTCGAACTCTACAATTGCAGCATCACTTCACTAAGAAGAATAATCCTTACCTGCAAATCGAAGAACGCAAACAAGAAGAAAGTTAGCATCACAAATGTGAAATCTAAATTAAAATCATAAATTGGTGTCTCACAAACTATACAATGGTGAAACTGTATGAAAACAGAATAAATTAAGTAAAACATAACTCTAATGACGGTAGTTCCTATTTATATAGAGTTTAGAGTGTCTTTATTAGACAACCTTAATACTAATGAACCTAAAAAAAGATACACATCCCAAAGGCTAAAAAAGGTGTCGCAGTACCAGTGCAATTTCTAGACATCAACTTATATTAACGGTTCTCGATTACTCCAGATGAATTTTAAGATGAGACTAGTACTATAGGAAAGGTTATCTTCCATCCATATCCAGAATGGACTTTGAATGCAATTGGGTGTCCATTTTAGTGCGGATTGCTCTCGACTCCGAGGAAGATTCGAAACCAAGTTGGATTGAAATTTCTCTGAAAATGAACATTCCTCTCTGGTCTTGTGCATCACCAAGTTCTTCTCCATGCTTTCTTTGATCCACTTCAATGTTCCTAATCATAATTAAATTATTGGATAGCAATTTATTTTTAAAATAGTATATAGATTTGTTTAGAAATGCGTTCACTTTGAAATTCAGTTGTCTTGCATGTCCTCTTATGATTGGACCTTCTATGCTAATTAGAGAAGTGTTAGGTGTATTCAAATGAGCGATGTACTCGTTATCCACTCTTTTTGAGTCGTACTCAAGTCAAATTCATTATTAGAACGTCGACTTTTTTATACCCTTCAATAAAAAGGAAAAGATATTGTCCACGGAGATATTTAAATGCGGTCACTTCCTTGGAGTAAAGATCTACATGATCTCATCAGTGGCCACGCACAAGGTTTTGCAATAGCTACTGGTGAGATGCGCGGGACGGAGCTTGCTTGTTGTCTTCCTTGACTAATCGTTCGTCGATGGCTGTTTGCTCAGACCTGGAGCAGCTACCGGCTACTCATTGCCATTGCTGCAGTGCCTGCAACCCGGCCTTACAGCTGCTGCTCCGCGCCAATAGCTTTGCCCCCCTCTGACTATGTCGCACCTTCATCCTGTTCCAGTGCCCGCAGCTTGTCTGCAATCAGCATCCCGACCCTACTCTCATTATGTGCCTGTTGTACAGGCTTGTCGGTGTTTTGACCACCGACACAGTACGAAAATACGATCGTGGGGATGGTGTGCCTTCGTATTCAATATGGCCTAGTCTACGGAAGACTCAAAAGGGTTTTTACCTGGTTCGGGCCACCTCGAACGGTGCAATACCCTACGTCTAGAAGGTGGATTATCTCGATGATAAGAGTACAAGGAGTCAGATTCTCTCTTCAGGAGAGGGTCCGGTGTCTAGGTCGAGAGTGCTCGGTGCACGTATGAGTGGGGTTGCTCGCGCGTGAACGGATATGCGCGAGAACTCTGGGCTTTTCTGTGTTCGTTGTTCTTCTTTTTCATTGTTCTCTCCTATCGCTCCTCGGTCCCCCCTTTATATAGGGCGATCCGGAGTTACAAGATGGTGGGTCCTACGCGATCCTGTTGTCTCGCTGACAGGTGGGTCCTCCACTGTCGTCGCCATCATTTGTTATGCCCAGGCGCGGGCGTGGCCCGTCGCGTCGCACGCAGCAGCGGGCTCTGTAGCGCCTGTCCGGCACTGTAGTGTCAGCGGGTCTTGTCCGTTGACTGCCGCGGCCCGTCTGGTTCCGCGGTTTCAGCTGGAGTGTCGTCGTAGTGAAACCCGTCCCGTCCCATCAGGGCGGTTGGCTGTTGGCCGCTGGAGTAAATATGTCATAATGCCGTACCTACTCCCCAGGGGTCGGTCCTCGGGGGTCCGTTCTCGGAGGTCGACGTCTCCGTGCGTCTTAACGCGGCTAAGACTTCGTAGATCGTTGCCTCGGAGGTCGGACCGCGCGCTTGTGTGCTGTCGTCCGACCCCTAACTCGAGGTCTTGCACGTACGAGTACGGGCCGTCAAGTACCCGGGGTACATGATCCCGACAGTAGCCCCCGAGCCTGACGTTGTTTGCGACCTCTGGTTGAGGGGCGCTGGGCTAGTCATTCTCGAGGTCCGTTCTGATCCTACGGGCGTAGCCCCTGAGCCCTCGAGCGATCCGAAGGGTCGGTCGTGAGCTGAAGCGTTGTGCAGACCATCATTCGTCGATGGTTGATCCTACGGGGGCGCGTGAGCGCGCCCGTAGGGCATAGCCCCCGAGCCCTCGAGCAATCCGAAGGATCGGTCGTGGGCTGAAGCGTTGCGCGCTCTACGGGCCTAGCCCTCGAGCCCGAAGGCGATCCGGGGGGCTGGCCATGCGTTGTTCCAACAGTCGTGGTCGGGCCGAGGTCGCTCTCGGTCTTTTGTTCGGTAAGACGCCTAAGACAGGCCGGTTCGATGCGGTCCCTGTCCATGATCAGCATCGCGCTTAGGCCAAGGCCATGATCAGCGCCCGATCGTTTGAATTGGCCAAGTGGCCTCGGCTGTCGGTCAGCCGATCGTAGGGGGTTTCGTTTGCGTGCACGCGTCGTTCCGACCGTCGAGGTCGGAACGAGGTCATTCTCGGTCTTTCGTTCGGTAAGACGCCTAAGGTGGGCCGGTTCGATGCGGTCCCTGCCCATGATCAGCATCGCGCCTAGGCCGACGGCCATGATCAGCGCGCGAACGTTCGAATTGGTCCAGCGGCCTCGGCTTGTTGATTAGCCCATCGTGGGAAGCTTCGTTCGCATGCTTCCCCTTATTCGGACTCACCGTGACGGTCACAGGAATCGGACGGCCTTCGTGCCTCCACGTGGAGGGAATCGGACTGTTCGAGAATTTCAATCGCCGGTCGATCCGAGCGGTTAGTTTCAATTCGAACAGACGGCATCGGGGATGCGGCGGTTCGCGTGCCCACCTCACGTTGTCTGCCAGTCGTAGTCTAGCAGCCGTCTTGTCGGAGTAATGTCGGTGACCTGGCAGCGGCGGATGAGGCGAGGTGTGGCCCGGGCCCACTTGTCAGTGGGTCGGCTGCGAACGGCTCGGGTGCGCATCGGGGCGTGAGCCCACGATCGCGCAATTACTTTCATGATCGATCGTGGGCGGCGCAGTAACTGCGCGGGCCGTTTAAAAGGAGGGGTGCGGTAACTTCGCGTTTTCACCCAGCCTCCTTGCTTCGTCTTGAGCCTTCTGTCGCGCGTGAGAGCTCATTAGCTCCACCCTTCGCCTTAGCGTCGTTAGGTTCGGCGATCGCCATCGTTCTCGTTCGTGTTCTCCCCGCGTTCGTCGTCGTCATCTTCACGATGTCCGAGTGGGAGCCTTCGACCGTCAACGACGCCCTGCTCGCGAGGTGGAGCGTCGTCGAGATGATCCCGCCGAAGGAGTCGGCTGGTTGGGTGGCCGGCTTCGGCCACGTCGTGCCCGAGCCGCCGCCAGGGAAGATCGTCAGCTTCCTGGCCTACCACGAGCGTGGGCTGGGGCTGCCGGTCTCGAGTTTCTTCTGGGGCGTCCTCAACCAGTACGTCGCTCGGCTTCACCAGCTTGCCCCGAACGGGGTCCTCCACGCCTCCGTCTTCACGACGCTCTGCGAGGCGTACCTAGGCATCCGGCTTAGTCTTCTGTTGTGGAGGTATTTCTTACTCGCCAGTCTCCAGACGTCGAAGGAGACTGGGGTCGGCAAACGCGTCGACGGCGTCAACATCATGCTCCGGACCAGAGAGTCTCAGAAGTACATCGAGGTCGGCTTGAAGACCTCGTTGAAGGGCTGGAGGAAGTCCTAGTTTTACATCAACAACGCCGACCCCCAGCCCCCGCCCTTCGAGGACTTGGTGCTCGAGGCGTCCGGGTCATGGAAGTCGAGGCTCTCGGTGGCAGAGGTCGAGTCGATCTGGCCGTATCTGGAGGCGATCCGGTGCCTTCGGGAGTAGGGGCTGACCGGGACGACGGTCTTTGGTGTCGCCATGCGACGTCGGATCATGCCGCTGCGCCGTCGAGTGCACAACATCGGGGAGTACGAGGGGCCGGACGACGAGACCTGCGAGGTGCGCGGTCGGCCTCTCTCAGACAAACGTGTCCTCGCCCGGACCTCGACGGTCTTCAAGGACGCCGAAGGCAGCCTCAACCGGGGGCTCCGTCCCCTCGACAGGGATCACCACCAGTTGGTAAGTGTGGAATCTTCGCGTCGTAGTAGTCATTGTCGCGTGGAGTTGATCGTTGGCTGCTTTTAGGGTCCGCCGAGGGTCGCAGCTGCGACCGAGGCTGCAACTAGCTCCGCTGCCTCGCAGCAGCGAAGAGCCGAGTCCAGTCCTGCGGCAGCGCCGAGGCCGAGGAGGATCAGCAGGAGGCAGAAGGCGAAGTTTGGGTTCCTGGACTACTTGTCCAGCGGTTCGGGGCCCGCGAATTCAGTTGCGAAGCCAGCGGCGAGGCATGGCGTAGCCGCTCTGGCGCAGGCGACCGCAGCGGCAGTGGCTGAGGCTTCCGACCCCTTAGAGGGTCTCAGCTCCTCGTTCGACGAGCAAGAGCAAGAGCAGGGGTCGGCGGCAAAGGGAGCGTGGGTCGACCCCCTGGAGGCGGTGGCCGTCAGTTCCGGAAGCCCGGTCGACTCCCCGCCTCGGGCGGCCGAGGTGGCCACGGCGGAGCCGGCCCAGGCAACG
>BCLG01000077.1:78933-111880 GCA_001602295.1 Zoysia matrella
TCGAGGAGGCGAACAAGGCGCGCGCGGAGGCAGCGGCCTCCGATGCCCGGGCGAGCCGGGTCACGGCGGCCCTCGAGCAGGCCATCCGCACGGTCATCGGTGAGTTGAATCGTATTCGTCCGACTTCAGGGTCGGATTTTAATTTGCGGTGTTGCAGGGCTTCGTCGTCAAGCCGCTGAACACGACACCGAGATGCGGCGGCTCGGGCTCCTTCACCAGCATGCTGAGGGGGCCCGCTTGACCTTGGAGAAAACGATCCGCATCGTCAAGGAGGAGCGCGATCGTGCCTTCGAGCAGGTCGACCTCCTGAAGTCGGAGCAGGTCGTGCTCCAGTCTGAGGTCGAGCAGGCGACGGCGGATCTCGAGCGGACGCGACAGGAGGCCGTTGGAGTCCAGGAGGAGGTCTCAGCGGCCCAAGTACCGAATGAGCGTCTCCGGAAGAGCCTCGACCGAGCGGGGCAGGCCGCCGAGGCCGCCGAAAAGGAACGAGACGGTAAGAGCAAACCCCTTCTGGTTTTGCTTCGTCGTTCGGAGTTGTTTTGCTGACGGTCTTGAGTGCAGGCTTGGCGGGCGAAGTTCAAACCCTGAGGTCGGCGGATTTGAGTCTTCTGAAGAAGTTGTACTCCGGCGTGCCAGAGGATTCCGTCCCGACGGGGGTCCTCACGCACGCCCTGCATCAACTTTCGGGGGTCGTCTCCGACATCATCATGAGGGCGTTGGAGGACGGGTCCGCGACAGCCCTGGCCTTGGCCCGCTCTCATTACCCGGACGCGAACTTCGGCAGGGTCGTCGAGGGCTTCGCATCCGGCTCCTCGGATGAGCAGCGGGATGCGATCTCGGTGGAGAGGCAGGAGCCTGGGGCGAAGGCCGTCGCCGACTTCAGGACGGAGGACTTCTTGCCCGCGCGGTTCGGCTCGTTCCGCTATGTATAGAGTTAGGTTTGTAAGAGGTGTCGTGTAATGAAATATCGATTGAAAAATTATCATTGCATGACTGAATTCGAGTTTCTGACCCCTCTTCGCTAGTTGCGACTGTTTTTCGCGCTCCACTAGGCATCAATCAAACGAACGGGTCGAGTATAGCTCGTAGGGTCGGGTGTCGGGCCCGATACAGCCGTAGAGCGTCATCGGCTCCCGATCGTAGATAGTATAGCCACAGGGAGGCTTCGAACGAAAAACGTGCGCGACGTTTATCGTGTTCGAGATCACCCGCGAGCTTGGCGCGAGCCGGGGATCCGACCCCGAGGAAACAAAACGGGGATCCGACCCCAGATAAACAAAGCGCGGACTCAAGTTTTCGACCCCTTTCGCTGCTTGCGGCTGCTTTTTCGCGTCCCGTTGGGCGTCAATCACACGAACGGGTCGAGTATGCCTCGTAGGGTCGGGCATCGGGCCCGATACAATCGTAGAGCGTCATCGGCTCCCGATCGTGGATAGTGTAGCCGCGAGGAGACTTCGAACGAAAAGTGTGCGAAGTTTATCGTGTCTGGGGTCACCCGCGAGCTCGACGCGGGCCGGGGATCCGAGCCCGGAGAAACAAAAACGAAGTGCGAGTTAGCGAAAAAACGAGACGTCGTAAAAGATCAACGAGGAGCGGTGCCTCGGCACAAAAAATCAAAGAGCGACGAGCGAGGTCGGACGTTTCGACGCTCGAGAGGTCGGAGGTAAGTAGCCCTCGGGTGCGGGGTGTGGACGATACGGCCACGGTTCGCAACTCAAAAACGACAAGCGGGAGTAAGTTGCAAGAACTTAGCTATTTTTATTAGGTGTAGAACCTTCGGAGGCTCTCGATGTTCCATGAGTTCTTGAGCTCTCGGCCATCCTCGGTTGCTAGCTTGTAAGCACCGAGCCTCAAGACGCGCTTGATTACAAAGGGTCTCTCTCAGGGGGGCGGCAGCTTGTGCTGGTCGGCTTTCGTTTGGACCCTTCTCAGCACCAGATCTCCCACGTTCAGAGCCCGACCCTTGACACGTCGAGCGTGCAGTCGCCGTAGTTTTTGCTGATACTTGGCAGATCGTAGGAGGGAGACTTCGCGCGCCTCTTGCAGCTGGTCGAGAGCGTCTTGCAGCGCGTTCTGCGACCTTTCCTCGTTGTAGGCTCAGACTCGCGGAGAGTCGTAGTCGAGGTCGGTCGGCAGCATCGCTTCTGCTCCGAACGTCATGAAGAACGGTGTGAACCCGGTGGTTCTGTTGGGGGTCGTTTGCAGACCCCAGAGGACTAACAAGAGTTCGCTCACCATCATCCGGCCGCCTGCCTGACGGAGTCGAAAATCCGCGGCTTCAGCCCTTGGAGTATCATTCCGTTGGTCCGCTCAACCTGCCCATTCATCCTTAGGTGCGCCACGGAGGCGAAGTCCAAGCGAATGTGGTACTCGTCGCAGAATTCCTGCAACTGTCGGCCGGAGAATTGTGCCCCATTGTCGGTAACGATGGAGTTCGGAACCCCAAACTGACAAATGATGTGGCGGATGAAACCGACTCCCGGGTTGAAGTGATCTTGGGCACCGGCTCGGTCTCGATCCACTTGGTGAACTTGTCAACGGCGACAAAAAGATGAGTGAAGCCGCCGGATGCCTTTTTGAACGGTTTGAAGATGTCGAGTCCCCAGACAGCAAAGGGCCAGGCGATCGAGATCGTCTGGAGCTCCTGGGCAGACAGGTACGTCTGCCGAGCGTAGAACTAGCAACCCTGGCAGGTTCGGACGAGCTTTTCGGCATCGGTCACTGCAAACAGCCAGTAGAAGCCTTGGCGGAAGGCCTTGCCGACTAGGGTTCTGGGTCTGGCGTGGTGACCGCAGATGCCCGAGTGGATGTCGTCGAGCAGGTGCATGCCCTCCTCCCGAGGGATGCACCGCTGCAGTACACCACTCGTGCTTCGATTGTAGAGCTCGCCGTCTGAAATGTGTAGGCCTTGGCTTGATGTGCGACCTTCCTGGCTTCGTTGATGTCGGCCGAAAGAGTGTCGTCTTGAAGGTATGCGAAGATATCGCGGGATCAGTCGGGGGCAACGACCATCACCTCCGCCCCCGGATCCGGGGTCGGCTCACTGCTCGTGCCCTCTGGCGGACGGATCCTCGATGCTCCTGAGGGAAGGCTTGGTGAGGACCTCGAGAAAAACGTCGTCGGGGACCAGCTCACGCTCCGAGCCCAACTTGGCGAGGGCGTCGGCGGCCTCGTTGTCCCGACGGAGAACGTGATGGAGTTCGAGCCCATCGAACTTGTCTTCGAGTTTGCGAACCTCTTGACAGTAGGCCTCCATCTTCGGATCTCGGCAGCTGGAGGTCTTCATGACCTGATTGACGATTAGCTCAGAATCGCCCTTGACGTAGAGCCGCTGAACGCCGAGGGTGATGGCCATTCGCTGGTCGTGGAGCATGGCGCGAAACTGCAGCTGCAGTACGTAGCGAAACTTGTCTCTTCCCTGGGGAGATCAGGACGACCCCAGCCCCCGGGCCCTTGAGCATGCAGGACCCATCAAAGTACATCGTCCAGTACTCGATCCTGTCGGGGGTCAGCGGTTTCTGAGCATCGGTCCACTCATCGACGAAGTCGGCCAGGGTCTGGGACTTAATGGCCTGCCGAGGGACGAAGGCGACATCGAGCCCCATGAGCTCCATGGCCCACGTGGCTATGCGCCCGACCATGTCTTTGCCGCTGACGACCTCCCCGAGTAGGAAGCCGGTGACCTCTTGGACGGAGTGGCTCGTGAAGTAGTGCCATAGTTTGCGGCTCGTGATGAGAACGGCGTAGATCAGCTTCTCCACCTGGGTGTACCGAGTCTTGGCATCGGCCAACACCTCGCTGATGAAGTAGACAGGTCGCTGAACAGGCAGAGCACGACCCTCTTCGCTCCGTTCGACGACGAGGACGATGCTGACGACTTTCGAGGTCGCCGCAATATAGAGGAGGAGGGTCTCTCCCGGGGTCCGGGACGTAAGGATCGGTGGCGATGAGAGCAGGGTCTTGAGCCGTTCCAAGGCTTCCTGGGCCTCGGTGGTCCAGGTGAACCGCTCTGCTTTTCGTAGCAGCCGGTAAAAAGGCATCGCCTTTTCCCCGAGCCTCGAGATGAAGCGACTGATAGCTGCCAAGCATCCAGTCAGCCTCTGGACACCCTTGACGTTGCTGATGGGCCCGAGGTTGAGGATGGTGGAGATCTTCTCGGGGTTCGCTTCAATCCCCCGTTTGGAGATGACGAAGCCAAGCAGTTTGCCCGAGAGCACCTCGAAAACGTATTTTTCGGGGTTCAGCTTAATTCGATAGCGCCGGAGGTTCGCGAACGTTTCCTCCAGATCTTGGACGAGGTCGGAGGCCCGCCGAGTCTTGATGACGATGTCGTCGACGTAGACCTCTAGATTCCGACCCAGCTGGTCGTAGAAACACTTCTGCATGCAGCACTGGTACGTGGCGCCGGCATTCTTGAGCCCGAACAGCATCGTGATGTAGCAGAAGAATCCGAAGGGCGTGATGAAGGATGTGGCCGACCGGTCGGACTCGCGCATGAAAATCTGATGATATCCAGAGTATGTGTCGAGGAAGCTCAAGATTTCGCACCCGACGGTGGAATCCACCACTTGGTCGATGCGCGGGAGAGGGAAGGAGTCCTTCGGGCAGGCCTTGTTGAGACTCGTGTAGTCAACGCACATCCTCCATTGCCCAGTCTTCTTTTTAACCATTTACAGGGTTGGCCAGCCAGTCGAGGTGGTAGACCTCTTGAATAAACTTGGCGTCTAGGAGCTTCGTCAATTCTTCCTCGATGGCCCGACGCTTCTCGTCGTCAAAACGCCGGAGTCTGAGGGTGCCCAGGCGAAAACGTCCCGATTTCAGATCAGGAAGTCGATGAACGCGCTTTCCTATTCGCAGAAGAGTGCTGTTCCTACTCTGGCCTTCTTGGAAGAGTCGGCAGGGTCAAGAGCCACCTCTTTGAAGTCGTCGACGGGCTTGAAGGAGGTGGAAGACGAGGCCTTGGAGTCGAGCGTCGTGGCCGACACCTTGGGCCTGTGGATCTCGTCCAACCGGGCCGAGCCGAAACGAGCGGCGGCCAGCTCGAAGCTTTCCTGTTTGCACGCGAGGGCAAGCTGGAAGCGTGACGAAACCGTGATGACGTCCTTTGGCCCGGGCATCTTTAGCTTCAGGTAGACGTAGTTGGGGATGGCCATGAACTTCGCGTAGCATGGCCGGCCCAGGATGGCGTGGTAGGCGTCGGTGAAGTCGACCACCTCGAAGGTGAGCCACTCGGTCTGGAAATTGTTCCGGTCACCAAATGTGGCAGGGAGCGTGATCTGCTTGAGGGGCGTTGCGTAGCCCCCGGGGACGACTCCGTGAAACGGAGCGTGGCTTGGGTGGAGGTCGGCCTCCGTCAGCTTTATCGTCCAGAAGGCGTCGGCGTAGAGGATGTTGAGGGCGCTCCCTCCATCCATGAACACCTTCGATAGGCGTACAGAGCCGACGATGGGGTCGAGCACCAGCGGGAGGCGCCCGAGTTGTGGAATACTGTCAAGGTGGTCGGCCCGGTCGAACGTGATAGGAGCCTCGAACCACTTGAGGTATGGGGGACCGCGCGATCGGCCGCGTTGACCTCCCGCCAGGTCCTGTTTTGCTGGCTACGGGACTCGCAGTAGGCCACGGGGCCACCAAAGATCATAAAGCAGTCTTTCAGCTCGGGGAAGGCTGTGCCGGCGTCGTCCTCGGCCTTGGCCGCCGAGGACTCGGGTTGGAACCCACCCTTGAAGAACCTCGTGGCTAGATGCCAGTTCTGGAGGGTGTGCTTGACGGGCACGGAATGGTTGGGGCAGGGCCAGTCAATCATCTTCTCGAAGTGGCCATCGTAATTAACCGGCTTCTTGGTCGGGGGTCGAGCCGGCCGGTCGGCGGCAGCTTCTTGGTCGTCGTCACGGCGTCGGCCCTTCCCCTTCTTGCGGCTCAAACTGCCGCCGCCTCGCTCGTTGCGGCGGCGACGCGTCGGTCGGAGAGTCGATCGCCCCGACGGTCGGTCCCGGTCCTCTCGTCTTTCGCCCTGGCTCGGTCGAAGTTGGTCTGCACGGCCTCTTCCCCGGTGGCGAAGGTCGTGGCGATGTCGAGGAGATCTCGGGCCATCTGAGGATTCCTGCGGGCCAGCTTGTGGACGAGCGCCGTGGACGTCGTGCCGCAGGTGAAGGCATTGATGACATCGGCGTCACTGACGTCAGGCAGCTCGTTGCGCTTTCGCGAGAAGCGCTGGATGTAATCTCAGAGCGACTCGCCGGGCTCCTGCTTGCAGTTTTTAAGGTCCCAACAATTACTTGGGCGCGTGTAAGTCCCCTAAAAGTTGTCGACGAAGATGCGGCGTAGGTCGCTCCAGTCCTGGATGCAACCTTCGGGGAGGTGCTCGAGTCATCCTCGGGCCGAGTCAGTGAGGAAGAACGGCAGGTACTAGATGGAGAACAGGTCGTCTGCTCCTCCTGTCCTGCAGGCGAGGCGGTAGTTCTTGAGCCAATGGACGGGGTTCGTTTCCCCGTTGTAGCGACTGATGGTGGTCGGGGCGCGAAATCTTTGTGGGAGCTTGGGCTTCTGGAGTCGAGGGAGCCGTGTCGGTAGCAGCGGTCGAAGGAGCGCCCCCGCCGAGACTCGGCGCGAAGCTCGCTCCTCGCCTGTCGGCGGGCGTCGATGGTGCCGCAGCGTCGTGGTTGAGGCCGAGCCTTGGGTGGACCGACCCCACGTGATGTCGAGAGTTTCGTTCCTCTACTCGGTTGTCGCGTGCCGAGCTTCGCCGATCATGGGATCGGCGGTTGCTTCGTGTCTCCGACTGCTAGGGCCGGAGAGACGCTTCTGGTTGTTGAAGTGCGCTGCTGAGGTAGAAGCGCACGCGGTCGTACACTTCTCTCAGCGCTAGATCCTCGGGAGCGTCGGTCTCGTCGAGGACAAACGCCGCTGCCACGAGGTTCTCGAGCGGGGTGTCGAAAGTTGGCGGTCCTCCAGCTACGAGCTGCTGGTAGGTGGACCGTCCCTGGGCTCGAGCCGCGTCGCTGGGACCGGCTGCAGCCTTGCCTCGAGGCTCGAGGATGCCGGTCTGTCCCGGGGGCGGCCAGACTTGGCCAACGGTGTCCACCGCGGGGCGCGGGGACGGGTTGGCGCCTGGCGTGTTGCCGGGAGTCACCGGTTCCGCGCCCTTAGGGGCGTGGAAAGTGAAGCACTCTCTCGACGAGTTGTGCCCCAGAACGAGATGGCTCCACCGGCGCCGCGTATCGCGCTTCTTGCGCGGAGCCTGAAGGCGCAGCCCGCCGCCTTCGTTGACTACGAAGTTCAGGCTTCCGAAGCGAAAGGCCTGTCCGGAGGCGAAAGTGGGGACGCACCACGACCGGCCATCTCCGTTGATGGCCACCGTGAAGCCCCCGAAGCGTCTCCCGTGACGGCAAAGAAGGAAGCCATCGAAAAGGCGAAGCGAGCGCATACCAAGAGAAGCCCCCTACCTGGCGTGTCAACTGTCGGTGTTTTGACCACCGGCACAGTACGAAAATACGATCGTGGGGGTGGTGTGCCTTCGTATTCGATATGGCCTAGTCTATGGAAGACTCAAGAGGGTTTTTACCTAGTTCGGGCTACCTCGAATGGTGTAATACCCTACGTTCAGAGGGTGGATTATCTCGATGATAAGAGTACAAGGAGTCGGATTCTCTCTTCGAGAGAGGGTCCAGTGTCTAGGTCAAGAGTGCTCGGTGCATGTATGAGTGGGGTTGCTCGCGCGTGAACGGATACGCGCGAGAACTCTGGGCTTTTCTGTGTTCATTGTTCTTCTTTTCCGTTGTTCTCTCCTATCGCTCCCCGGACCCCCCTTTATATAGGGCGGTCTGAAGTTACAAGATGGTGGGCCCTACGCGATCCTGCTGTCTCGCTGACAGATGGGTCCTCCACTGTCACTGACAGGTGGGTCCTCCACTGTCATCGTCATCATTTGTTATGCCCATGCGCGGGCCCATCTGGTTCCACTGTAGTGTCAGTCACAGTGCCGCCGGATCTTGTCCGTTGACTGCCGCGGCCCGTCTGGTTCCGTCGCTTCAGCTGGAGTGTCGTCGTGGTGAAACCCGTCCCGTCCCGTCAAGGCGGTTGGCGGTTGGCCACTGGAGTAAATATGTCATAATGCCGTACCTACTCCCCAGGGGTCGGTTCTCGGAGGTCGACGTTTCCGTGCGTCTTAACGCGGCTAAGACTTCGTAGATCGTCGCCTCGGAGGTCGGACCGCCCGCTCGTGCGCTGTCGTCCGACCCCTAACTCGATGTCTTGCACGTCCGAGTACGAGCCGTCGAGTACCCGGGGTCCCGACATGGCTAGAGACAGTTGTCGAGGCCAGATTCCCTCCATGTCTTCCTCTCACTAATGCAATTTCTAAAATGACATGGAAGAAGCTGCAGGGCCGCTGGGTTCGCTCTGTTGCAGAGGTACGACTGTGCGAGTCCTCGTCAACCACTATGAATTAGCATTGCCCCTCCCCTGCAGTGGGCTATGAGTGGTGGGATAAGATTTGTAACAGGAATTTGGTTTTTTTTTCATAGATCTCACAGATTCTCACACTTAAAGTATTTAACATACTTCTCGAGACAAATCACCCCATACCAGAGACAGACGAACATTGATCCATTTTTGGGTTCACATGCCATGCGCATCGTATTTGTGCCTCTGACCTGTCCATGACAGAGAAGGTCAGTTCTGATACTATTTTGTAACAACTCAGATCTAAATACGACTTATGCCCACGCACACGCTGCGTGGGCCACACCTATACAACAACCCACTTACGTTTTTCATCCTCACTTTACATAAAAAAATTAATTATTTTTTATGATTTTATCCACGCCATGACCACAAAATATGAGAGTTAGCCTTTTTGTATGGGCCTCACAAGATCCTTGTACGTTGTTTATTGCATCTTTCTCGTGCTATCTGTCTCAACCCAATTGCCACCGAGCACACCACCTATTTGATATAATTCCTGAACCGCGCACCTTACCGGAGCCCTGCATACACGAGGTCATGCACATGTGACGTGAGGGGGAGGCTACAGGGTTCAAGTTGTTCCCGCCACCTATCTTTTGAGGGTTTTTCTTGTTGCAGTGAGCAGGGACAGGGAGAAGGAGGCTACAGGAAGTAATCTATTCCCACCACGCAATATACAGCTCGAGGATGACTCCCTGACTGTTTATGTACGCCGGGTCATCTTGTTGTTGCTCTCGTTTTTGTTCTTCGTCGATCGCGAGATGGACAGAGTCGGCTTTTTGAAGTGCACAGTGCCTGCTGCACAGTGTTAGTAATCTCTGTTCCTGTCGAGCGACGGTCGTCTAAAGGTAGTGCCCGCCTCCCAGGTTGGACGAGTAAGGCGGTCCATCCATGAATGGTCGGACAATATAGTCCGAGCAGTCCCGACCCTCGGACGGTCGGACCGCATCTTCGGGTAGGTTCGACCCTTGGGTGGTCGGAACATGTTTCTGAGTCTTTAAGTGGTTGAGCTGTTCGTGACCCGGGGTTTGATGGTCCGCCTTCAACCTGATGACTAGCCTGGGACCATAGATACCCGAGGTATACGACTCTGACAAGAGAAAAAGTTTGTTCCGTTTGTGTTAATATTAGAAATATTGGAAAAACCTTATGACATTTTTGGGAAGTAAAAGAACAAATTTTGAAAATTTTGAGAACAACTCGGAAGGTACTTTCACGAAGAGATCGACGAGATGAGCGAAACAACTTTGAAAAACTTTGAGAACTAACCGAATAACTTTAAGAAATTTTAGTAACTACTGGAACAACTTTAGTAAACTTTCGAACCAATGGAACAACTTTAGAAATAAGTTGGAGGACACCTTTGCGAAGAGGTTGACGAGATGAATCTAACAAAAACAACTTTGTAAAACTTTAAGAATTAACGGAACAACTTTTTAAAGCTTTAATAAATTTTGTTAACTAACCGAACAACTTAGGAAACTTTAGTAACTAATGCAACAACTTGGGAATAACTTGGAGGACAGCTATAATAAGAGTTCAACGAGACGAACCTGATGGAACAATTTTAGAAACTTGAGAAACTTTTTAAAATTTCTAAAAATTAACTGTTCAAATGAAATAGACTAAACGTGTACGAGATGAAATTGAAAATATTGACTATTCCTTCTCACATCTCCGTTCAACTGTTCCGGCTTTTTGATTCTGATGTTTCTGTTCTAACATGTGCAGCAGGACATCATAAAATTCTATGTCCCATGTACAATTTTTTCTCGGAGGAACTCAGGAGGGAAAGAGATCGACGAGATGAAACTAACAGAATAATTTTGAAAAAAATTTATAAACTCGAGAGAACTTCCTTGAATTTTCAAGGATTATCCATGAGATTAAACGTTCGAATATTGGAGCTAGAAGGAACTCGGAGGGCAGCCAGACGAAGAGATCGACTTGATGAAACTTTCCCAAAAATTAATCGATCAAAAAAAATTGCGATTACGGGAAAGGATTTTTTGTTTTTATCAGAAATGGAAATTTTCCAAAATTATTTCGTTAGTTTCATCTTGTAGATATCTTTCCCTACGAGTTTCTCCGAGTTAAAAATTAAAAAATTTAGCTCACCTTGAAATTTGAAATTGAATTTAAGCTTAAAAAGTGAAATTAGAAAATTCCATAGAAATTGTATGTGAAACAAATTCTTGTTCGAAGAAACTTAGATAGATATGAATTAAACAAATTGGAAAACAAATTTGAAATAACGCCAAACCAGCTAAAATCTGCATATAACGTTTCACTGTCCACTGGAATAAAAAAAGTTTAAAATAATGAGTGATGGGAACAAGATAGTTTAACAGTTATTCCCTCGTACTATCCACTGGAATAAAATAACGCATAAATAATAGGTGACAATATGAGGGTACTGTACCCTCACCCTCACGCCAACGTTTGGTGAATAATCCGCGTTCAGGTCATGCGTCAGTTGCATCCATTCTTCTCACTATAAAATATCCAGAACTTGTCATAATGGTAGCTGCATTGATATAGTGGCAGCGAGGTCAAACACAGATATGGCAAGTGATTTTAACTTCGACACGCAAATCAAGGATTGTAATTGAACTGACAGTATCAGTAAGGGCAATGCCTATTTTTCCACCAACAGTCACCTTGACTGAAAATGTGCCAGCAGTGACCAGCCCTGAAACTGCATGAGCCGATGCATGAGATAATCAGTTTGAGGTAAGTCCTGATTCGTGGGATTTCAATTCTTCCTGTACTGCACCAGCTTTTCTAGCTCTCTGTTGCTGCACTTGGGAGCCGCAGGTTGTTCTTGAATTTTGTTATTTACTATATAAACATATTTTTCAAGTCCCAGTTGTTATTACAAACTGTAAAGGTTAATGTTATGTTGTACATCTTTTTCAAATACTAAAAGCATTTTTGCGATTACGTGTCAAAATTGTAACAAATTAGTTAGGTTATGCTAAGCCTCGTACATTGACATTAAATAAAAGCTTTAAGGTTCAAGCACTTACAGAAACATTGTAAGCTGTTGCAAAAAATTAGTTTCCTTCCTAAATAATGGAACAAATAGTGCATATTGAATTCTTCTATATTGTCTTTCAATCCTTGCTAATGCCTAGATCCAACGAACTGTCTAGAAAAGGCAACATGATTTTAGCAACCTATACAATTTATTTTCGGATGTTGTGCTGCATAATAGCGAAAGATAAAAATGAACTTCCTAACTGATATGAATGATTAATTATATCAAATTTTAAAGGAATGATTTTTACTATCATATTTGAGCATTTGTGCTGCAAGATGGCAAAGGAATTTTTCATGTTTCATTCACTGTTCTTTCAAATTGTGCTCGTTGTTTATGAAGAAACTACCTTTTGTAAATTTAATATACAAAGAACCATGTGAATCTTTTATAGAGATATTATAGAGTTCATTAAAATTTTGACATCAAGGCTAAACATGTGAATATACATATATAAATAGTTTATATTAGTCATTGGTTTCTGACTCTGATGCAAGTAGCCCTTGATTAGTTGGATTTTTTTTTCACTGCTGCTGTACCCATAGTAGTAAAGTTTCTTACATTTGGTTTCCACTACACCATGTAACGACATAAAAACAAATCTTTTTCTGCATGAGAGAAACAGTAAAATCACTTATGTGAGCTAAATATAAATTGAGTATATTTGATAAGGAGTCTCATCTAAGACAAAAAATGCAAGCGTGGCAATGCCGCACAAATTTTCTAATCTTTTATACTCTAAAGCGGTGTGGTTTCTCACGTGCTGGTTAAACCACATAATCTGTTAAGCTTCGAACCGTCAGATCCAGCGAACTCGTCGTATAAACCATTAGATTTGGAGTGGGTCGGGTCCCTCCTACCCAATGGGATTGGTCACGAATCCTCCTGAGGATTGACCTCCTCTCGCCCGACCCCATTCTCTCTCCATCAGCTCCGGCGCGAGGCGCGGTCCTCATCAAGTTCACACTTCCCGATGAGTTCCTCGAGACCTTGACGTTGTACTCCACCACATCAGCACAGGGGCTGACGGCGCCCCAGCAAGTGCGACATGGACACCTGTACACTCATCTGCAGCACACCAATGCCCGATGAAATGCCTGAGTTTATCATTTGTTATTCTTCTAACTCATCCTTCAACCACACCTGCATACCACATGCTCGATGAAATGCCTAAGAGCAGCATGCTTCACAATGATTCACCCTATTAAATCAAAGCAATTAGGATATGTGGCTTAGGGGATTACACTTTTAGATGTTAGCTTTCTTCCTACAACAGTCGGAAATAAAATAAGTATATCCATCATTACAAAGTTAATTGTTGAAATAAGCATAATTCGTTATACACCATTTCTGAAAGCACTTGAAATATCATAAGCTTACCAGTATTGGTACAGCAATGGTAGTCATTCAAATTTTGAAGTTCAATCATCGACACAAAGTTTTTTATATCCATATACTACAATAGTGCTTTATTTAGTAGTAGTAGTAGTTCTTATTTTCAGCTAAAATATATTTGGTTAATTCTTGCAGCCCCTCATGAAAATCCGATATATACATTGGCTGCAGTGTACCCATCATCAAGTAAGTATGATCTGCTCAAGCGCAACAGAGTATTATTATTTTCCTTTTTCCTAGAATTTATTAATGTTAACAATTGGTGGATATGCCAATCATTGTCATAATATTTAATTATTTTTCTGCAGCAAAATGTGAATACAGCTGCCCTATGGAACTACTGAGTACTAGATTATCGATTTTCAACGTTGACAGCAATTATGTCATACCAAAACAAATTAAAACATACGAAATGTAACTTTTTGAGTGATATTTTTCATTATTTTGAAATAATATACCAAATTTTACTGAACATGAACTCAAGAACATATGCAGCACCGATGTGCAATGACACACGCACAATAAATTTTATCACCTTTATCTTCTTGTGTAAATTCATTGTTACTTTATATATTTATCTGACTTTTAAAGATTTAAAATAACAATTGCATACACAATTTTCTTATATTGTGTAACCTAAATAGTTATATTTATTATGTATCACAAATATAAAATTCTTACAAATCAATCTATATCTCTGATACAGAAGTTTGTTAAACAATATTTTTGATGAACGATTGTAGAAATTATTACAATATTTATTATGTATCTCTGATAGAGAAGATTGTAAAAATATCTTTTCCTAAATTTATAAAATATGTTTTAGAATTTTAACATTGGCCCAAAATGAAAGTTGTTCCATGTGAATTTTTTTTATGCCTCCGCAAAATTTCAGATTTTTCCGAGCTCATGAAGTATTTGCTTTCGGGTTTAGAGCAGAGCCAACAGGAGTTGCTAAGAATTGCCTGAAGAGTAACATAACAGTAGAAGATAATAGGAGTTGACGGAAGTCTAGGAAAAGAATCGAAATTGGAATTCTGTACTCATAAGAAAGTTTAATTTGAAAGAGTCAGGTAAGAAGTGTTGAAAATTTTAGGATCAAGGAATAGTTTTTCTTTTGTAAACCCTGCCTCGGGAGGACGGTGCTGCTGCCTACGAATCCTTGATATTGGCATTCAACGTCCACGATGGCGTGCGCGCGGAGAGGAGAGACGAAGGGGATCGTGTGAATTCGGATTTAACTAGACCAAGTTGCTTTGTGATTCGTGCTATTTGTTTCTCTTATTTAGTACTTTCGCAATTGGCCGTCAAAAAGAAGCCGGTGTAGAGCCACCGTATGGACGCATACACCTTCCACAGAAACTTGTGTGCGGTTTAACGACTGACTGCAAAAGATCACGCGTTTCTTAAAATTGAAATAAAGTACTCCCTCCGTTTTAAAATAAGTATCTTTTTAATTTTTTAAACATCTATCTTTAACCATTCCTCTTATTCAAAAAAATTTGAAAATATTATTCATTTTATTGTGAAATAATTCATTATTAGAATTATTTTAAGCTTTATTTATTTATTTTTGTATTTTTGTAAATTTTTTGAATAAAAAGAATGGTCAAACGCTGATTTCAAAAAGTTAGAAATGTCACTTATACACCTTGCTGCTGACAGAGGAAAATCTGGAAAAGGCCATCTCCTGGGGTAAAAAAAAATAGAAATCCATTTTACCAAACGTTTTACCCAATTGGTTTAGCTTTACAGGAAAAGGTTTTTACCAAAGCAGCCATGGTCTAGCCAAACAGGCCCTACGTCTATCATTTTGTCCCCTTCTGATGCATGGGATCCAGGTTTACAGGCTATCCGCATAGTTAGCAAGAAACCAACTTATACATCTGTGTTCACGAATGGGCAGAATTGCTCCAACAGTTTCGAACACTAGCATTTACAAGGATCCTACTGAAATCCTGGTCGATGATTTATCTTCGTGAATAGCGAAGAATTAGTAGCATATTGGCACCATCGTACAAGACTCCAACACTTCAATGCTAGGGTATAGAGATTTCACTCCAATGCTTCAGTGCCCTGATACGTACAGATTTTCAGCATAGGCAGCGAAATTCTTTGTGAATAGCAAAGATACATATTTTCTGCCGAGGCAGCAAAGATACAGGTTTTCTTTATGAATAGCGGATAAGCAGCATAGCGCATATTGGCACTAGGGTTTTTTCTTCAACTATACCATTACCAACAATGGACTGCGCAAGTATATCACGACAACAATGGATTTCGCTAAAATATTCTTATAAAAAATTTATCTACTTTCCTTTACCGCCCTTAGTAGATTTTAATCATAGTTAATTTGTTTATAAGATGAATGTCTAGGTTTTTCTTAAAGTGGTCATCTCATATGGCTGAAAATAGAAAAGAAAAATGAAAAAAGCTAAAAGATTTGAGAACCTATTGTAAATGTTTACATTGTTGAAGGTGCTATTATTTTAGAGGAACTCATATTGTGAGTGCTATTCCAACAAACATACATTTTAAGAGTAAAAAAAATTGATGTAATTCTTATCGAAAGTCAGTGATTGTGTGTATGTGATGACATATAAAGCATGAACTAGAGCGGAGAGGAACAACATGGGCACTTTGGTCATTGCAACTTGCTAAGGCGAGCAAACTAAAATGAATGAACGTTGATAAGGCATTTCGACA
Source organism: Zoysia matrella (assembly GCA_001602295.1). Lineage (NCBI taxonomy): Eukaryota > Viridiplantae > Streptophyta > Magnoliopsida > Poales > Poaceae > Zoysia > Zoysia matrella. Next base: position 94,538 of record BCLG01000077.1, read on the forward strand.
AACGTCAAAATCATAAAAATATACTCTAAGCCCTAACATGGCGGGAGGCGCCGTCGCTGGCCGACCGGCATTGTTTTCTGTCGCCGGCAACGGTGAAGCTAGCGCCTCAGGACATGAGTGGCACTTCAACTGATGGGCAAAAAAATAGTGCACATATTTGGTTTAAGGTGGGGCAAATGAGGTAGAAATCTGATACTGATCACCGAAATTCTTTTAGATTCTAGTGCCACGACACTCGGATGAGACCATGCGTGTCGCTAGCACGACAGTGTGATCCCAATCTTCAACATGTTTGGCAAACGGGATATGATAAATGAGATCTCATTCCCATTACTATTTTTATCACCTAAACAGCACCTCAGATTGCAACAGCTTTGGACCAAGGTTGAACTAACCATTGGAGCTGGCTACCACCTATTTGATTGGTTTTCATTAAAACTGCTATGGTAAACAGTGAGCACCACTATAAATGTAAAAATAAAATTTTAGAGCGAAAAATAATCAATTTTACAAGTTTATCGGGTGATTTTTTTCGATTTACCGACAGTTTTTCTAGTTTACCGAGCATTTTTCTAGTTTTAAATTTTCAAATTTTGAAACCAAACTTTTTTTCCACGTAGGTTTTGTAAACCGGCTCGTCGGTCATGAAAATCGAGATGTTTTTCCCGGACTTTGCGAATTTTGATCCTTACAGCATCTTCAAAAGCTCCATTACCTCATCTAAATCAAATTATAAAAAAAATTGTAAAAATCTCCTCCAACAGCTATTTTAAATAACTCCCTACTTTCGCGGCACTCAAAAATACCTCTTTACTTTCACGGTATCTCAGAAACCCATCTATTTAACGGTAGATCTGAAAAACTTTTTAGGTCTCAATCGTGCAACTAATTATAGAACCGGTTGTTGATTTGATTCAAATTTAAGCTATATTAAAATACACTTAAAAAGCTGTTGGAAGAGGTAATTAAAATAAATATATTTTAAAATAATATTTTAAGAGATGCTGTTAGACTGCCTCTCCTCGCTTTTTGGGCACGAGGAGTGTCGCCACTATCGGAGCCGCCCTGACTGCGGGAGGCCGCATGGCGGAGCACCTACCGCGGCACCGCCGCTAAACGAGTGGGCCGAGGAGCAGCACTCCATCTCGGGCAGGCTGGCATCTCGCCGCAGCGGAGGTGAACATCGCCACCCCCATTTCCGTCCCAACTTTCTCGGTGGGTTCCATACTCCAGTTATCTGTTTCTCAATTATTAGGAACAAGTGTCTGCATTTCGAATTCCAATGTGTTCCTGTCCACCCTCTCCTTGTCCCTGCGGTATCTGCCATTTCAACTTTCTCAGCAGCCATTGGTGACGAACAACATTTGCATTTCTAATCTCTCATTTAATGGATTTGAAGGAACAGTAGAGGTGCCCTCATCCTGCGGGCAGTCTGAGGGCATGATGTTCACACTGCTCAGTTGCTGGGTTGCCTGCTTTTTTAGATTTCAGTTATACAGAGGGTGGCTTAAATTAAACTGCTATGTTATTTACAGTTTAGATCCGGTCAACTAATTATTAGTCGAAACTAATAACTAGCTGATTAACTAATAATTAACTAATTATTAGTCCATTACCTATTTGAAGGAAGGACTAATTGTTAATCCATCCTCTAATAAAATGTCTGTTTTGCGTCTGACTAAGTATTAGTCCGTATTTGTTTGGATCCATGATTAATTGTTAGATCGCTAGCTGTATTTTCCATCATGTATTTAAATTTTTTCTAGTTTTTTTCGCCATTTTTTCAAGTTTACTTCCGCCATTTATTTAACACAAATATACTATAGTGTAATCAGAGCAACATAATGAATCAATTATTTAACGCAAATAATTAAAAAAATTGATCCGTCGTTTATGCCTACAATAAACTACTTATACAGTGTGAAAATTCTTTCAAATTTTAATACTACCTCCGTCCATAATTCATATGCTTATTTGGCCATGGCACAGACCAAGTTTTGACTGTCCCTCATAACTCCTGCTATCATCCTGTGGTTAACGCTTCGATTCCATGCGTAACAGCTGGTAGCCCTGCAATGATCCCAATCAAATCAAAGCTAATCCTGTATGGTGCTCTGCATGCGCTTCATATCCCGCATGCTAGTAACTCACTGCATGCTATTAACATCCAAGCTATTAGCTGTCATGCGCATATCGAGGAGACCAGCTAAATACGCTCAACAATGATGAAAAAACTTATTTGGTAAATACGCACATGAATCATGGACGAAGAGTGTACCACATGACGGAGAGATTTCGAACAACAAAAAGAAAGAACTTTAATATTTATGTACGCATATCGCTAGTTTCAATCAATGCACATAGCAGCGCAGGGCGGCGCGGGCCTTGGCGGCGCTGCGCAGGGCGGTATGGGCTGGAGCGCGGGGCGGGGTCGAGCTGCGTTGGGCGGGGCTGTGCGGACTTGCGCCGGGCGGCGACGATGAGGGGTGGCGCGGGAGTTGCCGGCGCGGGGCAGCACACGGTGATGCTCGTCAGGGTCGGGTAGATTGGGACGACGGTGCTGCGAAGAATGATAGAGTTAGCTGTACGCCCGTGCTTTTCAGTCAGTTTCCAACATTAAATTGGAAACAGATATCGTTATCGGTCGAGGGTAATTTAGAATTTTTATTGTATCCACGAATTGTTAGTCTCTGCTAGTTCTCGGATCGACTAATTAGAAAATAATTAGTTGATAAATAGATTGATAATTAGTCTCTCTATTAGTTTACCATTCGGGGAAAGAGAACCAATTTTTAATCGGTAAATAATTAGTATGCCGGATCTAAACATACCCTTAATAAGCATGAAATGAACTTTCGACCAAATGTTAAATTGTAATTTTTCATATTGATAATTATGTTGTTTCCTCAACGTTTCACAGTATGGTATCTCTACATTATTTGATACTGTGAATTTTTTTGTTTTGTATATATGAATGTTTGATAGATGGGTATTTCTACATTATGTGATACTGTGAATCTTTTTGTTTTGCATATATGAACAACTTATTGCAACCTCAAATACCCAGCTGACAATATCCTGGATCCTCGCTCCAGGTACACTGGGACTAGTAGATGATGAGCCCAGACCCAAAAACTATTTGTGACAATGTTTCACATTTGGTTACCGGACCGAAAACCGCAGCTGAGCGCGCTGCCGGACGTGCTCCTTCACCAGATCCTGTCCTTCCTGCCATCCCCACAGGTCGTGCAAACGTGCGTGCTGTCGCGGCGGTGGAGGTCTTTGGCGTTCTACTCCTTATGACCACATTGATGAGCGCCACTTCTGGATCGACGTGAACGATCATGGCTCTCTGGAGAAGAGATGGGGGAAGTTTGAGGACCTCACTACCAATCTGCTGTTGTTCCATGACACCACATCTTCCTTGGATGAGTTCAGGTTTAGTTCTCGCCTACATAACCAGTATCATGTGGATCGATGGATTCACCGTGGCATTGATTATTGTCCTGCCGTGCTCCAGATCGAGATACTGGACTCTTGTGATATTAGTGACTTCGAGCTGACTCCTGTGGCTGGCTCAAGTTTTCGTCGCCTTAAAAAATTGACTCTTTGCAATCTTTATCTGAATAATCATTTCGCGGACCTGCTCTGTTCTGCCTGCCCGGTCTTGGAAGATTTGAAGCTCAGTGTCTGTTGGTTTTGTCACAATTATTCTCAGGGAATCACATCATCCACATTGAATAAGTTGGTAGTAGAGCGCTGTTTCAATGACTCAAGTCATCCATTGGTGATTACGTCTCCTAGCCTTGCATATCTCCGTCTCACTGAGGGGACCTATGAAGCTGGTATTTTGTTACACAACATGCACTCCCTTGTTGAAGCAGAGATTTACATTAGACAATTCAAGACATTGCCACAAGAGAATGTTCGTGGGCTTCTTGGCAGCCTGTTCAATGTGACAAATTTGTACTTATGTGGTTTTGAAGCAGAGGTATCTCTTCAAGTCAAGTTTCTCTTAATTCTGTTTATATTCCTAAAATTTGCTAACTTGAAAATTAGTGTTTTATTTTTAGTAATTGTCAGTGCTGTTGCATGCCCTTATATGGGATCTGTATTTTTTTTTTCTAGGGATAGAAAAGAACCTTGTTTCCTATAGCGGAAACTATCTTCAGATGGTTCAAAATGAGTAACTGCTCTCTTGTTACTTACTGTGGTTAACTGATATTGTACCTCCATAGATGTTTTCTTAATGATTATGAACTGAACGACAAATTGGAGGCCTTTTGGAGCTTTATTCAGAACACTCCTTGTCTGGAGAAGCTTACCTTGCGGCAGTGCATGGTGCGTGCCCATCTTATGCCTCCGTGTCTCATAATTTGCATAGAGATCTGAGCATGTGTTTCTGCCAAAAGTATTATTCATTTTCAGACACCACATGGGAGGAAGAAAGGAAAAACATCACTCTAAATTGTCTACATCGGCAGGACAGGAAGACTGTCCAATGTCACAAGCTGAATTTGATAGAAGTAATGTATGATTATGACCATGATCACCAACTTATTGAACTCCTGTGGAACCTTGGAAGGAACCTGCCAAATGCCTGCATTAAACTTAGCAAAATTGACCATGTGTGGGCATGATTGGGACGGTCGTGCGCCCTCTGTCCTCAGTTTGCATTGAACTATCGTGATGATGCCAAGCCGAGTCAGATACCATCAATAGATTTGTCATGGTTTGAATCCATCCTTTTTGTTTTTTTTGTGGCACGTGTGATGTGATGCGTGTGCTGGATTGAACATTAAATGTGATGGGAGTATTGTTCTTTCCTTATTGTTATAGTTGTTGATGAACTTTGTTTTGCTTGCCATACTTTTTTTTTAGAATTTAGATGCGGTTACGTATGAGCTAGGAGGGCTGAGAGTAAGTATACTAGAGAGATCATACTTCTATATATTGATTGCAGTTAGTACATTGTGACAGATGGTCAACCAGGCAAAGGATCAACTGAACAGGAAAAGATAGATAACCTTGTGCTACTGCTGTTAGAGCATCATCAACCGTTCCCTCAAAAAATCACTCAAAAAATACTTTTAAGGTCCAGAAAAAAAATTTTGGTGTTTATTTTCCTCTAACAGCTCCCCTAAATATAGTTTAAATTTGAGTTAAGTGAACAACCGATCTCACGGTTAGATGCACGAAAGATGGGATTGAAGACTTCAAAAAGTTAGCCAGATCTAACTTCAAATAGAAGGATTTTTGGCGACCTCGAAAGTAGAGAAGTGTTTAGATAAATTGTTGGAGGAGTATTACAATTTTTTTCTTATAATTTGATTTAAAGAAAGTTAATTGAGAGCTTTTGAAGATGCTCTTAATGGAGGTCCCTCGCCCTAACCCACCTCCTAAAGCAGTTGCATAGTGTGTACTCAGTTCGTTCCAAAATATAATCATTTCTATTTTTAGTTAAATTCAAACTTTTATAACTTTTGACTACTATGTATAATTAATAATAAAATAAGCTTTCACAAAAGTATTTTTTATATTAAAAATTATGTAATTTTTTAATATTATTAGTAAAATTTAAAAGATTTTAATTTTATTTAAATCTAAAAATACTTATATTTTGAAATGGAGACAGTAGAATAGAGCTTGCAGAAAGCACGCGATTATAAAAGGGGACGAGAGAGTACTACCTACACGCGTGAAATGCTCATTTTCTAACGAAACTCACCGTCACCGTCACCCCAACTCACATCACACACTTGTTGGTTGCATTTCATTCGTGTCGTGATATTATGCCCTTAACCTATTTTAGTGGACTTCTATGGGCTGAACTATGAATCATATGTAAGAATCTAAGTGTCCACATTTGAATAATATGCTCATAATCTAATTACAATTCATTTTATTAGTATGTACAACAAATTTTAGCATATTTGGAACATCTAGGCGCCGTATGGAATGTAAAAATTTCATAAGAAGCTCACAAAATCATTTTAATTTCACAGAAAAAATGTAAAAACAGAAAAAAATTTTGAGATTCAAAATGGAGACCTAAAGGTTATGCCACACTTTTTTTCTAAAGAAAATGTCAAACTACTAGTTGCATTTAACATCATAAGGGTATACATCAGCGATGATAATTTTCAGCTCTAAATCTTTGTGATGGTTATTTCCTACTCCGGTGACTTTGAATGGTAATTTTCAAATAAACTCTTTTCAATGCTAATCACCGGGGAAAAAAAATTCTCTGGTGACGGCCCACGCCTGGCTCGGCTTCCAAGCACGTCCCCCGCGGCTTGCTCGGCTTTCTCGCTGATTCCGCTGCCGCCGCCCGGTCATCCAACTCGCCCCCCCGTGGTCTGCCACCTCGCCGCCCCCGTGGTCCTCCATCTCGCCGACGCCTCATTCGTCCATCTTGCAAACGCCTCTCTCGTCCACCTCGGCGCCGCCGCACGCAACATCTGTTGGCACAACACTACAATAGGTGAAGTCCGACGAGCAGGGCCCGCCACCGAGCCGCCGCCTCCACACTTTCGCATCTGGTGGCGCAGCAAACTACGGAGCGATGAGGTAGCGGACGCTGCAGATCGCGAGGCGGCGAAATGGAGGACCGCGCCGTCGTCACAGTGGAGGACCACAGGGGCGGTGAGGCGGCAGACTACGAGGCAGCGAGGTGGAGGAGCACGCCGGAATCGACGAGAACGACGATTCGATGGATGAAGTGAGCCCCGCGCCGTTCGCGCTGGGAGCCGAATCGGGGGCACAACCGTTCGATGCGTCAGGGACTCCACGCGGCAGACATCGGCGCTGGGTCCGCAGCGTGTGTCAATGCGGACCATCACCGGTGAATTTTTTTCCCAACTACTCTCGGTCCCTCTTTTCTTCGTGTTCTCCACCGGTCCACCCTAGACGCCAGCCGGTCAGAGCGCCTCGCCGCCCCGCCCCTACCGGAACGAGTTCCCCCTGCCCCCTGCCCCCTGCCCCGATCCACACCGCCCCGACCTGCCCCGCGCCCCACTTCGATCCGCACCACCCCCGCCCCAAGTTGGCTTCATCGACGATGGCGGATGGGGATTCATCCGACTTCACCTTCTGCAAGGTGTGTACTTCTACTTCCCCTTCTGCTAGTAGGTGTGAAACCTGGAGGTTGTTTATGTGCTGTTTCCTTGTGCGTTAGGGTAGTTCTTGTTAGCATTTCAGATCAGTGCTCCTCGTGGATGCTTATACGAGTGTTTAGTTATTTATTGATCTCCCAATAGACTGTTATTGGCAATGTTTTATCATTTCATAACATGGATAAGCATCAATTTCTTATTTGCTTCTACAAAAAACTAAAGTGATAGTGATCTCCCAATAGACTGTTATTGGTAATGTTTTATCATAGCATAACATGGATAAGCATCAATTCCTTATTTGCTTCCACAAAAAAACTAAAGGGACTGGTCCTTGCAAGGCTTGAATGGTGCTGATTGTTTGAAAAATCTGCTGGAAGCACAGAACGATGCTATGTTTTCACGGACATGCGGTTCTTTTAGGAAACTGACATAACTACGTAGGTTGCATTCGAGTACTGTGGGAATAAGCCAAAGGGAGGAAACATGGAAGGGATGAAACTTCAGGGCATGTGCCATCCAAGGTGTTTAAAAGAGGAGAAAATTGGTTTTCTAGCATTGAGAGATCACCGGTTCTGGAAAATACCACCGAAAGATCGCAGCTCCAAAAAATAGCATCGAAAGCTGCAATCCGTTCCAGAAACTAGCACTCTGTCAGGTTTCCGCTCATTCCAATTGCGTTTTACTGTTTGTTCCGATAAGAACATAAATTCAATTGACAATTTTGCCCTTGACTCTACCTTCTTCCCTGCTAGGCTGCCACAGCTCTCGCACCGGCAGCTCAGTTCATCGCCTAATTTCACCCGTTGACCCACCGCATTGGAGCACCCACACTGCCTCTATGCGCCATATCTACGCCCAAGATTTGGCTCGCATTCGCCTCGGACTGTCGCAGTAGGCTCGTTGCGCCGAGCTCACCATTTCACCGGCGTCGCGTCCTTCGCTATCCAACCCACTATCCTAAAGAACTTGGGGCCCACCAGGGTCACACCAGCAAACGCACGGGCACCAGGACCACACACAATCCACACGGTAAGATTTGGCCCTTCCGTGCTATGGATGGCCTCTGAATTGAATCTCGAATTGGACTTATCCGCGGGCATGCTCAAATTGGAGCTCTGGACGTTCAGGTCAGGTAAAGTATTGTGAAGCACCAGCCAAGGGTATTTTTATCCAACTAACACCATTAACATTAAAACTAATGGAGTGCTAATTTCCAAAGCCATTCTTAGCTTTCAGTGGTAATTTCCGGAGGCAGTTACTTTCTGTGGTAATTTCTGGAAGTGGTGAACTTTCGGTGCTAGAGAACCAATTTTCCATTAAAAGAGTTTACTTATTAAAGAGAGAAAAATATTAAGCACTTTTACAGAAATGACTTCCAAAAATATGAACAGTGCTTAAATAAGTCTAACCACATTGGTGAACACCTTAAGGTGGTATCCTAAGCATTCTTTCTCACATATAAGCACCGTGTGCTAAAAAAATAAAACTTTTATTTCCTTGAACACATCTATAGGTACCTCCATTGTACATGCCTTAGAGTAAAACAGACAGTGAGATAGGGGATAATTTGATTGCTTTTTTCTTCTCTTTAATGTAGGGAAAAAATTGTCCATGCTGTTCTTTCAAAGAAGCCATTGCTCTTATTTATTCTCTGTTTTATCGATTGCATAGCTATTCTTCTGCTCCAGTTTTGGGTGACTTGATTGACAACAGCACTGGCACAACATTATGGTATTTTACTTATATGTGTAGCTGGTCCATCTTGGCACCTCTATTGGGTTATCATTCCATGCCTTTTCTGATTTTCTAGTGTCAGAACAGTACATATATATGATCTCTTATTCTCTTTACAATCTTCATATCACTGAACATAATTAATCACTTAATTGTATGATGACTTCATAATTTGTTCTTCAGATGGTCAAAACCTTCAGAATCAGTATGAAATAGCTATTCTCTCTCAGTCAAGTTGTTTAGAACCTCTGTTACAAGTAGTTTTCTTTATTTTTTAAACAAACTTCTTGGTTCTAGCTCACTCTCTAGTATAGCTTCCAAGAACTCATATTATATTTGTTCTGTAGGTGAGTTCTGCAGATAATGATGATCAACCAGGATCTCCCAAAGCCATTCCTGTGGCTAGTTTGACCCTCAATGATGGTCCTGGTGATAACTCAAGCATTTCAAAGAAAAGTGAGGTGCAAATTAGTGATTCATACAAAGATGGTAGGTCTAGTTCCATATCTGGTAGCATTGTCAGTGGTTCACCGCAAGAATATAATGTGAAGGAACCAGTTATAGAAACAAGCAGGGGAGCAGAATCAAATGTACCGCATCAGCCAAAGCCTTCATTGAAGAAACCTGCAGCTCGTGCCAAAGTTCCTTTCGAGAAAGGCTATAGCCAAATGGATTGGTTGAAGTTGACGCGTACACATCCTGATCTGGCAGGTAATTTGTAAATTTTTTGTACTTTATGATTGTCTTAGGCAATTTAGCATATCTGATTTAATAAATGTCTTGATGTGGCCCTATAGTTGTGACCCACCCAGCCCCTATCCTGGGGCCCGCAGGTAACAGTTCAGGGAAATCGTTTCTGTGAGAATGAGCACTTGTATTTTTTTTCATATAAATTACTAAGACCACTGGTAGTTGCATGAGCCCAGTTGAAGCTTTACTCTAAGAAAGTTTTACATCATTTTTTTTCCTGCTAATTGATTTCTTCGAGGTTTGTAAAAAGGGCAGTCTAGTGGACGTTGCTCCCACTTGCACAAGGTTTGGGGAAGGATCAGACCAATTTATCATCATGCCATTTATGCAACCAATAGCAATTATTATGCTACAAAACTTTAACAAACAGCGAAACAAAGAAATGATAATGCACAATTTATAGAAGGTCTGCTTGATATGTCTAAAGACCTCGCAGATATTTGTACATCCAATATTAACCAAAAGTGCACTCTTAATATTAAAGTGGAATTCTTGTTTTATCGACTTATGTACCTGATTATAATATTTCCCCGTAGTTAATCACCTACTCACAAGTTTTTCCTCAATTGACCATTACGGATGATTGATGGACCTTTGTTGCTCTCTATCTTTAGGATTGAAGGGGCAGTCAAACAGAAGATTAATTACTCTGGATGAAGTTAAGCAGCATAAATCTGGAGATTGTATTTGGACAGTTCTGAAAGGTCGTGTGTACAATATTGCTCCATACATGAAATTTCATCCTGGAGGTAAGCATAAGTATCAGGTTACACAGTTGGTTGGGTATTTATACTAAATGCTATCACTTTCCAACTTTTTGGATTGCCAAAGTGCCGTATCATGATATATTTGTCCAACTCACATTGAGTGTTTCAACTACATCTGCAGGAGTTGACATGCTTATGAAAGCCTCTGGAAAAGACTGTACCGCATTGTTCAGTATCCTTCCATTTTTATTTCGTGCTGTCACAAAGTATCTTGCTGCTTGTTATATACTCACATTGGAACACTATTCTCTCCATGCAAGTTGGTGTGGTACCAAAATCCGTGGCGATGCAGCATTATTTTCGGCTTGTTGTAGACTCAAACTGGAACACTATTCTTTCCATGCAACCTAGGGTGGTACCAGAACCTATGGCGTACTCAGCACAATATATGTTGGTCATATGATCGCTACCACTTTTTTCTGCGTTAGCTTTTGCATCTCATGTCAGACTGATCTGTCGACCAATTTGGTTCACTTTCCAATCATTGTGATAGTTGATTGTGCATGCATATCTAATTCTTGATATGATTCCTTAACTCTGCTATAGATAAATACCATGCCTGGGTTAACGCAGAGTTCCTCTTGGAGAAGTGTCTTGTCGGATTCCTTGATCCCAATGAATGAATCTGTACAGTTCTGACCAGCATGGCATTTTCTTATTCATGTATTTGTGCCTAGGAGCGAATCAAATGATTTAGATTTTGCTGTATCACAGTGGGGGCATACAATGATTAAATTCCTGTCATCAGGAAAAGGCGAGAAGAAATAAAGGTGGTGCCATTCTTGCATACAAATTTCTATTGGTTCTGGAGATGAGCATGTCCCATGAGTCGATTCTATCCAATGTGCAAATGATTGTGGAAAGGCTAAAGCACTTACGAATCTTTCGATATTTTGAGTCGCTCCATTAATATTAGAATTGCATTTGTAGTATCGATGGGCCTGTTTCACATGGATGGGTTCGCTTAGGGCCTTTTTGATCCGGTCAACTTTGACTAATTATTAGTTCGTTGCTTGTTTGGAGGTAGAATTAATTATTAGTCCATCCTTCAATGTTCGCCCTAACTAATTTTGTGTCTGTTTGGATCCGTGCTTAGTTGGTTTTTTAGAAAAAAAATTAAGGCTATTTTAGGTATTTTATAGTATCAACGAATTGTTACTCTTTATTACCTGGATTTTTAGTCGGTAAATAATTAGTCAGCCAAATCTAAATATGCCTTTATTACGTAAGAAATTAATTGGGTGATGTGAAGTTCTTCATTTTCACGATTGATTGGCCAAAGTGCCCTTCTCTTATTAGCTGCAATAGTACCTCATTCTCACGATTGATTGGCCAAAGTGGCCTTCTCTGTATTTAAGTTCTTGTAGCTGGCTAGTTCAAAACTGAACTAGGAGTACCAAATAATGGACCTTCATCGCAAAATACCGCCACTTGATCCTTATTATCCTCGCCATGACCTCCAGCCCTAACTCCTTACATACCACAACACCCATTTCTCATGGCAGCGCTGACTCTTCACAACAAATTGTCACAAACCTCTTTGTTGACATCTAAATCTCTGCTCGTGGTATTTCTAAAAGATTGCAAACCTTAAATCTATCAACTGTGTAAAGCTTAAAGTATGTCATCACCCATAAGAGCACATATCGATAAAACACCTCAAAATATTTCCACATTACCGCTTTCACCCCAGCTAGATGGGGATCGAAAGCAGGAAAGCAGCCACACACAAACACCATCCGATTTTTACCAAAATAGCGCCGCTTGTCCAGTCCGCGCAATCCTCTTTCGCGAAAGGCAACTACGCATCCTGCCGCTGGATGAGGCTATTATGCACCTTTTTTTAATCTAAGGCCTCCGTAGCATTGTGGATTTTTTTTTCTGAATTCTACATTTTTATTTTGAACCGTAAAATTTCAGTATGATTCCGGTAAAACTCCTGTATTGTGAAAGAAACATAATTCAGTTTCAAAACCCTACGGAACGCGACCAGCATATCTATCAATATTATCCGGCCGCTCCGCGGTCAAAATCGATCCGAAAAGGCGAACTCTAAAAGGTTGGGAGTGCCAAAAGACACGCGAAAAAGCAGAGGCCGTCGCTTCTTGGAATCTTCAACCTTGGACATGGATTGGATTGGATGCCTGCTGCTTCTACAGTGGCTGGGTTCGGACGCACCAAAAGGTTGTAGGCTTTTTGTGCCTTTGGCTCTTTCTTGTGTGTGGCGACTGGAAGAGTGCAGCAATTTAGACTCCTGCTGTTTCTCAACTGTTTTGATGATTGACCATAAAAAGTCATTCCCTATGTTGATATACTACTCTCTTTGCTTTTAAAATATTAATATTATTGACTTTCAATATCAACTTTGATCATTCGTCTTATTTCAAAAATTTATTCAAATGTGTAAAGTTTTGTTATTATTTGAATTATTATTAGTGAAATTTAAATTATAACTAATAATTTTACACATTGAAACAAATTTTTTAATAAAACAAATGATAAAAGTTGATGTTTAAAGTAAACGATATTAATAATTTAAAACCGAAGGGAGTAGCATGCACAACCAGCTGAACCGAACCGGACCTGATCCGAGGTGTCAACCAGGGTTTCAGTTAAAGCCGACAAAATCGGTGGAATTGGTTTGATGAAAACATGAAAACTAGTTAAAAATTGCTACAAATTAAAAAATCAAAACGCGAATGAAATTTAATCGAAATGTTATACTAAATCGATCGGTTTTTTCATTTGTTAAGTGGTTTCACTGTTTCTTCAGGTTTACCAGTTTTTAAGTTTCAAATTTTAAAAGCTCCTGATTTTATCGGCCGGTTTTCAAGATTTCAAAAAATTTCAAATTTTTTTAATTTCTTGATTTTTTTTTTAAATAATCATTCGGACTAGACTAATTCCACTTAAAACCACGAAACCATATCGATTTTAATGATTTTGTTAACCGTGCTGTCAACCGGCGGGCCAGAGTGACCCGAGTCGCCGTCGCCGAAGCCAGACGAGCCATGCGCGGTGCGCCATCCTCTCGCCGCGCACGCGCCGGTGAAATTTTTTTTCTTCATCTGGAAGAAAAAGAAGTGTCGACATTCCGTGGCGAAAACCTCCGGGTTACCCGGTGCGCGCCTGCGCCTGGCGCGGCAGATTTGGCCGGCGTGTCGTCACCGTGGCACACAGTGGTTACTGATTTCCCAGCTCGATCTCGTCGTCTCGGCGACCAATGAAGGCAATTAAACCCTAATCAATCCGCAGTTCTGCACACAACAATGCTCGCTGCTCCTCGGCTGCTCCGTTCTCCACTATAAATGGCTGCCTGAGCCGCGGCCGCAGAGCTCTCTCTTCCATCAGCCACTGCCTCCTCCCTTATCGTTGTACGTGCGCCCACCCGATCGGCACGATGCAGCCAACGACGATGACGCCGTCGCGCACCGTTCTACTCGCTGCCGCGGCAGTGGTGCTGCTCTTTGCCAATGTGGCGCGCGCTGATGGCGCCGGTGGCGGCCGCGACGCGGAGGCAGCGGAGGTTGGCCGCGCGCGCGCCGGGTCGATCAAAGTCGCGGCGTTCTTTTCCATACTCGCGTGCGGCGCGCTGGGCTGCCTGCTGCCCGTGCTGGGCCGCCGCGCGCCGGCGCTTCGCGCCGACGGCGACGTCTTCTTCCTCGTCAAGGCGTTCGCGGCGGGGGTCATCCTCGCGACGGGGTTCATCCACGTTCTCCCGGACGCGTTCGAGCGGCTCGCGTCCGACAGGCTCAGCGCCGCGCCGTGGAGGGAGTTCCCGTTCGCCGGGTTCGGCGCCATGGTGGGCGCCATCGGCGCGCTCGTCGTCGACACGCTCGCCACGGGCTACTTCACGCGCGCGCACTTCGACCGGACCGTCGTCGCGGACGACGTGGAGAAGCACGGTGCCGGGGGCGCGCCGCCGCCGCAGGTCGACGGCCACGAGGGGCACGTGCACCTGCACACGCATGCCGTGCACGGACACGCCCACGGGTCCAAGGCGCTCGTCGCGGCCGTCGGCGAGGACGACAGGAACACCCTGGTCAGGCACCGCGTCGTCTCCCAGGTACCGTTGATTTCGTCTCTGGTCTAGCCGCGTGTTGTGCAGGACCGTCCCTAATCGAGCAATTCAAATAATTATCATCGTTGCAACAAAAGAAAATAACTTCGATTTTACTAAACACTGTACTCCCTCCGGTGTAAACAAAAGTTATTTTAGACAATATTTTGATCAAACATCGAGAATATAGATTACAAATAATTTTAAATTTGTTAAGTTTAGTAATATAAAAATCAAATGATTATATTTTTCTTAAAAATACTTTCATAAAAATATACATATATGATATTTCATTAAATATTTTTATAAAAATACGAGCTAAAGTTATACTTCGAAGACCGTGTAAGTATAAAAAGATTTTTTAGAGGGAGTACACGATAAAAAAAGTAACATTCACTCATATAATTACATATTCTCTATCTCTATTCTAGTTGAAGTAAAATGGAATATTATGCACCCTCCCATTTTTATTTTTACAAATTAAGTTTTAATGAAGGATCGAGACCACGAAATTAAAATGGGATGGGGGGGGGGGGGCATGTGCTCCCATTAGTCACTTGACTGAACATAATTTGCTTAGTGAATTCCAATATAATATCAGTGTTAACGATGTTCATTATTGTTTATATAGGTTCTAGAGCTGGGTATCGTCGTGCACTCTGTGATCATCGGCATTTCCCTAGGCGTGTCAGAGGATCCTAGAACAATCAAGCCCTTGGTTGTAGCTTTGAGCTTCCACCAGATGTTCGAGGGCATGGGTCTCGGCGGCTGCATTGTCCAGGTATTCAAACATCGATTTCTTTTTTCATGCATTGTTCTTTCGGTTCTGGATGTGCCACTTATATGTGAGGATTAACATGAGGTTGCGGGCACTCGTAGTTGAAACTTTAGTACGTACATATATATAGCCCTCTGCATTGAAATTATTGTCGTTTGGACAATAAGTTTAGAACAAAAGGAATATGTGTATAACTAGATTTGTTGTGTTAACTATAACAATTTTCAAACGTTAGCAGCACGTTTTATCTCCTATTAATTCCTTCAAAAAAGAGAAAGTTGTTTAACTATCATTAGAAAAGGATTCCAGCCCACTGGGATGCTTTGACGTGGGTACGGAATGGTGACGTTTAGAGGTTCAGTGATGGATCGCGCTAAAAGTGGTGATATGATGTCACAGTCACCCACGAAAAACATGCCCCGACACTTTTTTTACCTTTTTTATTTTTCGCGAGAACAAAGTACAATCATATCAGAGCACTTCGGGTGGCTTGGAGAAAGGCACTGAATGGGATGCCCTTATATATATATATAGTTTCAAAAGAAACTTACTGACGCACTATGAATTATGAACCTTAAAAATCTGCATTCCCCCCTGACACAGGCCAAGTTCAAGCTGCAGTCCATCGTGACCATGGTCCTCTTCTTCTGCCTGACGACACCGGTGGCCATCCTCATCGGCGTCGGCGTCTCGAAGGTTTACGACGAGAGCAGCCCAACGGCGCTCGCGGTGGAGGGCCTGCTCGACGCGGTGGCAGCAGGGATCCTCGTGTACATGGCGCTCGTCGACCTCCTCGCCGAGGACTTCACGAACCCCAAGGTGCAGAGCAGGGGGCGGCTGCAGCTCGGCACCAGCGTGGCCATGCTGGTCGGGGCCGGGCTCATGTCCATGCTCGCCAAGTGGGCGTAGCCGCCGCTGCTGCTTGACAATTTTGCTCTGCATAAAACTCTGGGGTCAGGTAGATCCGAAGGGCGGAGTTATGGAATGTGTCTAGGGCGTTAAATTTTCAGGATTAGGTGTTAAAAAACTAGAGCAGGGATACAAGTGAGTATCCATTAGGCTGCATCTAATATAAATTTTATAGGTATTTGTAGGTAACTCATAAAATTTAAATTAGATATGATCTCATGGTCATATCCATTTACATTGTTTCAGTGAGCGATAACAAAAAAGTAGCCAAAAAGATGTTTTTTTTTCTTTTGTTTTCACGGATATGCTGAATGTTGATGGCCAAAGTCCGAATATGCACGACGCTATTAAAAAAAGAATGGGTAAACAGAAACATCAACTATGTGATCTCACCGTCACCGGATTCAAGCAGCTGCCTTGCCAGTTGCCACCGCTCGTTGCCGCTTGCCAAACTGTCAAGCAGTGTTAGAGCATTGTTTTACTAACACAACTGGTATCGGGTTAGTAGAGCTGGTTCCAACCTCCAACCTCCATATAGACTGCCATCACTCAGAATTGCATTTTTACTCTTAGAAGCAAATTAGCTAAAATGCGTACTACATACATTGTTTAAACTATCTTTTCATAGTTATGTGACATTGTCAGTCATTTTTGAAAAAAGAAAGTTTGCATGTTTGTATATATCTTCTTCCTAGGATCAAGGCGTTCACGGCGGGGGCCATCCTCGCGAAGGGGTTCATCCAATGTGCTCCCGGACGCGCCTCTGACCACCTAGGAGGGGGGGGGGGGGGGGGGGGGGGGTGTTTCCATTCGATGGGTTCGGTGCCATGGTGGGTGCCATCGGTATTGACACGCTCGCCACGTGCTACTTCACGTGCGTGCACTTCGAATGGACCGCCGTCATGGGCGACATGGAGAAGCACGGAGTGGGGGACACGCCGCCGCCGCCGGACGACCATGAGGGGCACGTTCACGTGCACACATACGGCGCGCACGGACACGCCCACGGGGTCCAAGACACTCATTGCGGCGGTCGGCGAGGACGACAGGAACACCATGATCGATCAGGCACTGCATTGTCTCCCAGATACCATTGATTTGGTCTCTGGTCCAGTCGCGCGATGCGCAGGGACATCCTTAGTTGAGCTGTCCAATTCATTATCATCGTTACTAAACACTAGAGGAACACTGTACTTCTTTAGGTCTAAAAAAAGTTTTTTTTTTTTTTTT